>CM017322.1:10321901-10522702 GCA_006937295.1 Carpinus fangiana
TAATTAGTACTATAATTAATTAGTACTATAATTAATATATAATTAATTATTACTATAATTAATGTCCAACTAACATAAATAAAATGAAGCAAAAAAAAAAAAGAAAAGAAATGAAGCAAAAATATGAACCAAGAGTAAATTTTTTTTTTTTTTATAAATACCAAAAAAAATCATGTAGTAACGTGTGGGGGTGCGGTCCCCCCAGCTGGTCCGCACCCCTTCTTCTTTCTTTCCCCCTCTTTCTTCCCTCTTCTCTCTCCTTCCCTCCCGCGCCTACCTCTACTCCTCTGCACTGAAATATTTTTTTTCCCTCTCCTGTAGCTCTCTCAAGCTCCAGCATCTCTCTCCGGCGGCTCACTCAATCTCCGGCAGCTCTCATTTCCCCGGCAACTGTCAGGTACGAATATCCATATATAAGACCTTCAATAATTGTTGAAAATATTAGAGTTAAACTAGTTTTTCCAATTAAATGCATGGATCTTTTTGAATTGTCTAGTAATATTGCATGTACTGCCGGTTTGTTTGGTTGTTACAAATGCCATGGAAATGAATAGAAGGATAGTTTGTGTGATATATAGGATTTTTTTCCAATTTTTTTAATTTTGAAATATTGTCAAATTTTTTTAATTTGTTACTAGCTGAATATATGTTGAACCCGAAACACATGAAAATATATAAATATATATATGATTTTTTTTTTTTTTGTTGTTCCCTTCTTTTTTTGTTTTTTTGAGAAAAACAAAATAGGGATTGTTTTTTTATTCGGTAAGAAAATAACAATTGCTGTAAATCGTTTATTTTATTTTATAAAAAAAATCAGTTTTAAAACTGATTGGTTATTCATTTATTTATTCGTTTTTTCTTTTTTCTGTGGTTTGTGATTGGTTTTTGTCCACCAATTTATTTTTAACTTATATTAATTGATTTTGTTGTTTGTTTGTATATATAGTATACATACAAATTTGCTATTAACTTTCAATAAAATTGTCTACGATATATATATGGAGCAACAAATGAACCTACAATATTAACCAAAAAATTAAATTTCATGATAATATTTAGGGTTTAGGGTCCCTATAACTAACCTACGTTAATTTTATTAAAACCTAAATGTAGGTAAATTAATCGTGTTTTTCTGTACATAGTAACGTTAACGATATGGATAAGAGTTGGATGACGAAGCCTAGGTCTACGAAGGAATACAGAGACGGATGTAAATCTTTTGTGGACTTCGCGGTCCGAAATTGTAGGACTCCGGATCGACTAATTGTTTGTCCATGTAAGATGTGTCGACTTAACAGGCGACACCCGTCGGGTATTGTACTCGACCATCTGATAGGGGGGAGAGGAATGTGGCCTCAATACAAAGAATGACTTTATCACGGTGAGAGACCTGTCTATGCTCCCGTTGGAGGCTCAAACCCTAATCCACCGGCCGCAGATGCAGGTGCAAGCACAGATCAAGCTGGCAATATGCAAGCTATGTTGCGTGATTTATCTGAGCCGACCACTTTGACTCAGATTGGTCTTCTTCCACATGGTTATTTTGATCAGCCACCCCGACGCAGCTCAGACGTGGATGATAGTCAGGCTCCCGGTCAGGATGATGAGCATGATGATGATGATGCTGACATACAGCACCCGGAGTCCACCGATCCTTCTGGGCAGGTGATTGGTATCGACGAGGTTCAGACCATAGGTATGTATGCTAACCATTATTGTTTATACGTATATATTTATGCATAGTCAATATGTTGCTAATATTTATTTTCGTTTGATATTGACGACTTATTATTTGTTAAACTTATCAATGTAGATGCAAGTGGTAATTTTGAAGTGATGAAGATCAAGGACTCGCACACCATAATCCCAAAGGGGAAAAGGATGGTGATGGAGTACACTGGCGACTGGCAGCCTGTGGGGAAAAGCAGGTCTAAATTTAGACGATCGACCGGCAAGACTGTTAAGAGCAGCGCATTTGTCAGGATATCAGATAGTTGGTCGAATGTGCCACAAGCTACGTGGGAGGATATATGGAGCTCATTGATGGTATGTGTAAATTATATGTTAGGAATTTATAATATATAACATAAATAATTTTATTTTGTGTATCGATTATTTGATGGTGAAAATATAATGTTACTAATTTATGAATTTTTAACTATTGCAGAGGTACTTCTATGTCATGCCTGGCTCGGATATGAAAGAAATTAAAAATGACGCGTTCAGAGACATGGGTGAGAAGCTGAAGTTGTGGAAGCACAGATTGAAAAAGAAACTCAACATTCAAAGGGGCGATACACCTGAAACAGTGAGGGCCAGAGCGGGAACGATCATTCAACGGTATGAGCCCGAGGATGTGAGTAAATTGTTGGATTTATGGTGTGATGAGGGTAATCAGGTATGAATTTTCAATTTTAATTGTAATAATGTTTTATTAGTAATTGTAGTTGTAGTTGTTTGATAACTCAGTTCATGTGTGTAGGAAAAAGCTCAGGGTATGAAAGAGAAACGTGCATGTTATACGACACCACACGTGGCCGGATCGAAGAGCTTGGCCAACGTGTCACATGAGGAGGTACGTATGTCATTTACCATACATATATAGATATAAACGTTATCATGATTATAATTTATAAATTCCCCAGAGGATTTTTATGTTGTGGAATTTTGTAGGTACTTCGTTCGGGTACATCCCCTACGAGAACGCAGGTTTACATTGATATCCACACACAGCCGGGCGATAAATACCCTAATGATGAGGTCAGGGCGAGAGTGGTATGGTTCTTACACCTTATCTTTAAACATATATGTGTATTAGCTTACTTATTTAGGATTAACACTTACCTAGTTTCATTGGCTTGGCTTAACTTATTTAGTATCGGTGTAATATTTCTTACATATTGTGTGTTTGTCATATAAAGGAATTGATGAAGAACCTACAGGCGACTGACTCTGTCGCCCAGGTAGATGGGCCCCGGGGGTCAATCTGGTGGGCACCGGACGACGCATACGCACAGGCTCATGGCAATAAGCCTGAATATACGGGGCGTATACGAGGTGTAAGTAAAAATATTCTACCTGGGCGGGGCAACAGTCGTTCTTATTATACACCGTCACAAGCAAGGGCCCAGAACCTTGGAAATTCGGCTGTTGTGTCGCAAATGATCGAAACAGCACTTGAAGCGGAACAGAAGCAACACAGGGTACAGATGGGCAGGGAGAGAGAGTTGATTACTGCACAGATTACCGCCCAGGTTTTTGCACAGGTGTCCGAGCAGATGCAGACACGGATGGCCGAGCAGATGCAGGCATAGATGGCTGCGCAGGCTAAGATGATGCAGGAGTATGAGGACAAAATGCGTCAGTTTGTTGAGGGATCAGGTAGAGTAGTCACCTCCGAACCGGAGGTGACTAATGTTGTGGCTCCAGCACCGGTCATTTATAGATCCTCCGTAGATAGCCGATCAGGTAATAGTATATATAGTACTTTGTTTGTTATTTGGTAACACAATTATCTAGGGTAACTGGATATCATGTTGACTGTTAGTAACATTGTTCAATAATCACATATTATGCTTGTAGGTGGCGTAAATGACCAACCAGACGACAATGGCAGTGAAGAGCAACCATGGATCTCGGTTGGACATAAGACGTTTACATCGAAGTGACAGTGTGAGCGTACATGGTTCTACATGTAGCACGGTACGTATATGTGCACAACTTAAATATATATTTTGGTTTTTGTACTTGGGCCATCATTGGAAATTGATTGTACTCCTGTGGCAAGATACACGACAACTTCTTTATATAATCCTCTTTATATAATTAATAGGAATTAGATTATATAAGGCTTTTTATTTACTTTCACAGAGAGATGGTACATAACAATATGATTCATAAGAAGACATGACAAACACATGGTTTCAAGCTTCTATGAAAGTACTTTTATTTTCCTGTCGAAAGATAAAAAGAGTCTTCTATGCCAAAAAACTTTTGTATTGGTTTAACCTCATGAGATGTACTCCACATTAGGAACAATAAATCTAAATACTGAAAAATAGTTAACACAGCTATGGCTTGGCATGTCTTTTGTAATTGTAAGTTAATGGATTATTAGAGCTGTGTAAGCTAACTACAAAAGAAAAAGACAAAGAAAAAAGATGACAAAGACCATGGAAATCTTGAGCTTAGGGCATTAGGCAGTTGAATCTGACAATGGTTTACAATATATTGGACATTCAAAGAAGAACCTAAAGCAATATGTACCAAGATAATGTAAATCCTCATATAAACCCTAAACTTACATCCACAAACTCAAGGTAAATGAAGAAAATCAATAGAAAAGAAACCCATTCATAGACCAATCAATTAAGAAGCAAAGAAGAAATCTAAAGCTCAAATAAAAATTAACCAAAATATACAAAGCTCATCAACAAAAAATATATCATTTTCTCCAATTTCAAGTTGAGGTGAGAAAGGGAGGGGTTGAATGCTTCTCGCAAGATAATATTTCTAGATATTTGGGGTTCAAAATTGAGAATGTGGGAGAGTATATAAAGAGCAACTTACTTGCCAGCTGTGGGTGAGTCACAAAAAATAGATGTGACGTGTCTTTCATGCTCTTGGCTTTGTGGTATAAGGACATGATCAATTATTGTGAAGAGTTTGATCAAAGCCAAACTAAATTTTATAAATTCTCCAAAACCTGATTCATCTCTTCGGCTCTACATAACTCTCAACTCTAGCTAAACCTTCCAAAGCCCAAATACATCCATTTTTATATATCAATTGAGTTCCATCTTTCTATAAACATGATTTCTGACTTAAAGTATAATTATAAATATTTTTTGCAAGTTGATGATTCTATCATTAGCCACA
Source organism: Carpinus fangiana (assembly GCA_006937295.1). Taxonomy (NCBI): domain Eukaryota; kingdom Viridiplantae; phylum Streptophyta; class Magnoliopsida; order Fagales; family Betulaceae; genus Carpinus; species Carpinus fangiana. Next base: position 10,326,783 of record CM017322.1, read on the forward strand.
TTCTTGCTTAACTTTTATTTGTTAACTTAAATAGCGATACATTTGTAATGAGCTTATTTCCTTCATTTCCCGTTGATATTGGATTATTCAACTCGGAGATTGATTCGTTTATTTTTTTTCCTTCTTAATATTTATTTTATTTATGTACTTCGGCTATTTTTATTTCCATTATTTGTAAGCCCTATGATATTGCTAATTCGAATGTCTTTTTGTTTGTAGGAATAGTAGTATTGTGTGGGACGGGGAAATGAGGATAGCCACTTCATCATTTATTACACGACCAAGACAATTGAGTATCATGTTTGTTTTTTGATTATTGACTATTGATTATGTATATATGTATAGTTTATTTGCTTATTAACAGTTTATGTTGATGTATATAAACAATTTGTAATTGTTGAAACTTATGATAATTGGATTTTGGTTAGTTTTATGGATATATTGTTTAGTTTAATTGACGGATCTTTTTAGTTTAATTGATGGATTTTATTTTAGTTGATGGATTATTTTAGTTTAATTGATGTATTTTATTTTAGTTTAATTGACGGATCTTTTTAGTTTCATTGATGGATTTTATTTTAGATGATGGATCATTTTAGTGTAATTGATGGATTTTATTTTAGTTGATGGATCATTTTAGTTTAATTGTTGGATTAATTGATTGATATATTAGTTTTATGGATTAATGGATGGATATATAGATTTATCAGGTATAAAATGCTAGAAATAATTGAAAAATGAATGGGATATTGGAATTTTTTTTTTTTTTTTTTTAAGACCCAAATGGTAACGTTCCAGATTTTGAAATGTTACCCCGTTGGTATCGTTTCAAAAACTGAAACGTTACTAACAGGTCCAAAAAATAAAAAAAAAAAAATTACCGTTGGTAACGTTGCAGTTTTTGAAACGTTACCTCGTTGGTAACGTTTCAAAAACTGAAACGTTACTAACAAGTCCGAAAATTTAAAAAAAAATTACCGTTGGTAACGTTGCAGTCTTTAAAATGTTACCCCGTTGGTAACGTTTCAAAAACTGAAACGTTACTATGGGTCTGAAAATTTAAAAAAAAAAAAAAAAATTACCGTTGGTAACGTTTCAGTTTTTGAAATGTTACCCCGTGGTAACGTTTCAAAAACTGCAACGTTACCAATGGGTCCGAAAAATTTTTTAAAAAAAAAATACTGATAGTAACGTTTAAGAAAGTGGAACGTTACCATTTGGTAACGTTTCACTTTTGAAACGTTACTAAAGGACTGTTTGCGACTCAAGCTTTAGTAACGTGCCAAAAAGGTTACCAATGGCACGTTACCTTCCTTTAGTAACGTTTTGATTTCTCTAAAACGTTACTAAAGGTAAGTTACTAAATAATTGGTTTTTTGTAGTGGTACAGCTGCATAATTAATTGTATTAAGCTCATTCCAATCCTAGTCATCACAAGAACCATGACTTATGGGACCTGCATCTCGTTCATTATATGATAGTCACTTCATCCATTCAAGACAAGAAGATTTAATGCGAACTCTTTGGGTAGACTGATTATCACCATAAATTCCTAAGGTATCAATATGGAATGCAAAAGATTCAGAAAAAGGCTTATTAGAAGTTGTTCAAAACTTATTTACATGTCAATTTAAGTACATTGACAAATTATCAAATAAGATCAACCTGCACACACTCCTATATATGTATGTTTATCCAAATAGATATATTTTGTTAAATCGCCACTTATTCTAAAAACTCAACGAGATAGAAAATATTGGATTTAATTATTTAATTTTCACTTTAACACATCTCACACGTGTGGGCTCAAATTTCCTTTCAACGAGCGAGGCCCAACACGTGGAATATTAAGTGAAATGAGGGGTGAACTACAAAGTCAGGTTCAAGCTCATGACCTCTACTCTGATAACATGTTAAATTATCATTTATCCTAAAAGCTTAAAGTGATAGGAAAGATTGAATTTAAACATTTAATTATTTATACTTTAACACTCTATCACGTGTGGGCTCAAACTCTCGTACACATGTAATATTCCAAGTGATATCTAATTATTCTTAAGCTTTTAAGACAAATGGTGATTTAAGTGACATCAGAGTAAAGGTCCTGAACTCAAACTTTGTCTTCGTAATTTACCTCTTATTTTAATTAAATATCCCACGTGTTAACTGGGAGTTTGAGCCCACAAGTAAAAAAAAAAAAAAGTTAGAATATTAATTAAATTATTAAATTTATCGTTTTCTATTGGTTCAACCTTTTATGATAAATTATGATTTAACACATTTCATTCCTTTCACGTTAGTATGCCATCGTTTCCGTGTTAATGCTTCAATCGGCAAACAACCTTGGGGTCTGACTCTTGTGCATATATGCATACTCTTGAGACCATAGACCTAAACAAGAACCCTAACTTGTAGCATAATTCTTATTCCTAAGTTAATAATGTTCATTGTTCAACCCTAAAAAGCTTATCTTAGTTTGAGTCAATTAAGCTTGTTGAAATTTAAGCATTCCTTATTGGTTCTACTTTCCCAGTCAGTCAACAGTATACTGTTTATGTTGTTCAATTTTATGGACAAAAAGAAAAAAGAACAAAAAACAGTTTCAAGAAAGGAGAAGCATGTCATGAATGAATACAATTCCATCAATGAAGCCTTCAGGCAAAAACTTCACATTGTGTGATCTCCTTAATCCATCCCAAGTCTTATCACTCACAGTCAGGAAATGACAAAAGCAATCAAACATATACTGATCATTTATGAAAAACATGTACGAACAAAAACAGGTCAAATAAAGAACTTCAACAGTTCACTTACTCCACCCTTCTGAATATATGTGTCAGTACACCGAGACCAGACCAGAAGACAATCACTGGCACAGAAACGACAGCTTCAAGTCTAACTTCTTCAACTTCGTCACGAAGACTCAAATCCAAGACTTCAAGACCAATTTCAGTTTTTAAGCTAGAACCAAGCTTGGATGCAACTTGAACTGAGATACATTTTGTTTTCCATGTGTTGTGAGGTTCAGTAATCACAAGAGAATGAGACCAGGGAAGCTTTAGTACCATAGATAAAAGGTTTGCACTATTATCTGTATTTTTGAAAAGCTTGTTCTCCATAAACTGGGTACCTTGTAGAGAATATATAGTTGGCATTAAGTCACAGATAACAGAATAGCAGCAAAGTAGAAACATGTAGCAAGTTTCCAGAGGATGAGCAGTAAATGGAAGAGAAGATCTGAAATTTTCACAGCAGTAAATAGTTTCTCACTCCAAAACCTATAGAAGAGAACTATCAAATTTTATACTTATCTTACTCTCAAGTATTTGTATAGGATCTATTGTCAAAGCACATCAACATTGTTTGATGAAATGCGTTTCATGATTTCAACATTTTTATGATCAACTTTTTGAGCATGTGCAAATTATGAGCTCAGTAAGCCTTTGTTAACAACATATATGCTAGAAAGCAGCAGATGGTAAAATTAAAAGTTCACTTCCTTCATCTAAGAGATACTTAGAAACCGTCATCAAAATTAAGAATCTTTAAGAACTAGAACCAAGATAATATATACAATACAAACAAGGTTGGTGCAGCATTGATGAATGTTAAGTTTGTTGCCTTACTTTGCAAAAGCAATATGCTGTCAGGCAGGAGCGGACCCAGGAATTTGTTCCTGGGGGGACCCTGTCCAAAAAATTTTCCTTGGCGCATATATATATAACAAGAAAGACATTTTTTTTTTTTTATATAAGTAAAACAAATTAACAATAAAGAGTCAAAGACAATTACAAACCTTAAACTTAGTTCCATACCAAGTCATAAGTCATAATTAAATACAAAGTTACATGTCTATAGAATCATCTTCAAAAATAACTTCCCTTCTTAATACAAAAGCATTACAGTTTGCTATAAACATGCACAAAAAAACAATTCCACAAAAGAACTTTGTATGTCCTTGAAATCATGCTCAACGATGATCTTTCACAGAATAAAATTCATCCATTATCATCTCTGTAGTGAAATCCTTAGCAATTTCTTTCTCAATGTAAATGACCAAATTATCTGCTAGAAACTCATCCTCCATTCTACTACGCAATCTAGTTTTTATAAGTTTCATTGCAGAAAACGCTCGTTCAGTGGTGGCGGTAGAAACAGATAAAGTCAACACTAGGCGAATCAACCTGTCAATCAAATTATAAATCTTTGACTTTCCTAAAACTGTCAGTCCTCTGCATAACTCAGATAAAGTGGACATATTCTAAAAATCTGAATGTTTAGGCACATCAAACTGATAATGATGCAATTGAAATCTCAAAGAGATTTTTTCTTGCTCAGTGAAATCTTCAGGATAAAACTTCTCAACTAAGTTGCATATATCATCAATCTTAAATGATTTGTATGCATCTTTGGGGCTTAAAGCAACACTAAGAATAAGAAGTTCCATTGCATGCTCATTGAATCTACTATCAAGTTCTTGCAATTGAAAATCTATTGCAGCAGTAAATATATCAATTCTAAAGTGATGCTCCATTGTTATCAAAGATTCTTCACCTTGGCGACGGAATTTGCCTCGAGCTCTAGTGTAACAAGCATTCATATCAAGAACTTCAATTTCATTTCTTTCACAAAATGACTTAACAATGCCAAGAAAAAGTTCCCACTCTTCATTTCTCAACTTCTGAAGAAGTAATTTTGTAGTTGAAACTACAGTCATAACATTTAAAATATCTTGAGAATTTTATTGCAAAGCTTGGCAAAGAGATTTAGTAAATCCCATAACCTGTTTCATCAAATGTAAGATCAAAACAAATTCAAATGAGGTTAATACCATATAAGATGCCTCAGCATCACTACGTTGAGCATAATTGATTTCCTCCTTTGAGATTATCTCAAGAATTAAGCAAGTTGGATGAAATAATCTTATCAAGCTACAAACAGATTGAAAATGAGAAGACCATCTAGTATCTCCTGGTCGTTGCAAAGTACCAATTTGGTTTGCCCCCTTCCTGTCTCAATTTCATTAGAAGCAGTCATATTTTCAATCTCAACAACTTGAAAAGACTGAAATTCAGCATGGCGTTTTGAAGAACCAACAACAATATTGATAATAGAAGTCATATATGGACAAAGAACTGATGAACAGATTTTGCTTCTCTAGATGCGGCAACTAAAGCTAATTGTAGCTTATGAGCAAAGCAATGCACGTAATATGCATATGGACATTCTCTAAGAAATAAAGCTTGTAGTCCATTCCATTCACCACGCATATTACTAGCTCCATCATATCATTGACCTCGAATATTCTCAATTGGGAGGTCGTAACGAGAAAGGACATTACATATCTCGTTTTTTAAAGTTAATGCAGTAGTGTCTTTGACATGAATAATATGAAAGAATCTCTTTCTGATAAAACCATCTTCGTCAATAAACCTCAAAATAATTGCCATTTGTTCCCTTTTTGACTCATCCCGAGCTTCATCAATAAGAATACAAAATTTGGCATCCCCAATTTCTTTACGAATCGCATCTCGCACTTTACTTGCAATGATATGCAAAATTTCTTTTTGAATTTTGGGTGATGTATATTTTGCATTCCGTGGAGCATTTTCCAAAACAACTTCATTAACATTATCATTATAACCTACTAAGAACTTTATCAATTCAATGCAATTACCTTGATTCTTTGAGTTGGAACTTTCATCATGACCTCTGAATGCACATGCTTGGAATGCGAGCCATCGAACACTATCAATTGTGGTTTTGAGCCGCAACCGATTATTCTCCATTTCTTGTATTGATTGTTTTTCAATTAACTTGCCAATATGACGTGAATTATTCATGAGATCATCACAACATCTCACAGCAATTTTATGTGGCGAATTTGGATCTTTCCCCACATGTCTCATTAAAGGACAATTCACTTCATCATTTACCTTTTTCCAATTGTTAAAACCTTTCACTGTAAATGCATCTGATCCCGGACGACCTGTTGCTTGCTTAGCAAAAATATAACGTGGATGACAAAATATTGCATTCTTTGAAGGTGAATATTCTAGCCAAGTTGAGTATGTCTTGAACCAAGAAGCTTGAAATCGGCGACGATGATTTTTCGGTCCTGAAGCTGGATATTCTTTACGTTTGGGTTGATATGGACCGGCTTTAAGATAAGCACACCGCATTTCATATTGTAAATTAACTGAAAATTCTCTTATTTGGGGACGTAATCCTGGATCACGTTCCAAAGATGTAGCATTCATTTCTTCAAGTTGGATTCTTGGCACTTTAGAAGGCCATTCTTTAGTCACTGAAGCATTAACCTCTAAACCACTCGCATCTCTTTTCTTAAAGAATGAATGGATTGTTTTTGGTTTGCCCATATTTTTTCAAGCTGTAAGAAAAATTTATGGATCAATAATTAGCATCAACTCAAAATAATTCTTATTATCATCAACAACCAAAATAGTAAGAAATAAATTAATCAAATCAGACTCATCAAATTACCTAACAACTTGCAAAATAAACTAAGCACACTTCATTGTGTTTAATAAAAATGAGTACCTTTCGGTAAATCAGTTATCTTGAAAGGTTTCTTGAAAACAAATCAACCACAATAACTAGAAGGAGTTAGCCGAATAAACTAAGCACACTTCATTGTTTTTGGTTTGCCTATATTTTTCCAAGCTGTAAGAAAAATTTATGGATCAATAATTAGCATCAACTCAAAATAATTCTTATTAGCATCAACAACCAAAATAGTAACAAATAAATTAATCAAATCAGACTCATCAAATTACTTAACAACTTGCAAAATAAACTAAGCACACTTCATTGTATTTAATAAAAATGAGTACCTTTCGGTGAATCAGTTATCTTGAAAGGTTTCTTGAAAACAAAACGACCACAATAACTAGAAGGAGTTAGCCGAATAACTACAAACCAATAAAAAGAAATAATTAATTAGAAGAAGAAATAATGAAACACAATAAAAAAAAAAAAAAACTTATCTTCCAAATTATTTTCTAAATTGATTACTTATTTTAAAGACATTTATTATTTTAATAGAATAAATTTAAAATATACAATCTAATTTGGAGGAGTTTTATCTATATAAAACTGAAAATTACATGTTAAATTCTCACATTACACTAAAGTCACTAATACTTTAAATACAAATACATTAATGAATTATTTGTAAAAGTATTACATAATTTCATTGTTTATTGTTAATAATTAAATACAACTACATTACTAGTGCAAATCCTGATTGAATTATAGTGGCCAACTAGATATTTCCATAATTCTACCTAATCTACCAAGTGCCCAACAAAGTGAAGCCAATTAGACCAGGATATTTCGTGTGGGAAGGATTGTAGCTCAGATTTTTTTTTTTAATTTTTTTTCTTCTAATTGTACATGTGACGTGGTTGTGTGTGGTGTGACAATCTCTTGGTTTTGGTTTTGAATTACGCTAAAAACAAGGGTTTGCTTGCTTTAAAAAAAAAAAATACAACTACATTACTTGGGGAGGTTTGGTAATTTTATTTCAAAGGTAATTTTGTGACTTATGTGGTTCTCTCTCTTCATTTGTCCTCTATCCAAATGAAGAGAACATCTTGCCGACAAGGGGACCAAAAAGTTTCATTCTTATCTAGTTATTTAACCTTTTAGATTTTTTTAGTATCTTTCTCTGACTATTTGACAGAGATTCTTTGTCTCTTTATTGAGTCTTACAGTTTCAATTTCATCAACAATTCACCGAATCACATTCATTATTCAAGAAAAAAAAAAAGTGTTTCACTCATTTCAAACTTTCCTCACTCGAGTCACTCATCACCCTCACTCCTCTGTTCTCAGTGTTTCTCTTAGTCTTCTAGACACAAATCTCAAAAGCAAACCAACATTTTCTCATTTTTCCCCTTCCCCTTCACATTTAGAAAAGCCATTTTTCCCCTTCCGGCCTTCCTCTTTACATTTAGAAAAGCCCCAAATCAACCAATCTCAAAGCATAAATTAGATTAGAGTCTACAAAAAGAGCAATGAAACTCATGAATCACGATGCACTGCTAGTGGTGGTGCTTGAACGGCGGCAATGGCCGACACGGTGGTCGTCGGTCGGTGGTCAGGAACCAGGTGTTGCGTTTGCAAAGGGGAAGGGGAAGTGCGCTGGATTGTCTATGGATTGTCTATCAGTCTATGGATTGTCTCTCATCCATCTCTGGATTGGCGTTAACCTTTTGTTCGGCGTTCACCTTTTTTTCTCTGTGGATTGTCTTCTCGTCCCACTGTCCCAGCCTCACGAGTCACGCCCTCACCACTGGTCTGGTAAAGAACTAAAGATATCTTCTGAGTTATGATTTTTTTTTTTTTTTCCTTGGCTCTTGGAGTTGGGTGAAACGGTGGAATTGAAGAAATTGTCCTTTGTGCAGTGTATTTTGATTGACAGCATAAGTTTTTTTTTTTTTTTATCAGTTTTTATTTATTTTAATATATATTATTATTTTAGGAAAAAAAATTTATTTTTGGGGGGAAAATTTTAGGGGGGAAATTTTTTTGGGAAATATTTGTAAGGGCCGACCCGTATAATTTTTTTTTTTTTTTTTAATTTTTTTTTCAAAAGACTTCAAAACATTTGGGGTTGCCAGGGACCCCCCACCCTTCAACGTGGGTCCGTCCCTGCCACCAGCGAAGATCACCCTCAAGTGCCATGTGATTTGAACGATTTCTTCATAGAGAAATCCATTAGTTATTGAGTAATGATTTATCAGCAACCCGTTTAAAAAAATATAAAATATTATTAAAAAAAAGAAATAAACAATAATTTTTTAAAAAAATAATATTTTATAAACCAATGTAACGTAAGTAACTTTTCACTCAATTTTCTGAGATTCAAGGCACCAACTTTCCTAACATTCTAAAAAAGTTCACTATGATACAATATTGAGTACCAAATATATTTTATTTTATTTTTATCTGGAAAAACAAATAACTAAGAGTAATGATTTATTCAAAAAAAAAAAAAAAAAGCAATGATTTATCCATGACCAGGATGAGTGACTAGAGTAGTGATATTCTTACAAGTGGCATGTATGAATAGTAACACATTAGTTGCACGGAAAAATATATATTTTTTAAAAGTTATTGTTTATTATTTTTTAATATTAAATAATAAATTCCATACAATTGACATGTTACTGTCATACACACCGGTTATAGGATTATCACTACTCCTCAAGAAAAATATTGCCTGGACGAGACAATCCCGATTTGTTTAGGGTTTGCGGGAAGATTTGGTTGACGCGTGTACAGTGAGAGCAATTTAAAAAATCCCAAGATTTTGTTTTATTTTTTGGTAACAAAAAATCTCAAGATTTTTTTTTTTTTTTTTTAAAAAAAAAATTTGGTAACAAAAAATCTCAAGATTTTCAATACAACGAGACCACACGAAAGAGAAAAGCATAGGTGGCGCATTGTGCATGGGTTTAGGTTAGACATAGGCGGACTCTTTGCTAGAGAAATTTTGAAGCTGCAAGGAGAGCAGGGCTTGCCAAATAGAGAGCTTTTAAAGCAACTCCAGCTTGAAGCAAACTCTTTGCTAGCCCAAGAAGATTTACACTGGCGACAAAGATCAAAAGAATTATGGTTGAAGTGTGGAGACAAAAACACCAAATTCTTTCATGCTTGTGCCTCTCAACGCAGGAGAAAAAACTTTATTTCTAAAATCAGAGATGGCAGGGACCGATTATGGGAAAATGAAGAAGATGTCGAGAACGCTTTTGTAGAGCACTTCACCAATCTCTACCGGTCGGAGAGTAATGGTGCTACTGAGCTGGAGTTACAGGCTTTGGAGGGCAGGGTGTCTAAAGAGATGAATGAGAGTTTCTTGAAGGAATTCTCCAAGGAGGAGGTGGTTGCAGCCCTAAGGCAAATGGCGCCTCTGAAGGTGCCGGGGCCGGATGGCCTATCAGCTGGCTTTTTCCTTGACAACTGGGAAACGGTGGGCGACGAGGTCAGTCAAATTGTACTTTCCGTCCTCAATTCTGGTTGCATGAATAAAGATATGAATTTCACTTATATTGCTCTTATTCCTAAAGTCATGTCTCCTGCAAAAGTTTCTGATTTCCGCCCTATTAGTTTGTGTAATGTCATCTATAAAATGGTCTCCAAGGTGCTAGCAAATCGTTTAAAGGTGTGGTTACCAAAAATAATTTCACCCTTTCAAAGTGCGTTTATTCAAGGGAGGTTAATAACTGATAATATTATCGCTGCTTACGAAACCCTTCATACTATGCACTCAAAAATGTATGGTAAGAAGGGTTATATGGCCGTTAAACTAGACATGAGCAAAGCGTATGATAGGATGGAGTGGGGTTTTTTGGAGGGTGTTATGAGAAGAATGGGTTTTGTTGAAAGGTGGATACATCTTGTTATGATGTGTGTTACTTCCGCCTCCTATTCCGTTATTGTCAATGGAAATCCGGTGGGCATGATTTCTCCGTCAAGGGGATTGCGGCAAGGTGACCCCATCTCACCCTACTTATTTCTTCTTTGTGCGGAAGCTCTAAGCTCTTTGTTGTCAAAGGCGGATTATGAGGGTTCCATTGAAGGGGTGCCAACCTCTAAGAGGGGACCTCGCATTAATCATTTATTTTTTGCAGACGACAGCTTACTCTTTTGTAGGGCAAGCATTGACCAATGGAATAGGCTGTCCACTATCTTGAGAGACTATGAAAAAGCATCTGGACAACAGCTGAATAAGGAGAAAACTTGAATTTTTTTCAGTAGGAACACACCTCCAGAAACCAGACAAAAAATCTTGGACATAGCTCAGATCCCGTCCTCGCAGCGTTATGATACCTATCTTGGATTGCCTGCTTTGGTTGGAAAATCCAGGTCTACGGCCTTCCATGGCATAAAGGATAGAGTGTGGAAAAGACTCCAAGATTGGAAACTCAATTTTCTCTCTCAGGCGGGGAAGGAGGTGCTACTTAAGGCTGTTATTCAGGCGATACCTACGTATAGCATGAGTGTCTTTCTTTTACCAAATGCACTATGCTCTGAAATCAATTCCTTAATGCAGAAATTTTGGTGGGGTCATAAAAAAAAGGAAAATGGCATCCCTTGGATGAGTTGGAGTAGAATGGGTTTGCCTAAATCTCGTGGGGGAATGGGTTTCCAGGATTTACACTTCTTCAACAAAGCCCTCCTTGCAAAACAATATTGGAGACTTTGGAAATCGGAGGACAGCCTTACAGCAAAAATAATGAAAGCAAAGTATTATCCCAATGGATCTATCCTAGAAGCCAATCTAGGTAATAAGCCCTCTTTTATTTGGAGGAGCATTCACAATTCTAAAGAGCTGATTCAAGAGGGACTTTTTTGGAGGATTGGGGATGGCTACAAGGTGCATATTTGGGGAGACAAATGGCTGCCAATACCATCTACCTACCGTATTCAATCTCCACCGAGGGGCCTAGCTATTGACGCTTTGGTTAGTGAGCTTATTGATCACAGAGTTGGTGGGTGGAAGCTTTCTTTGCTCCGTCAGATTTTTAACAAAGAAGAAGTTGAGGCCATCCAGTCCATCCCAATTAGTTTTACTAATCAGCCGGACAAGCAAATTTGGAGGGGAACTATGAAGGGAGATTTTTCAGTTGGCAGTGCATATCATATGGCAAAGGAACTTGAGGCATCTCGTCAAGCTGGGGGCTCTAGCAGGAGTGAGGAAAAAATCTGGAAAGGTATATGGAACTCTCAAATTCCAAATGTCGCCAAGACTTTTATGTGGAGGGCTTGCCAAAATCTGCTTCCAACAAGGGAAAATCTTGTTAAACGGAAGATTATTTCTGATCCTTCCTGCCCAATTTGCAGACTGGAATCTGAATCTACTGAGCATATTCTTTGGGAGTGCAGCTCTTCCTCTGATGTGTGGTGTGCTAGTCTGAAATGTTTCCAAAAAAGTCCTTGTTTCTCTGTAAAAACTTTCAGGCAAATTGCTGAACATTTCCTTCAAGAAGGTACGGCAGAAGAGTTTGAAATCTTCTCGGTTACAGCTAGGAAGATCTGGCTAAGAAGAAATGAATGGATCCATGAGGGGTGTCTTGCCCATCCAAGCACTCTAGCCCTTAGTGCCCAACAATGCCAAACAGACTTCCATTGGATTAATAAGAAGGAAAGAGGAGACCCACATCAAGAGCAAGTTATTCGGTGGCAATGCCCTCCAGAGGGGTGTTTCAAGGTGAACTGTGATGCGGCTTTGGATATGAAGGGTGGACGTGTTGGAATGGGAATTATTTTAAGAAACCATGTAGGGCAAGTTAGGGCAGCTTGGAGCTTTTCTAAGCAGGGTTTTTTGGATCCTGCAGCTGCTGAAGCCGCTGCTATGTTTCACGGGGCAATTTTCTGCAAGGAGCTGGGTATAATAAACTTAATTCTGGAAGGGGACGCACAAGTTGTCATTTCAGCTATTCAAAAGCGAGATGCTTCCAACAGTAGAATCGGCCATCTGATTGATGACATCGTGAAGGTCTGGTGTTCTTCACCTTGCTGGCAGTTTGTGCATGTAAGGAGAGACTCCAATCGTGCGGCTCACGGACTAGCTAAGGCTGCTTTAAAAAATATTATTGATAAAAGCTGGGTGCATTCTACCCCGGATTGTATTGGCGATATAGTCTTGGCGGATTCAACTCTGGCTTACTGATAGTTGAGACTCTATTGCTGCAGTGGACTATCTGCAGGTCTTTTGGTTGTTCCCAGTTAGGAGGGATTTCCGGTTTTGTCTTGAGCCTTTTGTGGAGGGGTCTCCTGGGTCTGGTTGGTTTTGGGAGGTGGACTAGGATAGGGGAAGGCTTTGGAGCTGCACCCAGTTTCGTCAGGGAGGCTCTGCCCTTTGAAGGCTTTCGGGTCTGTCTGTAGGATTCCCGTTGTAATCATATTCCTTTTCTTTTGAGCTTAATGCTCTGGATGTAAAGAGCTTGGGCTCTTCTTTTCTCTTAATGAAAGGTCTTATTCGTCTAAAAAAAAGGTTAGACATAGGCGGCATGAAAATAGAAAAGCCCTAGATTGTTTACATAATGACCATGGTGCCACTGATCCTTTCTTTTGTTTGAATTTTTTTTTCAAAATGCTAAGTGCTCTAGTATCCTCTAAACTATAATGTAATTTTTAAAATAATTAATAAATTAAAATTTAATAATGATAATCTTAAATTTAATGGTGATTTTAAAAGTTATATCACACTAGAAGAGTGCCTAGCATTTTCCAAAAAAAAAAAAAAATTAACTATCTAAAAAAAAAGGAAAATTTGAGTACTAGAAGATCCAATTCAACAAATTTTTTACGTGCAAGACTATCATAATATTAATAGTTCTCAAGAGGTAACTCAATCAGTAGGGACCACGCCTAATGAAGTAGAGATCATTAGTTCAAATCTCCCTCCCCCTCTTGTATGGACATGTCAAAAAAAGAAAAAAAAAAATCTCATAATAGAGAGACAGCGAGGCAAGGAAATTACGTGGATGCATACGTTAAAGTCGGTAGGCTACATGTTCTTTTTCTATTTATAACGTTTTGCTGGTGATTTGATTTTTTTTTTTTTCATAACAAACAAATTCCTTAATTTTTCACTTCTTGTAAAAGAATAAGTTCCATGTGATTGTGATCATTCTCTTAAAACCATCCACAGAATTTGGTGTGACCCGATAATTACAATCATTATCACATTTGCTTGTATTTCAATATCCAATGATAGTTTCTCTTGAAAAAGAATAAGTTCCATGTGGTTGTGATCATTCTCTTAAAACCATCCACAGAATTTGGTGTGACCCTATAATTACTCGTACACGTTATTCAATGTGTAACAAGGAAAAAAATCTCTATAATATAGACACAACATAGACTTAATAAAGACTCAATTTTTTTTCAACGTATCATTTAAAATTTTTTTAAAAAAAGAACAAAATTAAATTTAAAATACCAAATTTTAATTTTAACTTTTTTTTTAATGACACATAAAAAGAAATTAAATATTAAGTACTATACTGTGACTTTTTTTTTATTTTTTTGAAAGAAAATAATAGTTTATTAATAAAATCAAGAAATTTGCTCTGCACTTACAATAGTCAACACTGACAAAGGAAAATTATAGTGCCATGTGTGTTCAATCCCATTCATTTGAGCCAACCTAACTAAACTTTGAGCAGCGCCATTAGCCTCCAGTTGGACATACTTGACTTGCTAAGCATTAAAATTCTGAAGCAATATCTTTATGTCATTCAAAATTGGTCCATCTCGTCCCCAACCGTAATTGTCATGGTTGAGTCCTTGAGCCACTTCCAAGGCGTCGCCCTCCAGTTCCAGATAAGTTGCTTCCAATTACACTCCTAAGACCACCGCTTGAGAGGCCGCTAAAGTTTCCGTCGTTGTAGGATGGCAGATGTGTAGACGAATTGAACTGGACATGGCCACCACCCTTCCCTCATGGTTTCTTGCTACCGTGTCCAAACCCGCAATGTTTGTATGAGAGTCGACCGCAGCATCCCAATTGATCTTTATGACTCCAATTGGTGGTTTACACCGACGCCAAAACGATATACTTTCATTAAAGGCAAAAACATATTCACAACCACGACAGACCGATAGTCGCACTAACTTAAAGTGCGGCTCCGCATCACGCCTTCATTCCTTAATTTGGAGCATCTTCGAGCAATTTACTTTTGTAGGGAAATTTTGTCGGCCCAGCTAGAGGATTGTTCTACGGGTCTTCCGGAGAGTTCAAATATAATAATAATATATTATCAACTTTTGTCCCTAGCGAAAGTCACTCACCTATCCAAAAATAGGGGGTGCTCCAATTTTAAGAGGGATGGTATAAGTTAGTAATTTGAATAAGTAAAAATTATTACATTATCAATCAGCTTAAATTATTAAGCAGTTCAAACAACTGATTGGGTGAATCATTGACTAAAATTGTACAGCCAATTTGTTATGAAAACCTTGAATACAGGGTTTACGGGTTCATAATTCCTCCCCTTTCCTTGCTTTAAGCATTTTTAGTGGCATCACCAAATTTTAATTATTAAAATAATTAAAAATACACTTTTGATTATTTTAACCATTCATCTTTTTAGAGCACCCACAACAGTCTCATTATTTTAACAATTCACTTTTATTATTCTATTTAAATATTATTTTTGAAAGATTTGTTTATTATTATTATTATTATTATTATTTTTTAAAAAAAAAGAGAAGCGAAAAGCAAAAAAGAAGAGAGAGAAATGAGTTGTTTAATCAATAGGTGAGTGAACAGTAATTTTTATATTTTGTGAATACTGTACACTTCACTTTTTTTTTTTTTTGGTTAAAATGACCTTGGAAAAGCGAAGATTTAAGCTATTTTTGTTAAATTGCCTCGCCAAAATAACCAAAAAATGATTTTGGTGAGACTGCAAGAAGTGTTCTTAGAGATTTTATTGGTCCAAATAACGACAGAGCATAATAGTTCTTTCAGCCATAGATCTATGGCTCGAGCTATGAATAATCACGTGGATACCAATGATTTTAGAGTAATTCTAAAAGTTTCTTTTGTGTCCTAAAAATGAAGTGACTTCTGAAATCACTTTTGATCAAAATTTAATAGTGAACAATCACAAGCGTAATAGTGATTTTAAGAGTTACATTATCCTTGAAGAGATACAAAAGTGACACTATGAACTTCTAGCCTTCCTAGTAATTTTATGCTCAAGGCACCATATCTCCCATATGAATATTTATACGGCTACTAGTGAAAAGGTAGGAATTGGTGAAAGGAAAATTCACATAAGTAATTTCTTGTTAATATAAAGCCGCAGAATAACTGTAATAAGTTACAACTCTCAACCAAACCATCATCCATTCTCACAGATTAATTAGTTTTATATCACAAAGGGGAATGGCTGGTTAAAAGAATGGATACGAGTGACATATTAAAAAAAAAAAAAAACTGAGCATGTGGACAACATTCTGTACATACTGATGTAAGAAGTGACAGGTGATTCTACGTCCATGTTAATAAGATTATTATCTCTTTTCACTAGTGATGGCCCCGTCTAAGAACAGACAGGAACCCTCCGGTTGACTTCTCCTTGCGTCGTTCCTCTCCTTCATCCCCGACCTGTTCCACATACATACATAATTTGGAAATTAGTCTAATTTGAGGCAAATTTGGGAGTGAGTCAAGGGAAAGAAAGGGAAGGATGAAAATATACATGATTTGAAAGAGATTTTCTACAAAAAATTCAGTAAATAAGAGAAATGATATTAGGAAAGAAGCAAAAGACATCAAAAGGTGCTTGTAGTATTTTCTTAATTTTTGAATCATGCACTAAAAACCATAAGGGGTGTCAAAAATTACCGGGAAACCGGGGACCTGTTTCCGATTTGGAAAAACCAAAATCTGGGTACCCCGGTTTCAGTACCCGGTTTTTACTGAGTTACCGGAACCGGGTGCATATATATATAATTATATTTAATTTAATTTATATATATACTTTGGATAATTAAATTAATATATATAAACCGGTTACCGGACTGGCTGGTAACCGGGACCCCGGTTTCCCAAAACCAAGAACCGGGTACCCCGGTTCTAGTCTCCGGTTTTAGCCAAAAACCGAAAAATCGGACCGGGTTGACACCTCTAAAAACCATTGTAATGCATGCATAACGAGAATATATATAAAAATCGATTACCGGACTGAGTACAAACCGAACTAGCTGGTAACCGGGACCCCGGTTCTGGGTACCCCGGTTTCCGGTTCCGGTTTCCTAAAACCAAGAATCGGGTATCCCGGTTCCGGTCCCTGGTTTTAGCCAAAAGCCAAGAAACCGGACCGGGTTCACACCCCTAGAAACCATTGTAATGCATAACGAGAATTTACCTCCTTGGCCGTTTGCTGCAGTATCTCTATAACTTCGGAGAAGTTGGGTCTTAATGCTGGATCTTGCTGCCAGCATTTCTCTAGCAGCTCAACAAGCATTGGATGAGTATGCTTTGGGATAGTAGGCCGTAGACACTGGAACATAAGTAAAACGTAATTTATGTTCACATACCAGATAAACTTATTCAACAATGTTGTTGAAAAAATATTGTACCTTTTGAACCACTCCAACAGCTGCTTGCAATGGGGTTAAGTATTCATATGGGAGCTGGCAAGAAAAAAAAGACAAAAAAAGAAAAAGAAAAAGAGATAATTCAATTGAAGGGGGAAAATGCAAGTCACAGTCACAAATGCTTTATTCAAGGAAAACAATGCCACCACCAAGCAATACCTTTCCAGTTAGTAACTCCCATAACACAACTCCGAAACTGAAAACGTCAGCCTTGTGATCGTATGGCTTATGCTCTATAACCTTTCAATGCAAAAGAACTGTTGTAAGAAAATGACGATATGATAACCTCCTAATAGAAGATAGAAAATAACTGCCTCAAAGCAAGCTGATAAATGGTATACATCCAATCATAAATTGAAAAGGCAGCACTTTTAAGGCAAGAAATTTAGGTTGCTATTATTGTTTTTATTATTTATATGCTGCTTCACAGCAAATCTGCTTCAAAGCTCCCAGGTCTTCACAGGAATGCCCCTGATAAAAGAAAAGTACCAACATTCGAAAGCCAAATTTTCTCCAATAACTGATCCACAAGGTTTATTTATTTATTTTAACATACAGTCTTGTATAACAACCACTGGCCTCATACCTAATTTATAATCAATATTATCAAGTCAAAGAAATTGAGAGCCTTGAAAATCAGTATCATTGTAAACAAAGTCCAAAAATAATGGTCTGCGTGTTACACAGTTTCAAGTGAGCAAACATCCAACATGACCAAATGGCCTAACAACTGCAACACTGTCAAGTGTCAACCCTCTGCTTCAAATAGATTCATTTTCTAAGTGATGGTCAACACAACCAGTTACTACTCTACTGTCAGAATCTAATGAAAACTTTTAATACTGTCTAGTGTCAACCCACTGCTTCAAATAGATTCATTTTCTAAGTGATGGTCAACACAACCAGTTACTACTCTACTGTCAGAATCTAATGAAAACTTTTAATAATTTGATACCTGATTAAAATAGCCAAAAGGAAATATTAAACGACTAAATGGCCATATTAATTCCATGGTTATCAAAACTTATAATAAGCTCTTGCATATTTTACGCACAATATGAAGCATTATCACAAAATTCCAAATACAATTTATAACATATGTAGCCATGTAAGGGGTAGGAAAGGCAGATATCAGTATGCATTGGAACACTTCGAAAACTTTTTCAAATTGAAGGCTCCAAGATTTCATGTAAAAAATTCACACCTCAGGAGCCATCCACCGATATGTCCCAGTTTCTGCAGTCATAACTCCAGATTGAGCTTTTACTCTAGCAACTCCAAAATCAGCCACCTTAACAACCTGAAAGGCAAAACATATGACAAAATAAATAAATAAATTTTGCAATCATGCTGAACTATATTTAGTCATGGCATATATATGAAACCTTCAACAAAATTAATTCAGATGCCTCAGTAATGTAAGCCCAGTGAGAAAACATGAGAACTAAGACAACTTTTAAACAGAAAAGCCATTAGAAGTGGATTCTGTGTATGCAGGACTGCAAGAGACCTTAGAAGTGCTAGATACAATCGGAGGCAGAGCACTGTCAATACCTGGCCATTGATTATTTAGTTCTGGGTTTAGAAGTGAAGAAAATGTAGATAGAAAACAGGAAGTTCCAGTAACTTTTTTTAGTGATATAAGTTCAATCTACCCATACCACACTTAAGCACAAAAAATATCTTAAAGAAATAAGTAGTATTTTTTTCATCTACTGGGAGGGCGGAAGCTTCCATTACTATGTATCACCAGTCATGCCTTGTACATGCTGGAATCTACAAAAATCAAACAGACTATCATATGAGGAAAAGACTATGGATTTGACTAGAAAATATGTGATGGTCTAAACCATTTGAAATATATAACCACCTGAGATCCATATCAAGACACATAAAGAAAATGCACAAACACAAGACAAGGAAAGCAATTATGAACACCATGTTGAAATTGACATGGGTAAAAAACATGTTTGAGAAGCTGCTTACCTCATTTTCATCCATCAAAAGATTAGCAGCCTTCAAATCTCTGTGGATTATATTATTTTGGTGCAAGTAGTCCATTCCCTTGGAAACGTCAATTGCTACTTTGAGCAAGGAAGGAAGCTTGAAAACACCCTTCTGTTTATGTAAATAGTCATAGACACTTCCACCAGACATAAATTCTGAATGTTTAGAGCAGAAAGCAAGTCACCGAAATGACAATATGAAATAAAAATAACCAAAAATCTTAAAGTAACAAGGTGCCATTAAAAGCAAATATAATTGCAAACGTGTTGGAATTCACCTGTTACAATACACAAGCTTGGAGGCTTGGTACATGCACCTATGAATTGTACAACATTCTTATGTCGAACTTTCCTGCAATATTCAAAAGAAGCTTGTTAAAGCATGCTAGGAACCAAGCATTCCAAAGAAAAATTACTGTAGAATCATAGTTACTTATATACGGCTGAGCACTATAACTTGAGGGAATCAAACAAGAATTAAAGTAAGTTTCAGATCACGAAATGAGCAGAATCCATTAAAGAATCGACAGAGAGTTGATTGTGGAGAGGTAGATATAGATGTCATTACGTCATCCATCTAGTTCCTGTAGCACTCTAATCACACATTGGGAAGATGAATAGCCCACATAGAATAAAGGCACACATGGGTGCTAGCTTTATATTGGTTCATCATTAGGTGAACATACAACAAACACCCACAATAAGAACATGAAGCTTAGTTACACAGGACTTGCACAACATCCTCAAACACAAAATGAATAACAAATATCAAAGGGCCAAATACTGTAAATAATATGATTCAAACAAACCTCATAATAAAGACTTCCTGTACAAACTCTGTCTGCATATCTGAATTTACACGCTCAGGCTTGAGAACTTTAATAGCCACTTCCTGACTACAATATGTACCTTTGTAACTGATTCAATTAAACAAGTTAGTTAATTTAACACTAACAGCAATCAGTAGATGCCTAGCCAAAAAGAAAAAGAGGAAGGTATGTATAAATAGTATAAACTTACAGATCACCATACGACCCTGATGCAATTTTGTTTCCAAACTTCAAATGCTTAGGATCAATTTCCCATACGTCAGTCCCATCATTAGGTATTGTCAAATGATCGGGTCCACATTTGATCACTGTTTGATCAAGCTCACCTACAGTAGATGATGATCGAGGATTCGGCCAAGCCTGCCTCTGAATAGCAACCCCAAATTCCAAACTAAGTTATGGACACATTGTTCACATATAATTGAGAAGGGGAAGTAGAATAAAGAACAGAATAGAAAATTGGATCGTTCAGTTGACATGGTACAAGATCGTGCTTAGTGCCAGCTATCCTACTTGAAAGCAGAAATGAGTAGCAAGATATTACCTCAATTTTTAAAACTTCTCTTTCCAATGCAGTTTTGAGCTGATCTGTGCCCTGTATCAACCCAAAGTTCATCAAGCAATGCTTGTGAACACAAAAAGAATTGCTTTTGTGATGCAATTCAGAAAACTGAACTAATCAAAATTTTCATACAATTCCATTGATCCAAAAGTACATTTACCTTCTCAAAATACTACTTTAAAAAAAAAGGTGGAATGTGAAAAAAAGAAAAAGAATAACAAAACTATGGCAAAGAAAATATATATTGTAGTGGCAGACCAATTGGCCTTGTCTTAATGCCATATAATAGATGTTGAATTTATTTTCGTATAGAAGGACTACTCTTTCAGTTTGCTAATTAAATGTATAAATTACCTCATAAGGCCAACCATCGACCACAAAGACATCTAAGGAGTAACCATCTACTGTTGAAAAAGCATGTGCCTCTTGGATGTTTAGTCCCATCTCAGCCAGCAAGGAAGTCAACTGCAAATTTTGCATAACCGTGACCATGCAGAATGCGAATGCTACCATATAACCAGAGACATAATTTCATACTGTATTTAATGTTCAAAAAATTTGATTAAGCTAGGTATGTTCATATCAGGAATTCTGTAAGAGCCCATACTTACAAGCTCAAAGCATGTTTACTGCCATCAGTCTGGCAAGTATGCATATGCATGCACATGTGCACACAGGCATGTGAAGACACGCAGACATGCATACACACACGGTCCGCAAATCAATAAACATCATACGAAGATAATAATTGATGTGCTTAAATATGAAAACCTATTAAATACCTGACTAAGGAGTTTGGGCTTGTCATCTGATGAGAAGGTGATTTCATGCAGGGGCCTACATCAATGTCAATCACAAAGATATACTATAAGTCTATATCACAATCTCTCTTTGAAAGTATAGCCAGTTCACTTCACTAAATGTATAAAAAGTCATCTGCTAACGTATGATATTGGTACAAATGTTTAAATTCAGTTGAAGCATCATGCATGACCATATTTTGGCAATATACCTTTTGGATGATGGTAATCATATGGTAGTACATCAAAGCATGTCAAAAACTGTATTCGAGGAATCATAGCTAAATAAATAAGTATATAGAGTTCTTTATATCCTCATATACTAAAAGCATTAAATTGAGAGAGAGAGAGAGAGTTAAGCCTTAGTGGAACTTGCCATGGACATGTATGGTTTAGATCAAATTTAGCACAAAGGCGAATCTCAAAGCTTATTAAAAAGAAAGGGAAACTAAAATTTAAATAAATAAATATCTATATATATATATATATATATCATCAAAATGCATTTGGCATATATAATGGATTTGATCAATAAAGTCCAAAATCCAAACAAAAGATGTTCTGTAAAATTTTGCCAGCTCTAGCCCAATGAATGGATTGAGGTGTAAGTATTTACCGAGAAAACCGTGTACTGGCATGTACAGACTGTTCATCATCTTGATCATCAGAGTTATTTGCTTCAAGTGCAAGGGCTTCAAGGTTAGGAGATGAACCAAATGCAGGTGGTGGATGTATGCTGACAATTGAAAAGCCAGTTAGAGATGACAGAATATTAATGGCAAGCATAAAGCAGTAAAGTGAACAATCAAAAGAACCAAACGAATTGAACATAATTTTCATTTGTGGACTATCAATGTGATGCTTACGGGAATTTTCTTTTCAAAAACTTAACTATATATTTCAGGAAATAATAGGGGAAAAAAAAAAAAAAAAACCTCTGTCTGCTAGAGTAGTTTATAGAACTTTGGGCAGCTTCTTTGTGAGGAAAATCTGAATGCACGGAATCAACTGAATTCCCATCATAAGTTGAATGAACCTGCAGAAAAGTATGATTCCCATAATGCATTCATGCAACAATTTAAACAACAAGGTTCCCAAAAAATAAAAGAAAAGAAACAAGAAAATAGATAAAATATTATAAAAAGTAGATGGGCGTCCTAAAAACCATTATAAAAAAAATATTAAAATAATAGAAGAGCGCATAAAGGGAGCAAAAACAAAATGAGATATAATTTGCTTCCTAATGTCAAATAAGATTCATGGTACAACTAGGATAAAAAGAACGCAATACAGATTGCACTGACTACAATAAATTTTTAGAGGAGACACATATGCCGCCATCCAAAGATACAAAGTTTCGAAGGACAAAGATATTATTTCCCCCAATGACCACTCCCTATCCTCAAAGTTTCTATCATTTATTTCCCTTTATAAACACCAAAATAGTCATGTAGGCATCATTTTCCACACATCATCACTGCTTGGCCTATCCGAGGACCACCACCAGTCATACATATCAACAACACGTCTAGGCATAACCAAGGACATCCCAACACGACTGAAAAAAACACTCCAAATAGTGGAAGCCAGATTGCAATGAAGAAGAAGGTGGTCTATAGACTCCTCATTCGTCTTGCACATGCAACATCTATCCACCATGATGACGTGCTGCCTCTAAGATTATTCAAGGTGAGGATCTTACCTAGAGTCGCTAACCACGCAAAAAAGGTCACCCTCAAAGGAGCCTACGTCCGCCATAAACTCTTCCAGAGGAAGTAGCTACCTATAGAAGAAGCCAGAGAGCAATAGAAGGATTTGACCTTGAACAATCCTCTATAGGAAGGAACCCACCACAACTTATCTACACAACCCCTTCTCACTCTAACTGGAATGTACCACCTAGAAAAAAGAGGCAAAGACATCTACATCCTAATCATGTGCCACTCTAGTGAAGCTCACGTTCCACTGGTTGGAGACACACAAAAACTCCAAGCGAGATCATATAAAACTAGGAAAGCTACCTTTAGAGTCTGTTCCCTACACCGATCATGCCAAAAGCTGATCTTTGAGCCATCCCCCACCTCAAATTTGGTAAAGTTGGCCAGTTTTTCCCACCCTTTCCTGATATTCTCCCACAACCCCACCCCAAAAGTTCTTGAGAGCTCAAGAGAGCACCACCCTCCCTATAAACTGCCATATTTAGAGTCCACAACTTCTCTCCACCAAGCCTCTTTCAAATCCATAACGCCACAACCATTTATCAAAAAGGGCACGATTAAACACCATCAGATTCCTAATACCCAACCCTCCTTCAAAGATCGGTGAACAAAACTTGGACCAAGTCACCAAGTGATATTTGAACGCTTCACCTAACACCTAACCCACTCCACAAGAAATCCCGTTGGATCTTCTCAATGCAGTTAGTAACACCCGCCCGCAGAGGGAAAAGAGACATGTAATACATAAGCATATTAACAAGGTACTCTTGATGAGGGTCACCATGCCACCCTTGCACAAATATATCATTTTCAAATTGGCCAACCGATATTCCACTTTCTCAATAATGTTGTCTCATATATGCTTGGCCTTATAGGAGGCCCCCAACAGAAGACCAAGAATTCGGGCCAACCTCCCCACCTGAGTAACATTCCCCACAGGGACCAATTTTGTCTTGGCCAAATTCACCTTTAAGCTCGAAGCAGCTTCAAAGCACAGGAATAAGCTCCGCAAACGATGCAACTGAGTAGGAAGAGTGTCACAAAAGATTGGAGTATAATGGGGAATTACACTTTCATAATAAGCACAAGTTGATCAAATGAGTCTAAATGGTTTTTTCATGATTCATTAATTGTCTTACAAAGTGAATAAGTATAATTCTATATTATATTTGCACCTCCCGCCATTGTTCCAAAAGGCAGAAGTAACTTTGAAATCAATTAGAATGACATTAAGATGGCAGGAAAGCAAACAATTCTGTGAAATATAGAAGAACCAGTTATGAACAAGCAAGGCCAATTCCATTTCATCAAAATTAATCCAAATCAAACCAGGTCAAACGTGTGAATCTTTCACAGTTCATAACTGGCAACCAGAAGAGACCTCTGTAGTATATTATGGGCATATCAACCCAGCTGTCAATTACAAAATTATCAAATATTATCAGATGAGGCTTGCATTTCAGAACATAAATCTGAATTCCTATCCAGACTGACATTTGGCACACAGTCAAGGTTCATGGAATGAGTCGTCCAGGATAGGGCTCTCAAACATCTGTATCCTTCTTTGCATATGAGTATGACATAACAAAATGGTCCATCAGGTCTTAAAGGGTTAACAGCTTAAATCCAAGTTTGAAAGGTAATCAAGAAGGGAATACACCTCATTACTCATGACAATAACCATTCACCACATAGAAAAGGACTTGAAAAGAGGTTCCAAATTGTGAGGATAAATATTCTTTCGATCCACAAGGACAAGCACAGATAGGCTAAACTAATTATAGAACTGAATGAACAACTACCGAGTACAACAATAATCAAGTAAGAAAATCTTATCCAGCTAGCTATCGTATGAGCATCAAGAATGCAACAATTCTACAAAGTACGAGTAAGAAAATCAATTAACCTGCACGAGGCGGACTTCAATCGCTGGCCTTCTGGTGGGATCGTGAGCCAAATGCAGCAATCTCTTGTGCATAAGAACATCTTCTGGCCTCTGCACATTCACATCCAGCGCATACCTGCAACACATTTGATCAAATAGCTCAAAAACTCATTCAACAAAACCAAGAACACCTTTCTTTTTTCTGCAAATGCGAAAAAAATACAAAAACTTTACCAATAAGCACACCGTACAACCAATAAAATTCGTAATCACAATAATCCACTAAGTCACAGAAACTAATAGTCGTATTAAACCTAGAATTATCCAAACAACAATGTGTAAAAGAAATATCAAATTGAATCCGTCTCAATCTGAACAAAACAAACTTTATGCAATATGCTTATCCACTAAACGATATCACGCACCAAAACACAAAAATATAAAACAAGAAGAAAAAAAAAATAGTACTTGTCGAAGATCAACCAAAACCTCGATCAGTATAGTACACATACAGTCATACACGCATTTATGCAAGAATACATACAATCCTACATACTTATATACACACACATATATCTATACATGGAGAGGTTTAGGGTAAAGGTAGGGACCGAGTGGGGAGGCGATTGAAGTGAGCCCAAAGCTGGTCGTCGAAGGCAGGCTGAATAGCCTCCTCGTTGTTCGAATCCCTCAGGCGCCGGAGAACCTCATTGTACACCTCCAGCTTCTGCCGCCGCTGCGGAGTCCGCGCCGGCGACGTCGACGACGAGTCGTGCGACCTACTCCCGCAGCTCTCCGCGTCCTCCATCACCATTGAAAACGAACCGAAAGCAAACGAAAAAATGCCACAAAGTGAGAGCGACTCAGAGAGGGAGGATCTTTTGGTGTTTGGTTTACGTGGGGAAAGTGGTGGTTGATTTTGGAGAAACTACGAGGTCGGTTTATATGGAAAACACAGATTTGGAGAAAGGCTTAAACAAACTGAATATAAAAATATTTAGATTAGCGAATAAAGAGTGTGTATTTTATAGTACGAGTGAATGTTTAGCCGCTAGAGCGCAGCGTCACGGGGAGGTGGATCCGCCCATGCTAATCCGCTTGCTAATTTCGGATTTTTTTATTTTATTATTCTTGGTAATTATCATGGTATTAACTATATATATATATATATATAATTTTAATTTTAATTTTTTAATGATCCCTTGATTGAGGGGATGTCTTTGTTGAAATGGTAAGTACATCGTATAAGTGATTCTTTTGATTTGAATGGTAAATAGAATAAAATAATTGACCTGATTTTCTAAAGGGACTTTTTTTTCTAAATTTGGTTGTATGAATTTTTCATCTATAAATTTGTCATTTATTTTTAAGCACATTTATATTTTTAAGCATATGAGAATCACACAGCTTTTTAATTAGCATGCGAGAAACACATAAAATTGTTAATATAATAATTAAAAAAAATATGTGTTTCTCACGTGCTCAAAGTAAACGTAATTTTATAAATGATATGTTTGAGATTGCGTTTAAGAGGCTTAAAAGTGCTTTTAACATTCAAAAAACTCGTTTGAAAATAAGGATCTCAAAAGCCTAAAAATAGTTAAAAAAACACTTTTGACAAAAGCTCTTTTTTACTTAAAAGCTTTATTTCTCAAACTTAATCCCAAATAGGCTAAAAGTAGGTTAGAGAGGAAAAAAATTTCCAACCTAATTTAGAGGGAATTGACGTCATTTTTAAATATTTTAAGATAATTTATTGGTAGAAATTTTAAAGGAGGTAGTTTTCTTCCGAATTGAGTTGAAATAATTTCTTCCAAAGTGTATGCATCATATTCATTTTGAACACAGTAGCTGCGTTTGAGATTGCGATTTCATAAGAATAATCTACATTTTTAAAAGATATCGTAAAGCATAAGGCGTTTGGCATTGCGATTAAAAAGTATTTAATTTAAAATAAGAAAAAAAAATATACAATTTCTATAAGTAGTCTAGGGAGTGTTTATTTGAAAATTTGCGAATTTAAACCAAAATCACAATTTCGTATAACAAATATTTGATAAAATTTTATTTTTTAACATATTTTATTAAACGCCTTTATGATTTAAAGAAGTAGCGATTTCAAAAAAGAAATTTTTAAAAACGTAATTTTTTAAAATCGCACTTATTGAAACCGCAATCCCAAACGGATTAATTAGAAAAAAAATTCTTACAATCCAGTTTTGATGAAAGCTTCGTCAATTTTTAAAATATTAGTCATTATTTTGAATTAAATGTTTAGATTATTCATAATATTTCATTAGTTGATAATTTTCCCACTAAATTGTGCATTAAAGTAATAAAATTTAGATCGTTTTACTAAACTAATCTAGTGAATCTACTCGATCATGATTCAAACTATTTAGTACATAAAACAATCACTTTTAGATATAAAGATAGTATAAACTTTTTTATAATACGTTTGACTAAATATTATATTTTTGTCAAATTGATATATAAAGGGCGATGTAATGTTTATGCTAAAGTTTATCCGTTCTTCTTCTGTTAATACGAAATAATTAATGTGTGTGTGACCCATTAGGAATGATGGAATGGCGTTACATCACATAAAATCTTGTCTTAATTTATGGGTGTAATTATAATTAACAAATCTCTAAGAAGAATCTCCCAATGAGTAAGAATCCATGATGCCCAAACCCCACCTACATGTCCAGCCAATGGGAGCTCTCCGTTCGCTCCCCACTCCCACTTACTACACGGCCAAAAGAGGAACCAAATGGCATATTCTGGGTGCCCACTGGTTTTGGATAAGCTCGCACTGAAAAGACACTCATGTCCTTACTGACCACTTTTGTTATTATTAGAATTATTGCCACCTTTTTTAATTTTCGTATTTGGTGCTAAATCAAAATGATCTGGCTCTGACGCTACATAGCCACCTCCTAAATGCTCGGAGCAATGGTTCATCAGGCCCTTTCTTGTAATTTTATGTCTGAGCATATGAATCTTGTTCACCAAGAAAAGCTGGCATCGTTGTTAATCAATGCCAAAGATTGTGATGGTATGCGAGAAAGACGGATGAAACGGAGGGGGTTTAGCTCCGTTAAAAACCACCCCTTCGGCTTTATGATAATTTTATTGGATTGACATGGAAGTTAATATTTATTTATTTTTTATTTTTTAAAATAATGGCGGATTAGGAGTATTATCACGCCAATCCAATAAAATGATAGTAGTTCCAACGAGTAGCTCAATCGGCTGTTGACTACGAGTAATATTTTAAGGCTTCCTAGAGTCATCCAAATTGTAATGTGGCTTTTAAAATTACCGTTGAATTTAAGATGTGATTTATTAAGTTTTGATCTATTGGTGATTTTAAAAGTCACATCACATTTTGGATGATTATATGAGGACTCTAGGAAGCCTTATAGCATTACTCGTTGACTACGCCTCATAAAAAAGTCATTAGTTCGAATCTCTCTCCTCCTTCTTTTGTGTTGATATGTCAAAAAAAAAAAAATGAATGATATTAAAATGAAGGGTTAAATACCTAATACCCCCTTGGGGTTTTAAAACTTTATTTTTTTCCCCCTATGGTTTGGAAATAGACTAAATTAGTCCTTATGGTTTTGAAAAGTGACCAAATTAGTCATTCCGTTAGTTGACCGTTAGTTGACTTAACGGACTGACATGTGAACCAATTAGAAGTTGACATTTGACACCTAATTAAATTTTTTATTTAAAAAAACAGTTAAAAAAAATATTTTTTCAAAAATAAAAGAAAAAGACAAAAAAAAAAAATGGGGGTGGCCGAAACCACCCCCAAATCACCATTGGCGCATGTGTATTGCATTTGGAAGTGCTAAGGTGAAGCCCCCTCGAGATTGCTGGTGCTGGTATTGCAGATCTGATATTGATCATATTGATATTGATATTTCGATTTTCATTTTCATTTTCACCGGAGGAATTGCGAGGGAGAGAGAGAGAGAATACACGTGAATGTCCTTTTCTCTCCAACCCTAGCTATTCTCAGTTCCTTGGTGTTTCTTACTGATATATATGGGTCTCATGATCAACAAGAAGAAAAGGACCCCATCTCAGATCTGCAATACCAGCATCAGCCATCTCGAGGGGGCTTCACCTCAGCACTTCCAAATGCAATACACATGCGCCAATGGTGGTTTGGGGGTGGTTTTGGCTGCCCCCTTTTTTTTTTTTTTTTTGTCTTTTTTTCTTTCTTTTTTTTTGAAAAATATTTTTTTAATTTTTTTTTTTTAAATAAAAAATTTAATTAGGTGCCAAGTATCAACTTCTAATTGGTTCACATGTTAGTTCGTTAAATCAACTAACGGTCAACTAACGGAATGATTAATTTGGTCACTTTTCAAAATCACAAGGACTAATTTGGTCCATTTTCAAACCCTAGGGGGCAAAAAAAAAAGTTTTCAAACCCCAAGGGGGTATTATGTATTTAACCCTAAAATAAATGGGTGATTTTTAATAAGTAAATATTTATTTACATTCTTATTTCCATATCATGTACATTTTTGCTAAGCTCGCATGCTCCATTCACCCTTAATTAAAAATAAAAAATCAATGGTGGATGAAACATGCCAACTTAGTAGAGATATATGCTAAATAGAAACTAGAATGCAATAAATAAATAAAATTATCTTTCTAATGTTAAAAAATATATTTTGACAATAAAATAATTGCTCTTTATTTCAAGTGAGCATGATTGTCTATTCAATGAGACCAAAATGAACTATAAGTTTATATCTACTTTAGGCTTGTTTGGATGTACGTTTGAGGTGCATAAAAGTGTGTTTAACATTCAAAAAGTTCGTTTGAAAAGAAAAATAACCATTTCGTAAAAAAAATTAAAAGCGCTTTTAATTATCCAAACAGAGTAAAAAGATATCGTAAAACGTAAGATATTTGATATTGCGATTTAAAAAAGAAATAAATTTAAAATAGGAAAAAAAAATTATGCGATTTCAATAAGTAGGCTAGAGGGTGCTTATTTGAAAAATTGCAAATTTAAACCAAAATCATGAATTCGCATAACAAATATTTAATAAAAAATTACTTTTTAACATATTTTACCAAACACCTTTACGATTTTAAAAACTAGCAATTTCAAAAATATTATTTTTAAAATCGCACTTAGAACCTATTTGGGATTGTGTTTGACAAACAGAGCTTTTAAGTCAAAAAGAGCTTTTGGGCAAATGCTTCATTTTAAGCTTTTGCCAAAAGTGTTTTTTGACAATTTTTAGGTTTTTTGGACCCTTAAAAGTGCTTTTAATTTTTTTACCAAACGACTATTTTTTTTTTCAAACGAACTTTTTGAGTGTTAAAAGCATTTTTAGGCATCTCAAACGCAATCCCAAATAGACTTTTATTGAAACTGTAATCTCAAACAGACCCTAAAATCCTATTTGAGATTGCGTTATTTTAGGATCCGTTTGAGAGGCTTAAAAATGCTTTTAATACTCAAAAAGTCTGTTTAAAGAAAAAAGTATTTGTTTGATTAAAAAAAAAACGCTTTTAATTGTCCAAAAAGCCTAAAATGGCAAAAACACACTTTTGGCAAAAGCTTAAAAATGAAGCTTTTGCCCAAAAGCTTTTTTTTTTTTTTTTTCAATTTAAAAGCTCTATTTTTTAAACACAATATTAAACAGGATCTAAAACACACTTTTGGCAAAAGCTTAAAAATGAAGCTTTTACCAAAAAGTGTTTTTTAACTTAAAGTCTCTATTTCTCGAACACAATCTCAAACATGCTCTTAGCAATATGTTGACACATTTGGTGAACTGCTAAAAAAAAAATTTGATGACACTATTTATCCACCAAATGTGAACAAAATAAAAATAAAAATGAGTAATGTTAAAAAATAAGCATTTGGATTAGTAAGTACGGGTTTGTACAAAATTAATAATAAAAAACAAATTTTCAATGCCTCTTCATTCCAGTATTCCGGTTGAATAACAATTGTATAACAGTTTTACTAAAATTGTATTTCTCTTAAAAAAAAAAATCTCTAATATTTTATCTTCTCTTAAAAAAAAAAATCAAAAAATTTATAACTAAAATAGAAAACAAAATCTAAGTGAATAGTTAAAATAAAAAATATAATTATTTAATTAAAATAAAAAGTAAACTGAATGATGAATGTTTTGGCTTGTTGCACTGAGTTCATGATTTAAGTGTGAGATACAGGCAAAGGGGAGCATCGAAAAGCCGTGACCCAGAGAGTGTCAGTGCACGTTGATGTAAGCTTGTGAGGTGTACAATGAAGTTTTGAAGATGGGGGATAAGAAACGTGACACTTTAATGACGTGGGTGCTTTCCTACTGTTTGGGTGGGGAAATGCGAGGCTCTCTCTTGGTGTTTTTCTAATATCTTTACTCTTATTAGATATTATTTTATAAATATTAAAGGAGAAAAATAAGAGTAATTTTATTTTTTATTTTTTATAAAATAATATTCACTTAAAACTCAAAGGATACTAAAATAACACCAAAAATCTTAAAAGAACACTAAAACAACATCATAAAAACAATTAACATTACCCGTGAAACATACATTACCATAACCCTAGGGCCATATGAGAATCTCAACCGACATTATTCAACTCTTATACTTTTTGGGGTCCTTTTTTGCCACCTGGCAAATTCTAGCTCGTAAACTCTTCTTTCAGTGCTCTATGGACCACGCATGTATTACTTTCTTCAAAATGCATGCAAATGGGATATTAATTTACACCTTTATACTAAATTCAAAACTATATTAATGTAAGTGCTCATAAATACTTTAATGTGTATTTCTGTGGTCATTGACATAGAAATAAATAATCAAGAGGCCATTCAAGTTTCAACCAAAAGATTTGAAACGGTCTAGGAGTTATCTATCCACCCTTGACACAGGTGTTTTGCACGACTCTATTGCATGACTAAAGGCTTGATTAGATATGCGTTTGAGGAAGTTGAAAGTGCGTTTAATATTTTAAAAACAATATAATGTGCATGTTTGGTAATTGAAATTTGAAAGCACTTTTGAGGTTCAAAACGCCTAAAACCATGTTTTACTAAAAGCTTAAAAATAAAGCTTTTTGTCAACCACACTTTTGAAGGATCGAAAATGTGCGAAGCAATAATCGGGCAACACCCAACTCGAATCACTTTCCAAAAGAACATTCTTATATAAGAAGGCTTATGCTGCTCCAAAGAAGGTATAAGATCCCATAGTCTTCATTAAGGGTGTAACAGTAGAAGTGGATGTGGTTATTTACAATATTTACAATCGTGTTCACGAAATGTGGATATCTCTTATATATATATATATATTCACATATGCATTATATATGCTTTTACTAACCGCATCCGCATAGCTATTCACATATTAAGTAATTGATTTTTTGCCTTCTTTGGGTCTCTATTAGGCATATTTTAAGCAATTTTAAAAATATTTTGTACTTAAAAAAATAAATTAAAAAATTAAGCCCTAATGTTTTGAAAATATATTGATTTCACATTATTTTTTTTAAAAAAATTGTAAACATAACCTATAATCTAACAACTATCATTTGGGTATTAAACACCAAAACAACATCGCATAATGTCCGTATTCACATGTACATAGGAGCAGAACTAACTAACGATCATAGTTTGGAGGGAGTAAAACTGTAAAAGTACAAAATAAAAAATTTTGGGGGCATATTTTAATTTTTTTTTTTTTTTTTTAAAATTCTAAGATAATTTTTAAAAAAATTCGGGAAAAATTGGGGGCATGTAGTTCCGTCCTGCATGCACAAATAATTAATAGCGAACAATTATAAATAACAGATGGGATTTGTTAATATTCACCCGTACCTAAAAAGATTCTATATATTAACTCAATTCCTCGGAACAGAGCCATCGTACTTCTCCTTGTTTTGCTTCAATCATTCATATCAATCGTACGTACAAAAAACTGCATCGACGGTCTGAGAGAGTTACCGACACTTTCGACGTTAACCCTACATCTAACGAGCCTGTCCCAGTTAGTCAAGACTCAAGATGTAGCTGTAGTACATTATTATTCATTTTATTTATGAGTACATGTTGCACCCAATTATTAATATAATACAGCTAGAAAATGTAGAACCTCCCAAGCTAAACATGCAAATCGTGGATCTGTTTTGCAATAAACTAAGCGATTATCATCCATTTAAAAACAAATAAACAAACTTAATTAAATTAATGCGTTCTGGTTACATATAGCGTGCCGGAACCACTGCGCATGCGAAGAAACGTTTTACTTTTTTTTCTTATTCCTTTTATGGTATATAATTTGGATAAGAATCTTTGTATTAATTGTTATTAATTTAGGTTATACATACGAGACGGTTCACATGGGACTTGTTCACCCGAATAAATAGTCAGACAATTCAAAATTTGTTTAAGTAGTTAGATCTCATATGGAAGTTTTCACAATATACCGTCTAAATTATTAATAAGAGAAAACTTTACAAAAATCTAATTAGCTTTCACACATTTTGAAAGTATTTATTTGAAGTTCAAAAACTCTAAATTAAGAGTATCGAACTTTAAATTTATTTCAATTACTCATTTTCGTTGGAAATTTCTGTTAAATCTTATTAAAATTATCAAAATACTCATATTTTTTATTATAAAAAAATTGTAAAAATTCAGGCTTTTTTTAAAATTTATTTTTATATAAAAAAATCATTTTAGTAATATTTTTGCTTTGCAATTTTTTTAATAAAAAAAAGTATTTTGGATGTTTTGACATGAATTAACGTAAAATTCTAACNTCAATTACTCATTTTCGTTGGAATTTTCTGTTAAATCTTATTAAAATTATCAAAATACCCATATATTTTTTATTATAAAAAAAATTGTAAAAATTCAGGCTTTTTTATTTATTTTTATATAAAAAAAAAATCATATTTGTAATATTTTTGCTTTGCAATTTTTTTAATAAAAAAAATGTATTTTGGATGTTTTGACATGAATTAACGGAAAATTCTAACGGAATGAAAAAATTAAAAGAAATTGAAAGTTGAATACCCTTAATTAAGAGTTTTTAAACTTTGAGAGTGGTGTTAAAACGAGAGAAAATTTAGGGAAGTTTTATAAAAATTTTCTTATTAATAATTTAGACAAGAAATTATTAAAAATCCTAATCCATATAATCTACCCAATAACAGGAGGTCCTAGCTAGTTGATGGGGATGATTAAGAAATTTATTGAAAATATTATCATCACAAAAACTAACGCATTAATTATAGTGTTAGCTAGATCATGCATGGGATAGGAATTAGGATGAGGAAAACCGGCTTCGTGCCAGCACGTGGCGAGCCTCGAATGGCACGAGGACGAAGTTTGACCTGCACGAGAAGAAACGTGGACGGAAATGAGGCCAAGTGACCCTTGGAGGCGGCGAAGGGGCAAGGAGAGGTTAAAAAGAGAGTGGATGAGAACGAGGTTCGCCAGCGAAGCGGCGACTTGACGCCGCCACAATATATAGCCGTTGGATTAATTAGTAATATACTGTGGAGAGTGGGAGACTTTGCAGTCCAAGGCGGAAGGTCCAGCGAGCCAAATGAATCAAAATGGGAGAGATATGGTAATAAAATATATTATCCGAAACAAAGCGGTGTTTGGTGCTTGTCTTTTGGGTCAAAATGGAGAACAAAAGCCAGAGTTGTCTTGTAAACGTGGATGGTGGTCACTGGACAAGATATATATGATAATATGAATCATGCCGACAGCCTTACACCACAACCCTTTCTTTCTTGTACATTTCTAATCAAGGCTTTTGTTTCCATTGTTTTCAACCAAAGATGAAGAAATCATCCTATCGGTGGCCTCAACTGACAAATAAATGGACAAGAATCCTGTTAATTTCCGTTGAAATAAAATAAATAAATAGAAATAGATCATTTCATAATTAAAAATTTAATATTATTGTATTTAATAAGTGACCTCCACTCTATGATACATAATCCACGTACAACTGATTGAACTACCCCACAATTATAGACGTTGTATCATTTTTTTTTTTTATATACGTCATATGCACAGTTAGATACAACAACATTAATTTCACTCAATGAAAATTAATGCTACATACTATCATCTTATCATTCCAAAAAAACTGACGTATGTGATCAAAATTCAATAATGATTCTTTTCAAATTTAATGATAATTTTAAAAAACACTTCGACTTTGCCAAAATAAAAGAAAAGAATCTTATCCCCAATAAGTACAAACTATATCTCTCTACATTATTGGTTAGGGTTTGAATGGTTTATCTTTACTTTAAATTGATATTAGCTGTCTTATAAAGTTTTTCTTTATTATCCAAAAAAATATAATGAAGTGAAACTCTTAGCCAAAATACATAAATTAGATACAAGGATAATGTAATTATTGTCCCTACCGATGGCTAGCTAATTAATCCTGGGCCTTAACGATTATCTACTACATATAATTGAAAAAAAAAAAAAAAGAGGGGAGAAAACAAAATAAAATAAGTTGCAAGAACACAACCACTGAACCACATGGAACACGCAGTCCATCATGTTGATGATTGTACTGTGATTTTGAACTGCTTAATTAAGAATATAAGTGTGGAATATCTTATAGCATCTATGAGGTCTCTGTATATAATTTATTTATTTATTCTCACGCTACTGGGTGATTATTATTATTTTAATTAATAAATCATGTGCCAAAATTGTTCATTAAAGAAATATCAACAACTCCTTATCCCAAGAAAAAAGGTTATAAGAAAAAGAAAAAGAAAAATAGTTTGAAGTTATGAAAATATGCATGTTGCCTTTTCTAGCCGAGCCAAGCTAGAGAATCTTAAACTTAACATGGGTTATTCTCTCTTTTATTCTGCGTGTGGTACTTTGATCATGGTTGGTTGTGTTACTTAAATGTTGTCCTGTTAATGCATGAATTTGTTTAAGGAAGAACCATGTGGTCTATATATGAGAGAACTCCTCGTATGCTGTTGTGAGGGGTTTTGCTTGGCTCAAAAAGCAAAATGATTGAAAAAGCCTATATAGCTTATGAGAAGCCTAAAAGCCTATGTATCTTTAGACCTCGTTTTGCTTTTTTTAAAGTGTTTATACGTAAGGTTTAATTTATCGTTCCAATAATACATGCTCATGTATATATATATTTGATTCGATAGAACAAGTACCACTCTCTCTTAAAAGAATGCATGGCCATAAGAAGTATAGGTAAGATTAAATGGATGATTATCTTGAGAAGAAACAATGTTGGTTTGCTTACGTTGTTGGTGTGATTTTGAATATTGTAAAAGGCTTTACATTTAGTTACGGGACACCAATTAGTTTTAAGATGAGATGGTTAAATGCCCTAATCCAATAAATAGTATTAGAGTTTGAATCATGAGTTCGAGTTGTGGGAACATCATGTTAAGAGAGAGATTGTTAAGGTGTAACAGTGCCGTTCTGCTCACATATACAGTTTTTAGAACATGTCTTACTCCTTACGAAGTGTGATTTCAAATGCCATAAAAGGCTGATAGGGTCGATCCAACATATATATTAATCTCCATTGTCTTTCTCAAGTTATTTGAATTTTTGTGAAGCGTAAAGTTGCTCTTCAATCTTGCTCATTTATTACATTTATTTTATAATGATTAATATGACGTGTGTTAAATAGTTGTCTAACAAGATGTCACTCTTATGTTACTTTAAGAATGAATTACCATTTAATTAAAATTTTAAATTCAATAATAATCGATCACATGCCCAGTGATAATTTTCGTTTTTAGTAGTCACCTCATCAGTAGAGTGACACATAATGAATACAAGAGAGATACACCATTTGGTACACTGAAATTTATTTATTCAGTTTTAAATAAATATTGCAGTCAATATATATGTGTGGGTGTGTTAGTGATTAAATCCATCTTTTAATAGTAATTACAAGATAAATAGTTATACAATTTAATTAATCGAATTTAAACTTATACGTGTGGGTGTGTTAGTGATTAAATCAATCTCTTAATAGTAATTACAAGATAAATGGTTGATACAATTTAATTTAATCAAATCTAAACTTATAAACTTAACTTTCAAGTTAATGTGGTTTGACATTACTTTACGTTGGAATATCTCATGTAATAATACCTATTCATCTCCTGATCTAAGTGCTTTATTTGGGTCTAACGTCTTTCGACCTACTAAGATCTCACGTGGAAACTTATATGAAATTATTAGTGTTCTTAGTAGTGCTACAATTTTTACTATAGGTTAATATTATCATCCATAATTGGTGAAATGACTAAACAAAAAAATTAGACTTGCCATACACTATTAATCATTTCACTAATTATAAAACTGACACATTAATTAATCAATTTATAAGAAAACTAGTAAAGACTAAAGTATGCTAAGCATATCCATATGAGATATATTTCTCTAATTAAAATAATGATAATTGGAAAGATCGAGGAACATACAAATTAGGTCATAATGACTAAACAAAAAAATTAGACTCGTCATACACTATTAATCATTTCACTAATTATAAAATTGACACATTAATTAATCAATCTATAAGAAAACTATAGTAAAGACTAAAGTATGCTAAGCATATCCATATGAGATATATTTCTCTAATTAAAAAAATAATAATTGGAAAGATCGAGGAACATACAAACTAGGTCGTAGCAACAGATGGATCATCCATAATTGGTGAAATGACTAAACAAAAAAATTAGACTCATCATACATTATTAATCATTTCATTAATTATAAAACTGACACATTAATTAATCAATTTATAAGAAAACTATAGTAAAGACTAAAGTATGCTAAGCATATCCATATGAGATATATTTCTCTAATTAAAATAATAATAATAATAATAATTGGAAAGATCGAGGAACATACAAACTAGGTCGTAGCAACAGATGGCATATTATTCGTTGAATCCATATAATGTCTAGATCCATTGAATGTGGACATATTACCTCCTTTCATCAACTTAATTTCTTTTTGGTGGTGCCGTCACGTGTGTATATCCATATACACACGTGACACATATGTTTGTACACACGCACAGACGCATAAATTTCTTAAGCAGTTTAATTGGTTGATCAAAATGAGTAGAAGGGGAAAATATAATTATAAAACTGACACATTAATTAATCAATTTATAAGAAAACTATAGTAAAGACTAAAGTATGCTAAGCATATCCATATGAGATATATTTCTCTAATTAAAATAATAATAATAATAATAATTGAAAAGATCGAGGAACATACAAACTAGGTCATAGCAACAGATGTCATATTATTCGTTGAATCCATATAATGTCTAGATCCATTGAATGTGGACATATTACCTCCTTTCATCAACTTAATTTCTTTTTGGTGGTGCCGTCACGTGTGTATATCCACGTGACACATATGTTTGTACACACGCACAGACGCATAAATTTTCTTAAGCAGTTTAATTGGCTGATCAAAATGAGTAGAAGGGGAAAATATCGTGTGGGAATAAAGATGAAAAGAAAGGGTTGGTTGATTAATTACGAAGGAAAAATATCTTAAAAAGAAACTAAAAATGCATAGAAATAAAGGTTAAAGTTGGAAAAAAAAAAAAGAAGAAAAGATTCCATTAAAAAGAATTCCTGTTAGAAAAGAGGTATGCTATAGTGCAATAAAAAGACTATTTTTTCTCATAAAAATCCTAAGTGGCAAGAGGCCACATGCCCATCAGTGGGTGAAGCCACAACAACTACAGATGGAACATGTGGCCTCTTGCTACTTATGATTTTTATGGGCAAAAAATAGTATTTTTATTGCACTATAACAGGTTTGTTTAGAAAATTTTAGAAACAAACTAATGAGATTAAGTGATACTCCGAAAAGTTAGTTTTACATTGAAAAGATTAACGGTCCATATTAAGTGGGTGAATCATAAAAAAACTTATGAGTATTAAGTAGGGGTGTACATGTAAATGCGAATGTAGTTATTTGTAATATTCGCACCCGCATATGGATATTACTTTTAGATATATGCATCTTTTTTACTAACCGCATCTCTAAGGTTATTAGTCATTATCAGCATTTTAGGTAATAGGCCTACTTTAGTATATTGGGCCTTCTTTGGAACTTTATCGATTTCGCATTTTTTTTTTTTTCCAAGGGAATGAGTGAATTGTGAAAAAAAAAACCTAAAACAATGTATACACAACGTATACATAATCTAAAATGACATCGTTTTGGTGTGTAACACCAAAAACAAAGTCAATTTAATGAATTTATTAACTATTATATGTAAAAGGTATACGGATACGGTTAATAATAAAATATATTATATATAAAGGGTATGAGGATGCGGTTATTAACCGCATCCGCATACCCTAAAATCGCTATTTGCATTCGTATATACGGATAGTGATTTTTGCTAACTATACTCATCCGCATGTGTGGATTATAGATAGTGGATGTAGGCAATTAATATCCACCCGCATGTACATTACTAGTACTAAGTCTCACGTTGATTGAACTTTTATAAGTGATTATATGTAGTTCTAATTGTAATTTGACTACCCAATTTAGAGTAATATTAGAGATATGACTAACGCTTTTCCTAGAATTATTACATGTAATATCATATTAACCTAATAACGCCACACTACAATCCCTAAATGAATTTAAATTGAACCTAATAAATCTGCTATGTTTGCCTGTCTTAATCCGTTTCCCATGGTAGGTAATCAAACAAGAAAAAGAAAAGAAAAGAAAAAAAAACAAAACAAAGTTGGTTTGCAAGTCTTTTTTGTTGTTGTTGGGAAGTTCTGTTTTCTCAGCAGACAGAGTTGGAACCCTGTTCTTTTAGAGCATTATAATAAATTATCATGTTTTAAGTATATTCTTTTGTGCCATCCTAAAAATATGCCCAACCATCTATATTAATGATTATAAAACAAATGCTTTGCAATTGCACGAACCAGAAAGCATTTGAATACTAATTTAATATACAAATCGTTAGTCTTTTCTAAGAATTGCTTAATTTAATTTAATTTATTTTTTTTAAAAAAAAAAAATTCGGAGTATTTCATTCACATTTAGGTAGTCAAGATATTTTTGTTTTGTCAAGTAGGAAAACAACAGTATAGCATGAAAGAGGATATGTATGGGAATATTACCAAAAAGGTTTTTAATTTAAATAGGGACAAATGACGGAGTTAAGGTTCAAATTCATGACTTTTGGTTCTTATACCATGTTAAATTAACACTTATCCTAAAAGTTTAAGGAAATAGAAAGAGGTAAATTTAATAATTTAATCAACACTTTAACGATCGTAGGCTTTTAATGGAACATTTAAGACTTAAATTTATTGGAATGTGACAAAAACAAGAATGATAAATATATTAAGACTGAAGATTAAATTAATATAAAAAATAATATTATTAACCATTTAGTGTTTACAACAAAATAAAAATAAAAATATAATTGTTTCTTAATATATTTTAATTCACAACTCAAAACACCTATCAAAATGAACCTACCATTCTTTTATTGTAACGCCCCAATAATTAATTAACTGATAATTAATTCAACGGTTCGTCTCCCAGTCTTGTTCCACTCCGAACAAGATCTCCGAGATCTCTACTCCTAAAAAACAGAGGATACTAAGCAGCGAAAGTAACAAAGTACTATAAACATTAATCAGTATAACCAGAGCGTCTAATCAAAGATCATCAAAGCAGCGGAAATCATAACATCATTACGGGGGATCTATGCTAAACCTTAATATGCAAGCAATCATGCATCAAGCCCTAATGTCTACAACATAACTCAAAAGTACTAGTTACCATGAGTACCCGCTTAAGCTTGCAATAAGTCCTCAAGTATCTCCTGGATCGAATCCTCCACAAGAACCAGATGCTTCACGGTATCCACTATCTATAATAGTATAATCGTATATATGGAGAAAAAAATGAAATAATACAAAGGTAAGTCCGATGACTTAGTGAGTAGAAATCCACATGACATACCCGTCATTAATTTGTGGATTCTTTTACTTATAAAACACATGCAACATTATGAGATGACAGTTATCATACATGTGATATATATAATATAATATATGCTATAATCATGAGTAACAGTAATAGTTCAACAATATGGCCTACCCGAGATATTACCAATTCTCAGCAGGGTTGACGCTGTCCCGAGGGACCTGTAGTACAATGCCAGTGTCCCAGCAATTGCACGAAACATACCGTACGTAACACTA
The DNA here is from genome assembly GCA_006937295.1 of Carpinus fangiana. Taxonomy (NCBI): domain Eukaryota; kingdom Viridiplantae; phylum Streptophyta; class Magnoliopsida; order Fagales; family Betulaceae; genus Carpinus; species Carpinus fangiana. The sequence goes on from CM017322.1 coordinate 10,368,032, forward strand.
GCGGCACGATCGGCTCTGACCTTGAGTGGCCCACACCACTAATGACGTCCGTCCTATAGTGACCATCCATTGGGAATGGCTGCATCATTGGTCACGAGTCATTGGATCCAAAGCCCCCACACACGCACACATTGATCATAAAGTTAACATGTATAGTAAGCCCATGACCATTACTACCGAACGTACCGATGTACCATGTCATACGATGCAATTATCTTGTCTGTATTTTACATGCACAGTTTTACAAGTCTCATTATTATCCTGTTAACATACACACGTTTTCACAAAAGAGAGTTACCCGTAGTTCCCAAATATATTTCATGAGAGTTGCAAAATATGCATGTTTGACATCTATATAAAATACGTGCAATGCAGGAAAAGTAACAACAAAGCATTTATGTGAGTTTGTACTCACCCAAGGCGTAAAGCTCCTCCATGTAATTCCTTTGAGGCTCCATAACCTCGAATACTGAGAAAAGACCTATCATCAGTTCTATTTCTACTAAAGCACAACTCTATAACAATGAAACATGAGCTATGAGACAGCTGGTGAAAATATGGTTTCCCTGTAACACTCTGGCCATACGTCCGGGCTCGAGGCCGTACGTCCATTGAGTCACGACGGGCCGTACGTCCGGGCATGAGACCGTACGTCCGCTCAGACGTCTTTCAGGGAGAACCTCATTTTCTTTCCACTGTCTGCCTATTCTCCAACTTCTAAGGCCAACAAAGGCTACTTAAGGCCTCCTAACACAGATCGAAGCCTCTATGCAAAGACAACAACACTAAGCTATCAAAACGCTAGCCTAAACAAGATTAAAGTATAACTAAGCTAACAACTACAACTAGCAACATAGAACTATAATCAAGTATCATAACGACGTATTAAAAAGCTAAGGAAACCGAGTGTTACCTCATTGAAGCAAAACTGCAAGAGTTCCCTCATCCGGCAGCACTGAAACCTCACAAACACTCACGAAACGGCATACTGGCAGCCTAGGGGCGAAGAGGGGGGGTTTAGGGGCGAGAATGGTGTGAAATGGGCGAGGGGGTATTTATAGGGCCAGAAAGCAGCGGACGTCCGGCCAAAGTGGCATACATCAGGTACTATTTCACAGCGGTCCAATGGCTGTCTCGTACGTCTAGGTATTAACCGGAGGGTATTCCAAAAAGTAGCGGACGTCCGGTCCTAATGGCATACGTCCAGTACTATTCTACAGTGGTCCAAAGGCTATTTCGTACGATTAGGTATTACACAGTGGATTCTGTGAATAGTGTCGCGTACGTCCGCTGTACTGTTCACAGAGTACGATTGTACTATCTGTCAGACCGTACGTTCGGTGGGAGACCACCGTACGTCTGTACTAAAAGACAATAGCGTACGTCCGCCGACTCTAGCGTACGTCTGCACTAAAAGACAAATTAGAAGACAAATTTCCAAAATGCCCTTCTAACTGATCCTAGTGACCCAAAGTCCAAATTAACCTTTTAACTAAGCCATTTATGCTTAAATATTTGGGTCACTACATTTATATATCGAAAATCATCTATAAATTGAATCTTACTAAACTTGGCTGCAATTTCTACATCAAATAATCAGTCAGAAACTCATTTTTAATTTTATTGTAAAGCCTAATTTTGATAATGTTTACATGTCATTGTGATAGAAACTTGAAGAATAAGCATGCATTGATGTCCTTACTGCTTTAAAAACTCCCTTTTTAGTTGCTCTTAGAGGATATTGCTCATGCCATTTTTGGTTGTTGCTCATATTAGTTTTGAGTTGTTTATAAAACGATTTTTATAAACAATGAAGGGGAGACCGATGATGGAGGAGTTATCAAGCATAAAGAAGAATTGTCATTATGGTAAAGGCAACGAAAGGGATTGCGATTGATAAAGCACTAGTAGTGGAGATTAAAAAAAAAAAAAGAAAGCTCCAAGGAATCAAGGACCTAGCAATGGATAGAGATGGGATTCGTCGAAATTTGTTGTAAATCTAAAATTTTTTGAGACGGTGACTTTTTATAAATATTTTCTTATAATAGTTCGAGAGGCTATTGTGTAGGTCATAGATAATGTTTGAGTTATGAAGATTTCAAATTATATTTTTAGCATTGTATGAAACATTCTGCCCCATTGAATTATTATATCAATAAAGAGATAATTTGTTAAAAAAAAATATATATTTTTATTATAATAGGGCCAAGGGTCTAGCCTTTTTTCTAGACAGGGGCAATTTTAATTATTTTAGCCCAAATATATGAAGTTAATGATTTATTTATTATAATAAATAAAATTCAAAAGAGGGAGGAGGGCCGGTGCCAATACCGACCTCCCCTCCTTTCCTCTTCATTCAAAAATTTTAAATGACATGACACATGCATATACAACGTTAAATGAAATAAATTTGATGTTGTTTGTTAGACAACATCCCAAATTCTCAAATACTATTCACTTTATTCCTCAAAAAAATCAACATCAAAACATTCTTATTTATATATTACATTATTCACTTTTTATATCACATCATTTTAATAATAAAAAAAAAAGCACTATAAAACATTTTTTTTTGTCCACTTTTCAATATTACTTTTCCACTTTTTATACTAATTATTACACTCATTTTTTTTCCTCACCAAACATAAACAATGTTTGGGGATGTTATGTTGTTTAACAAACACCAAAATAAATTCATGACCACCTATTGCCCTAATAGCTTACACACAAGTATTAAAAATAGGGAATCAACAATAAATGGACTTGAAGCCTATTTATGTGAGACTTGACAATGAGACATGTACTACACTCACTCTTACTCCCACATTTTATGACGTGAGTTTTAAAATCTCCATTTGGGATGTATTAGTATTGAATTTTGACCAAATAGTTATTTTAAAAATGGCATCATAAAGTACGAAAATGAAATTGTAAGAAAATGTAAAAATGAAGGTATATGTAGCATTTCTCATTGGCTATTCACGAACAATTTTATTTAAACTGAAAAACAAAGGCCTTGACTTCAACCAACCCTAACTAAATCAAGCATAAAATTCTAGTCCCAACTTAATCTAAAAACTTTAAAAGTTTTATGGGTTTTGGCTCAATTATACTATATTAATCACTCTAAGTTATAAAATCTTTTTGATACGATCCTAGTATCCTACATGGCTTAAGTTTAATCTTAATCATGTGTATATAAGCTCTTAGTCACCCTTCCCTTGTAAGCCGATTTTCAAGGATGAGTTCTACCCAAGGTTTGTAACATTTGGTATTAGAGCTAGCCACCATGTCGAGATGTTCAAATCACAAAGAGGGCCACCTACAGGCTAGATTAAAATACTGATAGGTGAGTAGAGCCACCAAAAGAGAAAGGGTTACCATTGGGTCAGTGTTAATAGAATGAGCAGCCGTGGATGTCCGTCACGGAAGCGTTGTAGTATGTTATGATCCTAGTGTCTCACATGACTTAAGTTTAATCTTAATCATGTGTATATAAGCTCTTGGATACCCTTTCCTTGTAAGCCAATTTTTAATGGTGAGTTCTACCCAAGATTTGTAACACTTTTTAGTATGGAATACAAACATTTATACACTCATACGTATATCTCAACAATCTCTGTGAATCAATCATCACATTTCTACATTTCTCCTCGAGCGAAATCTTTGATCAATTTTATGAGCCATCTCCAAGAACACTTGTGTGTTATGTGCTCGTGCCATGCATTTTTGCCTCTACTCACTTTCGGTTTTGCCACTACAAAAAATGGACACTTTTTTGACCCAAATTTTCTGGCCTGTTTGGCTGTCTGACACGTCAGAAAATTTTTCTGACGGGTCGTTTCTGTCGTGTCTCGCGCGTGAGGAATTAGGTCGACAAGAAAAAAAATTTGCTGACGTGTTAATGGTCTAAACGTCAGAAAATTCTGTCGTTTGAAACTTAGAACGACAGGAAAAAATTTCTGTCGTTTGAAACTCGGAATGATAGAATTTTTTTTTTGACGTGTCAAAAATGCCATGTCAGTTTTTTTTTTTTTTTTTTTTTTTTGTCGTGGCATTTTGCCACGTCAGAAAATTTTTCTGGCATGGCATTTTAGCCATGTCAAAAATTTTTCTGACGTGGGAGAGAAGACACGACAGAAAAAATTGGTTTTTTTGTTTTTTTTTTTCCCTCTCTCTCTCTTCTCCTTCCTCTCTCTCTTATGGTTTAATTGTCATTATTTTATTCTCCTGATTTTCAATTTTAATTGTCATTACAGGATTTCGGTATTGAGCTACCCAATGAACAAAATGTGCGTCGATTTTAAAATCAACGCACATTTCATTCATTGGGTAGTTCAATTCTGAAATCCTACATTGACAATTAAATTCGAGAGATTGCATCAAAAATCGATAATCACGAAACGTCACTTGATGGAACGAACTACCGCATTAATCATCCACAAAATATATGAAACATACATTACATCATCCACAAAATATACATTACATTCATACCATGAAATGAACTCTCACATTAATCAAAAAACATCATCCACAAAAACATGCAAGTTCCATCAATTTCTATGTCAATCATGAATATATACATAATTACATATAACATTAAACATTAATAGAACAATAACAAAATATTTATAAGTGTAATTACCAATTACAAAGCAACTCATGGCAACGCTCATTCCAAATCAAAAGGTTCCTCGTTGATTGACTTCTCCGCATTACCTTCCAAATGATAAAACAAACTATTAGCAACCAAAAGATGCCAACATAACTTAATAGAACAAAAAAATGACATTACTATAATAAAACCAAAAAATGAAATTATTATAATAGAAAAAAAAATTACAATAACTAAAAATAATAACACATATCATCATCATCATCAATAAATGATGACGTCTTTAAGAAAATACTAACAAAACGAAACTATATATAAGCTAAAACTATACTAATATTGATGACATAAATAATAAATAACATCATCATCATCATCAATAAATGAAAAAAAAAAATACTAAAAACAATCAAATCTGAAACCAAACCAACCAATATATACCCAAATTGCAACAAGAGCTGCAATATATATGTAAATACCAATATTAATGTATAATACATATATTCAAGAAATCCTAAATACAAATAATATATTTTTTTTTTAAAAAAAAAAAAACTTGCATTAACTGAGCAAACATCTTCGTCGTCGTCATCATCGATAATTATAACATCAAAACCAACATTAAAAGAAATCAAATGTATCAACAAGCCAACTAATATATAACAAACAACTAAACTATATATGTCACCACGAATATATACATAATTACAAGTATCGTTAAACATTAACAAAACAATAACATATTTATAAGTTTACCAATTATAAGCTGACAGATAATGCTCATTCCATGTTAATTAATAGGTTCTTCATTGCACATCTTCTCTGCATTATTTGCAAATGATAAAACAACCAATAACTATTTGTCTTATCAAAACCCTAAGCCAAAAATTCCACGTCAAAAAATATTTTGACATGGTAAAAATTAAAATGTCAGAAAATTGGTGTTTTTTTCTAGTGGTGCACACACCATAGAGGCATAGATGCATAAACCTTTTGTCCCTTATTTCAAGGATCTTTGTTTGTGCTACACCATGAATCTTTGTCCTTTACCGCAGAGACCCTCATTATTTGGTTTGAAACTACTTATTAAGGAGATTGACATGTTAAGAAAGTACTCAAATCAAAAGGTTACTACTCATTGTAAGCCTCACAGTTAACTCTTCTAGCTCCGGCGTTACTTCACAGTTCACAATCAGTCAATTCGAGCTCGGCCCACTCAGATTTGGTATTGATTCAGGCCCACTCACTGAATTGACCCGACTTTATCAGCTGTTGATGTCAACCAAATACGCATCAGTTCGAGTGGGACTGATCCAGGTGTTATATCTTGAGGGGCTATTAAGTAGGAAAATGTATGTGATATTATAGTTTTACTAATTTTTCTTATAAATTTACATTGTTACCACATCATTCATTAGCTAATTAAATTAACAAGGCTTTGTCTTCTCTATAGAATTTTTCTTTTGCTTTTCTCTAGGGCAACACCAAAGAAGATGAAATCACAAATTCCTTCCCTAGTAGCAGTGCTTGGTGTATTCTTTGTGGTTTCTTTGGATCACTGTTTTTGGCGAGTGTGTTTTAAATTTAGTTTGTAAATCTAGATCTAGTTTCTTCAAACTTAGATTTGATAGTCTTCATCAGCCAAGGCGTGTCATCCTGGGGATCTCTACGATGTTGGGCTCCTCCACTGCTGCTTGTGGGAATTTTATTTTATTTTATTTTCAGTTTTTTTACTTTGATTTTTTGAGTCTTTTTGTCGTAACCTTTGGGTCGAAGATGTGAATTGTCTCCTGACCTTTGGGCCGAGGAAGAGTAGATCGGTGTGGAGGTTTATCTCTCACGGCTAAATTTTTAGTTTTTATTTATTTATTTATATGAGCTACCCATATTCTAGATCTAGTCTGCTCAGAGCAGATCTGTTCCATAACTGTAGTTGTACATGGGTTAGCGGAAGCTTTAAGTCATAGATATGCACTTGATTGTAATAATTTTCTAATTGTATCTATGACTTTGTAACGTCATAGGCTCATAACATTTGTCTATGCTTTTTCAAAGCCTTATCCTCTTGATATTTTATTAATGAAATCTATAGATTTCAGTTAATAAATAAATAAATTAATCAACAAATCAAATTTTTTGTTTAGTAGCTAATGTAGTGTCATTTGGATTGTCAAGTCATATCATTTTTGGGAGGATCAACCATGAGTTGGAGAATAAGGATCTACGGCAATTCTCCTATCTGAATTGCTAGTAATTTGAGCGAGTAATGTGAGAGGTTCGAAAAGAGGCCAATGCAATTAAAAAAAAATTGGAACTTCTCTCTCTTGTTTAGAGAGAGAAGCTCTGAAAAAACTTAAGGGTTTTTCCAACCGCCTCCTTAGTGGGGCTCTTCCTGCCGCCTTGTGCGGCTTTGCCGGGGAGGAGGGAAAGGCTTTGCCTTCCTTCTCTCCCCTCCTTGTCTCTGTGTTTTTATTGCTACCGTGCTGTTTTTGGTTGGTTTTTCTTTCTTTTTTTGTAGGTCGTCTTATACTCTTCATCATCGCTGCCGTCCACCCCGTCGTCATCACCACCCAGTTTTTTGGCGCCATCGCCCAGTCCGGATCCTTTTTGGTTCTTAGATGGGTTTTTTTAAAAAACTCGATCTACGTTACTCAGGAGGACCCGGGCTTACATGCACCATCCCATTGTCATCACCGACCCCCCTGCTTCCCAGCGTCGCCGCCCGATCATTCTCCAGCATCACACGCGCCGGAGCGTGAGTTCCATGCGCTTGAGCGTGGATCTCACTCGCTGGAGTGTGTGCACCACGCCTTGTGCAGTTGACCTCTCCACCGCCACCTCTGGCCTTCAGTCTCCCTTCCGACTCCATGCAACCCATCTTTTGCTCTGCCAGAGTGTGTTCCCCTGCTGTGTTTTTTGGTCGTTGGCGTTCTTGGTGTTTGTTTTTGTTGTTATTTTGCTGCTTTGTTTGGGTTGTAAATTTGATGTTTTGTTGTTGTCGTGTGTTCATCTGTTTTGTATTTGTTATAATTTTTGTGTGTTTAGTTTTATTTTGTTGTCTGTCTTGCATCGTCTCCCTGCCATGACTTGGTTTGATTTTGAGGTGGAGATTGTTTTGTGGGATTTGGCATCCATTTGGTTCTTTGCAGTGCCTCCTTTGCAACTATCATTTTTCAATGATAGTTGTTTTACCCGCATTGGACTCTTCACGGAGTTTCTTTGCAATTTACACCGCCTTGTGCGGCCTTGGAATAGGCCCGGCTTGCCTTTGGTTCTTTTTGAATTATTGGTAAATACCATTGCCTCATGTTCGGTTCTTTTGGACCGGATCAGTATTTGTCCTTATATTTGCATTGTTTTTCATTTGAGCTATGTTGTTGGGACGCCCTTCCTTTTGTTTTGGGTTTATTGTTGGGGAACCCACTCCTTTTTTGTTTATAGAATCTCTCATTTCTTCTTTCTTTCGGATCAGAAATGAGAAAGATTCTTCCTTGTAACCCTTTCCTTATTCATTTTAAAAAAAAAAATTGTGAGAGGTTCTATATGAACCCCACCTGCTCAGATAAGTGGTTGAATAGCCAAAAATTTATTTAAGTATGTGAGTCCCATATAAGCTTTCTCGCATTACCTACCTAAATTACTAACAATTCCAACCAATAATTTCTGTGGATCCCAATCTAAAATGAGGGAAGTAAGGAACACCCAGTTTAAATTTTGTCGTCGATTTGAGTTAAATTGGAATTGGATAAGAATTAAGCAAATTTATAATCTCCTTTGATGGATGAGACAGCATTCAATTATGAAACATAAACGTACTTCTAATGATCTGTTTTTTGCTGACCTGTCCAAAGTTGGCGTTTCAATTCAATTCAATCATTCATAATCTACATCATTAGCGATGGGAATTGGTGAAGGAATCCACCATCGCTGTCTCCAGTCTCCTGGTGAATCATCACCAACAAAAGTTGGTGGGGGCTGATGGATCATCACCATACATGGAACTTAGACTATCTTATAAACAAAGATTCACCGGCCAACATTATTATTATCGTCTTATGCATTTAACAGTGTATATTTTATTATATTATATATATCTTTTTATTAGATATACAAACTTTAAATTTAGATAATAAAATGAATACTATCCAATGTATTTATTTTAAGGGTTAAATACCTAATTACCTCTTAAGGTTTCATTTTTTTTTTCCTTCTTAGAAGTTCATTTTTATCACAAAAGATCCTTGTGGTTTTGATAAAGGACCAAATTAGTCCTTCAGTCCGTTGACCATTAGTTAACTTAACGGAAATGACATGTAAACCAATTAAATCTTACCACGTGTCATGTAATTTATTTTTTATTTTTATTTTAAAAAAAAAAATTGGGAGTGGCCGAAACCACCCCCAGTGGCTCACAAATTCCCAGCGTATGGGAAGAAGAAAGCCTGGTTTCTCGTGTTTAGACAGAAAAATGAAGATTTTGTCGATTATGCAACATGGCCCATGAGGATCAATTTCAAACTAAGAGAAATGCCCACTGGCGAGGAGTTATATGATAATAATAAGGATTACGATACTAATATTTCTTTATCGCAAAATATGAGAATAGATAAAGAAGATCCAAAGAATGAAAAACTAAGAAAAGAGGCGGAGGAAAAGTTGAAAGTCCTGGGGGTGGCCGAAACCACCCCCAGTGGGTCTTGGGGGTGGTTTCGACCACCCACTTGGTTCAATGGCTACCCCAATTTTTTTTTTTTTTTTTTTTTTAAATATATATTTTTAATTTTTTTAAAAAAATAAAAAATAATAATTTACATGACATGTGATAAGATTTAATTGGTCCATGTGTTATTTCCGTTAAATCAACTAACGGTCAACGGACAGAATGACCAATTTGGTCATTTATCAAAATTACAAGGACCTCTTGTTATAAAAATCAAACCTTAGGAAAGAAAAAATAAAAAAATGAAACCCTAGAGGTAATTAGGTATTTAACCCTTATTTTAAATCAAAAATAAAAAGGATCCTATTCTCGGCTTCAAGGGCCTTTCTAGTATGCCTAGACTCGAGTATAAATGCAACGACTCAAGAAAAGTGCTAGTTAAATTTGCATTATCACTTCAAAAAACTAGTTTAGTTATAATTGAAGTTATAGAATCACTTATAAAGTTCAATATGATATAATAAAAAAATAATGTGGTGGACAATTCAATCTCACAGAAACTGAATGTTATAAATGATTATATTCTAATTATAACTTGACTGGTCGTTAATCCTTCGGAGAAGAAAGAAAGGAAACTCTTGGGAAGCTTACCAGCACAACGGCCACGAGGCCTGTGTAGTTGTAGCCTTGTGGGTCAAAGAATTAACCTTAAATTGAAATTCCTGTACAACATGATTTTGAGTTCATAAAAAAAAAAATTAAAAAAATAAAATAAAATTTACATGAATTCGAAAAACAATTGAGGATATACAATTTCTTTGTAAACTTAGGCAAAGGAAATTCTGTAAATGTGCTTTCCAAAGAACATTGAGTGATGTAGTTGAGTCAGGATATCAAATTTTCTAAACTCTTAACCACAATTTCTTGATAAAAAGAGTTACATCTGTACATTCAACAACACTAGACAGCGATAATGTTACAAGCATGTATAAATACACAATAAAAACTTATCTTGCAAATTAAATTACCAATTCAGTATTATTTTCAGCATCTCCCATCACTTCATCAACATGCTCGCCCTCACCTTCTAGCAGCCACTGCTCCAGTTCATCCACCTCATCTCCCATCTCTTCATCAACAAGCTCACCGTCACCTTCTAGCAGCCACTGTTCAAGTTCATCCACCTCATCGTAGTCATGCACCTCATCATAGTCATGGACATATGAACCATCCGAGCAATCCCATTGATCAGCCCCCAGCTCCTCACCATCGCATTCCACATGCAAAAATGGTCTACTCCTAGCCAAAGCATCTACCAAATTTCTATTCACACATCCCGTAACTCCCAACCATTTCAGCCTTGGAAAGTACGGCTTCTTTAACCAACGGAATGCAAGCTGTGTGATGCCACCACAGTCAAAAAGATCCAACAACTTCAAGCTACTACCATGCCATCTGTCCTCATTGACCTGCATTGAGGCTAATGCCATGACAGCAGTGTCACCTATGAGTGGGCAACACCGCAGTCGGAGTTCAGAGAATGGAACCCGACTTCTTGCCAGTAACAAAATTCCCTTATCAGAAAGGTTAGGAATATCTGATAGGTCCAATTCTCGCAACTCCATCTTACAAGAACCATCAAATAATGCTGAAATGCATTTATCTGTAAGTCTCCTGCACCCTCTAATGGACAATGTAACAAGTGAACACATAACTCCCTGTCTTAAGTATGACAATCCCACATCAGTTATATCAGTGTTATCCAACAGTAAAATCTTCAATTGAGGAAGAATACCGATGGCTTGAAGTGCTTTATCCCCAAGGTTTTTGCAATTTCTCAGGTCAAGAACTCTAAGATCCTTGTTTGATACCAAATTCATGACTGCAAGATTGGTCAAACGATTACAAAATATCAAGCTAACGTGTGTCAAAGTAAGGGAAGTTGCAGAGATGTCATGAAAAACCAGATCAGTTAACTGGGTCCCCTGAAACACCCTAAGCTTGTATAATCTAGAGCATGAATGCAAGATTGTTTTGAAACCAGTGTCTGTAACACGACAAAAGCCACCAAGATATATGCTTTCCATGTTAGCACACTTATCAGCCATCAAGAGGACTCCAAGATCATTTACTCGTCTAAAATAGGTGATAAGGAACTCATGGCGCCGGACCAATGAGAGATGTTTCAGTCTCCCGTAATGATTAATATGCTGAAGGCCAAAGTTGGTCAAGTCCTGTGTGATTCCTGGTTCACTGTGGGGTGCATCACGAAGGTCCAAATGGGTTAAGGAGATGAGACCTTTAGATATCGTACTAACCATGGCATCAGTTATGCAGTCTACTGATAGGCACAATTTCTGAATGCTTGACAATATGGATGGTTGGATATGAATTGGCGATTGATGTGGTCCCAAATTTGGGCTAAGCATCTCAGTCACTGCTACTGAAGGAATGTAGCCGATCTCAATAGAAGTGAGTTTTTTAGAAGCCAAAGCCCAAACTCGAGCCAAATCATGACCAAGAAATGATGAAACATCAAACATCAGGATCAATGCCTACCAAAACGATTGCAATACATATTCAGATGAAACACATAAGACAATTATAAAATGGCACAAAGAAAACATGCAAGAATCACAAATCTAGAAAAAGAAAGATCAAGTTTCCGTAGTTAAGCCATATACAAGACCCATATGGGATCTACAGAAACTTCAGCATACGGCACTATCATTAATGTGCTGAAATGCATGAATGATCTGAACCATAATCAGGATGCCCCCAAAAAACCTAATGGCCAAAAAGGAACATTATGCCTGCTTTGCAAGGACAATTGCATTGAAACTGACATAATAAATACTACAAGCTTTCGGAGTATAAACCAATCATTCGGCAAAAGGCGTTGATGAATATGGATAAAAATAGTTACTGCAGTATGACAGGTATCGTATCATCCAATGCATTACTGGATGATGGAGTGAGAATCTTATTGAAATGACCAAGCATTTCTGCACCCATTCAGCCCGATCAATAACCAAATGATATTAATTACTCCTATTCACAAGTAAATATGCATCAAGATAAACACATTTCTATTAATGAGAGTGGGGCATTGAGCTGATATATGTAAAAACACATTTCTATTAATAATTATACCGATCACATGTTACTTTAATCTGCTACAAAACTTCATCTTTAAACAATCGTACTTATTGTTTATTCAATATTATTTTTACTAACTACTCTTTTTGTATAATTTTTTTATGGAGATGCTTGTTCTTTTCTAGGCATTATAGGGATATTCAAACTAATATTCACTACACTTTCTTTTCTGGATAAATACTATACTCGTTCCGTACCTTTTTCCAATTACTTGTCTTCATTAACCACAAATTATCTCACAAAAATGTTACTTCTATAAGACCTTATCTTAGTTTTAATATAGTCGTTACACTTGGATTTGCTTTTCTTTTTCGTTGTACTAACTATTCTACATCAATTACTCTTGTACTAAAGCCTTACTTCTAGCTGAGTGCAGCCAATAAGCAACTCCTCCAGATCAGAAATATGAATCCCCCGCGCTCTGTTTTCGGCCACTGAACCCAAGCATAGAGACCTGAAGAACACACCGAAGCTATCAACCCCGCAAACAAATATGAAAATCACGGCATTATATATCAAAACATGTCTTGTTCATGATTGCGCATGCATTCCTTGATAAATTAGGATCGTCAAGATTTTCTTGAGAATTCTACTAATGGACATCTTAAAATCGCAATTATTAAGTTTACTTAAAAGATTCAGATATTGCCATTTCTCAGTATGCAAAATAGAGCGAGAGAGCTCGAACCTCAGGTCCCGGCATCGCCTGCCGACCTCGGAAAGCAGTTTCCCGCTAAAATCTGCGCAATTGTGCAGACAAAGCTCGTGCGCTGGAGGACGAAGCAAGAGCTCGATCGCCGAATCATTGAGCCTATCACAGTCGACCTTCAGGCTTCTCATGTAAGGGTTCGGCGGCCCCAACAGAGGCCGCAACAAATCCATAGAAGGAGCAATGTCCTGCAAGAAGCAAATCCAAAGTTTCCATTTTTTCAATCTGATTTCCCGTTTTCTCAGAATCAAGCAAGATTTCGAGTAATTTTTTCACTCAAAATTTCCAATATGGAAAGCACAACAAAAATCCAAGATTTTGACTACTGTTTTACGTGTTTTCTTTTTCCATCGTATTCTCGGCATCCAAACAGAGGCCTAGGGTTTTATGAGAAAGAGGAAGTGACTCACGAGGAGGTGGAAGGTGGGGAGCTGAGAAGCGCAGGCCCTGAAGGCCGTACACGTGGAGGCGGCGGAGCAGATCGATGCCACGTCGAGCTTCGCCATGATGGTGGCGAGGAGTTCCGGGGGCAGGTGATCCAGGCTCTTAGCTCGGGTCTCGCCGATCGCCATTTCGGATTTGGGTTCGGGTTTCTTGGAACTGCTCAGGAATCAGGATCTCGTGCGACCGAACTTTGTTCGTTCGAGAGCTGAGCTAGAGTGTTCTTTGATTTTCCTACGTGGCAGATTTTTATTGGCCGTATCACATAGTTTAAAAAACAATTTTTACTAGCGTCTATATATATATTTTTTTAAGAGAAGGGAAAGGAAAACATACAACAGGTCAACAACGAAAATTGTAGGGGTGAGAGTTGGATAATTAGGTTACAAAAACGAGGGTTTTCGTATTTTGCATTGTTATTGTCGGTAAAGTTAAAATTTTTACCTACTTATTTTGTCAATATTTTGTTTCGTTATCAAATGGCGGTTAATAATGTTGGTTTGGTAATATCGGTCAATAATATCAATAAGCAAAGAAATAGAAAATTGGTCGGCAAAGTCAGTCGGTGTCAATTGATTCTTGGTCGGTAGAATAATCAATAGGCGGTTAATTTGCCTACCCCTAACATCAAACACCAAAAAAAAAAAAAAAAAAAAAAAAATTGGACTCTATAGCGGGGAATGGCACACTAAAACTTGCTCTAGGGCACTGTTTGATAACCTGGTTTGAGTTTGCACTGTGCGCGTTTGCACTATTCACGTCTTTTTGTGACGATTTTACCCTCCAATATCTGGCTAAAACGAGGACCACATATACTCCTCTACCCCCTTGAGCCAACCGGATCTGGACGACGGACGCCTGGGAGCCTAGTCTCCGACTTCTTCCTCGACTAGACCCTGCGCCTAGCCCACCAGCTTCGCATCCCCGTCTTCGACTTCGCTGGCTCCGACGTCGTCCACATGGTCGGAGGCATGGCAGGCTTAGTGAGCGCCCTCATCAAACGTTCCAGAATCGGCTGATTCGACCATTCCGGCCGCTCTGTCGCGCTTTACTCCTCTGGTACGGTTGGTACCTTCATGGGTCCCTGTCCCGTTCAGATCGACGTTGTCGCCGGATTTATAGAATTTACCCAAAAGATTCGCTCAGCCAATCTTGATATTCTAGACAACCCAGTGCTTCAGAGCCACTGTGTCGATGATGATCCTTTTCTGGCTCCCGCTGCCGTCTTCGCAACCAATTGGGACTGTGGCCGAATTGACTCGGCCAGTAATTCTAGTTGACTCGCAGGAGACCAGTGTTCGACTCGTCTACACCCTCTTGGCTTGTGCCGAAGCAGTCGAACAAGACAACCTGAAGCTCGCGGACGCTCTTGTCAAACACGTCCACGGTAGAGGAGGGAAGACAAGGCGGGGATTGTGGAATTGTGAGGGGTGAGGCGGAGAGAGAGGGAGGTCGTGGAGGTGCGGTAGAGAGAGAAAGGATGAGATTTAAGAGATAAAGATTGGTTGGGAGTTGGAGAAGATTGAGGGAGGAGAGAGCGGCCGGCGACTCCGGCAGTGATGGTGGAAAAGCCGAGGACCTTCGCTATGCCTAAAACTCGTTCCGGTGAAGAAATTTGGTGGAGAGGGGTATTTCGGTAATTTAGTTAAATGGGTGTATATTGTTTGTAGAATTTTTAGGAAAAAGACAAAAAATGCACAGTAGAAACGCGCACAGTAACAATGCAATCGGGTTGTCAAACACCCCCTAGATCGGAGCTGTTTTGGCGAAACACTTAACGTGAAGCACTTACGTGATGTCCAACAAGAGAGGTACCTAGTAGTGCAAGTATAGAGGACATCACAACATGGTTTGCAACAAGATATGAGATTCCAACAACATATGAGTACCAAGTATGAAGATCCAAAGAGAGGAAGCCATTGATCTAACGCTTAGCCAAAAAATGAAGCATATGGGACGGTGATGCATGCAACACATGCGTTCCTGGGAGGCTCATAAAGAGTACACTCGCTGGGAGTAATGCTACAAGTCTATCTTATGTCATTCTAAGAATGATGTGGCTCTTAAAATCACCATTGAACTTGTGATCGATTATTATCAGATTTTGATTAAATGATAATTTTAAGAGCAACATTATTCTAGAGGAGTGGGACTTTTAGAATTACTCCACTCGCTGGTGGAGCACTCCAAACAAAAGAATAGAGGACCAAACTGAAAGATAGATGGTGAGTATATCGGGAGGGTAGTGAAAATGAAGTAGGTCAAGGCTCTTAGATGTGGACTGTTGAAATATATATAAGAAAAATGCAAGGGGTTTTTCTCCTAGTGTTCTCTTAGCGTTCTCACAGTCTTACGTAGAACATGATTTAAGAAAAAATAAAATTGTAGTGGCCTCCACCACCAGTTTTTATGCATTAGCACTAATTTTAGGATGATCAAATCCATTTTGGGTGATATCATCCCTAAAGGGTTAACCTTTCACCCTTATGTTTTAGTTTTGAATCCAAAAAAAAGTTTTAAAGTATTAGAACCTAAATATTAATTCATAAAAATTAATCTATTGACAAAAAAATGGTACTACAATTTTGTTTTTTCTTAAATTATGTTCTACATAAGACTGGGAGAACGCTAGGAGAACACTAGGGGGATAACCCCTAACAAAACCCTATATATAAAATATAAAATAATAAAATTTGAAAGAGAAAGAAAAGAGAGTGAAAGTTGAGAGAGACTTGGAGGCTACATTTTATCCAATTCAATTTCCTCCGATTTAGTTAACACTTTAGGGGAAAAAAAAAAAAAAAAACTCGTTCGAAAAAGAAACCATGGGACTTAATCCAACATCAGCTAAGGAACGGGATTATAATGTGCTCTTAAGAAATGTTGAGATGGGAGATCCCGCTTTTGAGCGCCTCTCTCTTCCTATTCAATTCCGATTGTATCGTTTCTCCATTTCCTACTCCCCCGATGGCATTTTTTTTTTAAAAGACATTGTTTTCTTTAGTAGCATGCTTATTTTGAATGTCATGTGTGAACACGCATTATGGGCGATTTATGCTTCTATGAGGCCAGGCTCTTGATTTCTCTCTCTAATAACATCAAGTTCACCAATTTTTCTTTTCTTTTTTTTTTTTACATGTCCACACAAGAGGAAAAATTCGAACTAGTGACCTCCGCTTCATAAGGCATGGTTCATAACCGATTGAGCTAACTCTTGGGGACTCAAGTTCACCAATCTTAAATTGCTAGCTATCCCATTATTCTTGATTTGATCCATCAAAAATATATTTAACTGTTATCGGCACAGAAATCTCTCTAGTGGTAACTCATCATATTCTAGAACAAGAGCTAAATATGAGTGTAAAATCAAAATAAGAAAAGAACGATGCTTAGAGGCTGAGAAGCTACCACAAAGCTCTTGGACTCCTCATCTAAACCAGAATCGTTGGCCATAATTCTATCCATTAACTTGCATCACCAACACTAAAACCTCTACCAGCAGCATAATCCACAAAGCTGTAAAGAGGTACCACACTCTCACCATACTTCTCAAAGCCATCCAATTCCTGCTTGGCCTTGGCCATAAGCTCTTCTGCCACCTCCATTGCCTTTTCAACCCCATAAACTCCCACATAACTCTTCCCTTTCTTCTTCAGCTCTTCATTTTCTTCACTTCTACTCATTTTCTCTTCCAAAATATCATCCACAACCTGATACAGTACCCCAACAGCTCTCCCATACCTCCTCAATCTTTGTATTTCATCATCTTCAGCACCGGCTAGTATGCCTCCACACACTGCAGAACACTCGCCCATTTCGCCAAACTTCTTTTCTTGCACGAATTCAATGGAATTGGGCCCTCCCTCAAGGTCAATGAACTGCCCAGCAGCCATGCCAGTTGACCCTACAGCTTGGGCAATCTCTGTAATTACACGTAGGAGACGGGGCTCAGGCACAAGGTCAGAAGGCGTGTGGGAGACAATGTGGCGAAAGCCGAGGGGGAAGAGCGCATCGCCAGCTAGGATAGCCATGTCGACACCATATATTGTGTGATTTGAGGGCTGGCCTCGGCGTGACGGATCGTCATCCATGCAGGGAAGGTCGTCATGTATCAGTGAAGCCGCATGAACCTGTTTTAAGAACCCAGAGAACTGAATTAACAGTTTGTTTAAATAGCTATACTTTAACCTGAATATTTGCTTCACTGTTTGTAAGAATTTTGCCTCAGGCATGCATTTTGTGGACACATTTCCAAGTCCAATTCCACTGTTTTGTTGCACTTATGTAATAAAACGCTTTGAGATTGAATTTTGAAGTTCACTGACTCAAAATTTAATTGACTTTCCAGAAGAAGCAAAATTTGCAAGTCTAATCAAATCCAATTATATTAATTCATCGAGTTTTATTTCTTTCTGTTTTTGGGAATTTTGCCTCTACCAAATGAACCAGCCAAAAACTGGGGGTATATTATACAATTGTATAATAAATTCTTTCTATCAAGATATGGTTTTTTCTTTTTCTTAATCCAAATTAGCAGCTAACAAACACAGTCCCTTTCTAGTAAGATTCCAAGAACAGATTCTAAAACTAGCTTGCAAAAGAATATTAGAAGAACCTAACTTTTAGCTTTTCACATCCAGCTGATGCAATTAAATTTACATTTGAAAAGTACTTTCTATGCTTCCAAAAACAAAAAGTCATGCAAATTCTGCTCTCAAATAACAAAAACAGAAGCAAATCAAATGCAAATGAAAAAGGGAAGGGAAAAGGAAGAACCATTTCGAGGGCGCAGGCGGTGGGGAAGGCGGCGAGGCGGTTGCCGCCGAAGAGCTCGCAGGCGGCGACGCACATGACGGGTGGGGCTCGCTTGCCTCCCTTGGCCAGCACCGAGTACCGCATGGCCTCGTAGATCTTCTCCGGGTACTGCACCGGAATAGCCTCCTCCAGCTTCTGATTAACCTCTCCGATCAAGGTCGTCCAGTACGTCTTCAGATCGAACTGGGTCGAAACCGAAGAAGAAGAAGAGCAGCGAATTGGCTGTGGTCTAAGGTTTGTGGGCACCCTTCTTGGCAGGTAGAGATGGGGTGAGGATGATATTATCGTCGAGAAAACCATTGTTTTTTACAATCTTCAACAACTCTTTGCCTATCTCTGTATCTCTCGATTCTCTGTGTCTCCGTCACTTCTTTATGCGGGATTTGTATGGCGGAATTGTTAGTCGCTCAGTGTAGAAGTCTGGGAATTAGAGGTTTAAGCCTCAGTGCAGCAATGATGGGTGTGAAATGATATGAGATTTTTCCGATGGTGGGCGTGAAATGAGATCAGATTTTTCAGTTGGGGAAATCAGAAATGGATAGTGGGAATGGATAAAGTGGACGATGACTCGGATTTAAAGTCTATGCATCTTAGATTCTTTTTTTTTTTTTTTTTGAAAAGGAACTTAGATTCTTTAAGGGATGCGTAATATTATATATTTTTTAATTAAAAAAATCAATAAAAAACTTTATTTACTAACTAAACTTTCATTTTTTTACGATTTATTTTTTAAAGTTTAAAAATTTTCAATTTAATGCATTGAACTTTAAAAAATTTGTATTATCACCCTCCCATTAAGATTTGGGGTTAAAAATTCAACAGTTTACCATCTCCCTATTTGAGTTTTATATATACAAAATATAAAAAATAGATGAATCAATTAAAAATCATGTTTCATAAAATAGAGATGATTAGTTCGAACCTCCTATTCTTCTTGATATTGTGTAGACACGTAGAAAAAAAGAAAAGAAAGCAAAAGCTTTAAATCACACCGTAAAATGGATCCTATTCCCTCATGTGAAAGGAGGACCAAGAGTAGCTCACTTTTTTAATTTCCTCGTCAATTATTTAGGTCTCATCAATTACTGTCCTTCGACTTCGAGGCAAACTCAAACACGCCAAGTATAAAAGACCCTACAATTAGAGGGATCAAGGGACAAGTTTTGTCGTCGTGAGGGAAAAAAAAAACGTGGGGCTATGTTGGTTAATGTGTTTTGTAAGGTATGTTTTACTTTCGGTTTCAAAAAAGTGTCATGATATTTTATAAATGTGATTTTTATTATTATTATTTTTTGGTTTTGAATTGTTTGTTAATATGAACAAAGAACAAAGGATAAAAAAAAAATGAGGGACAACTTTTTTTTTTTTTTACAAATTGAGTTGTCCGAAATTTTTCCCAATCCAATATCTAAAAGTGCAACATGTCTCTTAGTATGTAATATATATATATATATATATATATTAAATAGTATAATAAAAAAAATGTGTTTCTCATATACTTAAAAAATAAGAAATTTTAATTCATAAAAAAAAAAAAAATCCTATGACTATATCCCCTATTCAAATAAGGGAAAACCAAGAAATGGGACATGTTTGCCAACAATTACAAAAATTAAATTACTGGTTTAATGAGAATGTTGTAAAGTTGCTTATTCTCAGTTCAACTCTTTATCATCGAGTTTCACATTAAACTTTCAGAATCAATGATATTTATCAATTGATAAACATGTTTTATCTTGAAAAAAAAAACAATTAAAAATATAATTTCGCCATTATGAGCATAATATAGTTTAACATTCAAACATTTGGGGATTCATAGATGTTTCTGAATTGTGCCAATTGTCTCTCTTCCTATGTTTACTGCAAAACATTTTTAGCTATGTATATTATTAAAACTAAGCTTCACAACAAAATTAAAAATGAGTTTTTGACCGTTTCTTTGATGTTATACATTAAAATATAAATTATTAAGAAATTTAATATACATATTTAAACATCACTCTAACCTAAAAGACAAAGCTAATGGACTTGGATCCACTTATGTATATTAACCTTTTTTTTTTTTTAATTTATATTTTCTCAATGTAAATGAATTTTTTTTTTAATTTATATTTTCTCAATGTAAATGAACTCACAACAAGAGAAACTATATTTGACTTTCTGTTACAAGCCTCAGCCCCATATTTCTTGGCAATTCCATATGGTCAAGACTGAAGACAATGAGATTTTTTTTAAGGTTGTTTTAAATTTCTGTTGTGGTGAGAGATGTCTAGCATGTAACAAATCACTTTTTCTTCTGCAATCTTCTGTTGTCGCGGACAACATGCTTTTGCTTTGAAGTGACTATGCTGGACTCCATCACCAACATTATTTGTTTCAGCAAGGCAACTGAATCTTTGGCCTGCTGATGAGAAAAACAGAAGCAGTGTCTATTTGTAGAAAGAAATCCCCCTTGCCTGTCCGATGAACATTATCCTTTTATAAGGAGTAGCCAAGTAGCTAGAATACATCTACATAATTTAGTGGAAACTGGGATGAACTCATTTGCTAATTCAATGGCTATGGCTTTGGATATTGCAGAAACAGGAACCTGCACCTAGCATGAATTAGGATACAGAGGAAGAGTTTTTGAAAAATATCTCTTTCTCTAAATAATATATGATAACGATTACTAAATAACATTACTCATGCTCAAAATGGAAAGATGTTATCTTGCATGTTCTTGTAGATGGGTGCTCAACTTCATTGGTTGATGTGGGATTATTTACTCCAGTTCAAGGGAAAGAATGTCTTCCTTCAACTGGGGATGGGAAGCATCCTATTCTTAGCTGCAAATATTTATGTTCTTGCGGATGTCATCCGTCATCACAGATTCTCTCCAGTTTTCACAAAGTTTTTGGCAAATTAGACAGTCCTGCAGCTGTTTCTTCATTTCTCCAATTCTTTTCAAAAATTCAAAATATATGCTTTGATTTTGGGAGCTATGCTGTTAGAATACATGCGACTGCTTAATGAAAATGTTGTTCTATTGCATAAAGAAACTTCATTTTATCATTATCAATAGATACCCCTTTATGCATCCTCGCAAATTTCTTCATTTTACCCACACAAGTCCCTTATACAAGAATGTTTCTTCCCACAGTCAATATTGATGTAAGCTGTTTTGCTTATTGGTCGGATCCCAAGCTGTTTTGCTCATTAGTCGGATCCCAACATTTATTTAGCCTAATGCAGCCAAGATTTCCTGTGGCAGATTCCAAGTTCTACACAGCTCCAAGTTTTCCATCCTCCTCTTGAATCTACCTTTAGCTATCACTCTAGCTCTGATTTGCCAAATGATTAGGTTGATTCCCATTCCTCTGCATCCTTAAATTGTATAGAGCTCCTACCCAAAGCTTCAACAATTTCTTTAAGTCTTTTGGAACTTTAGCTATCCAAACAAACCACAATTAGCCACCCTTGGTTATTTTCTTGCCAGACAGTTGTTAAATAGGAAAATCAAGTCAGACAGGAATCCAATAACCCAAATCGTAGTTTAAAAATGTTTCGATATTGTAATTGTAGGGCTTTACCCGGAGGAAGCCCTTCCAGAAATTCTCGAAGGCCAAGGCAGAACCCAGGCCTAAGAGGGGGGTTGGAAATAGTTTTCAACCAGCAATAGACGCGCCTCGGTTAGAACCTCACTAGCTGCGTCATTGCCCCAAGCGCAAAGATACCTTAAGAAATGGGTTTCACTCTGCTTTTATAGTCATATGTATAGCTCGGTTTCTCGTACGCTAGGCAATGTGGGACAGAAAATCTCCTCTACCTAGAATATTTATATTTGGTTTTTCCCTTATTTGCAGTATTTGAATCACCCTTGAAAAAAAATGAAGAAACTCTCAAGTACTAAATTCTAATGAAAAGTTTTTGTAAAGTACATCTTAAAGGACTTGTGACATTATCGAGTGGAGGCATAAAAAAGTGCTACACATTTCAAATTTTCTTTCCAAAAATTAGTTATCAAATAATGTATCACCATCCCATAAATTTTATTGTTGTTGAAAAGAATCTAACACAGAGAGAAAGAAAGAGCGCCGCACCCTTAGGGGAGGAGGGATGGTTGTCGGTTGCCTCCCTCCTCCCCTCCTTCTCTCCGGTTTTTTCTCCAGGTCGGCTGTTTTTTCCCCTTTCCGCCGTTTCTCTTCCCCTGTTGCCCCTTAGCGGCGGTTTTGCTCGTTTGGGTCAGACCTGGTGGAGAATCAGTCGACTTTTCAACCGGTTCTTCGTGTGTCCGTCCGATCTCAGTTTGGGGGTTGGGTCTCGGCGTTCGTCGGTTTTTGTTTCGTTTCTGGGCGTTTTTGTCTTCCGTTGTTTTGGGGTTTTGGCCCCTGGTTTTTTGGTTCTCTGTGGGGGTTGCCTCCGCCGCCCACCGCCCGTTGCGGGTCTTTTACGCGTCCCCACCGCGTCGTGCTTCCATCGCCACCCTCTTTCGGCGGCTCCTGGCCAGCTCCCCTCGGCTCTTTTTGTTTTTCTGCTTGTTTTCTTTGTTTTAGATCTGTATTTGTATTGCTTTTATTTTTGTGTTCTTGTTTTTTTGTGTTTTCTGCAGCTTTGCCAATCTTCTCCGCGTTGGATCTGCCGCCATCCGTCCACTACCGGGCCTTTTCTTGCGACCCCACCGCAACAAGCTTCAATGCCCCCTGCACTGGTCGGATTTGGCTGTTACGCGATTGGCTTTTTCCTGTATTGTTGGTTGGTTTAGTTTGTATTTTGTTGTTGTTTCCCTGTATTGCTGTTTTTTGCTTGTAATATATCCTTTCTTGTTCAACATGCTGCTGGGTTTGAAGCTTCGTCCAGACCTATGGGTTGTGGAAGTGAACATTATCCTGGCTTTCGGGTCGAGGAGGAAATCTCACGGCTGAGGGCTCTTAGTCCTCAGTGTCATGGAATAATCGCTTCCCGTGCATTCATGGTGTCTGCTCGAGCAGATTTGAGTTTTAAACTTGCGTTCTATTCGTGGGATAGTAGATGTGACTTGGTTTTTGTTGATAGGTTGGCACTTGTTGCCTGGATCTTTACCTAGTGACCTCGTAGCTTTGTCTACGGTTGCTTCAGGGTTTTTCCCTGTGTTTGTATGAGCATTAGCTCTTGACTTCTTTGAATGAATGGGAATCAGTTTCTTTCAAAAAAAAAAAAAAAAGCAATCAGATTTGTAGTGGAATTGGGAAATATATAAGCTTATAATAATAAATAGAGGACAAAAGCTTCATAGCCAAATAAAAAATTGAGAGTAAATTGAGTAATAGTATTATTATAGCATTCTATTATGTCCCCAAGAGATAGCTTAATCGGCTGTGAACCACGCCTAATGAAGCGGAGGTCACTAGTTCAAATTCTCCCTCCCCTTCCCTTGTGTCATTGTGTAGACATGTCCAAAAAAAAAAAAAACCATTCTATTATAGATATGGTAATTGGACTCAGAAGGGAAGCGCCAGTGGAAGCCCTGAGAAAACCTCTGGCGGCAACTCCAAGCAAGAGTGTCAATGTCAAATACTTTGAGGGGCTAAAATGTCACTTTTTAAACATTGGGGTTAAAAATGTAAATGTATGGATAGTTTATGAAGTAAAATGTATTTTCCTCTTTTCTTTTTCTGTTCAACATTAACATATGGATAAAATGTAAATTTTCTTTCTCGTTTGCCTTTGATTCAATAAAAGAAGTTGAATCAAATTAAGTGGGGAATTAAAGGGAACCCTAGCGTAAAAAGCTCAGTTCTCTCTCTTTAAAAGAAAAAAAACCTGTTGCCGGTGCTAGAGGGGTTTCCCTCTTCCTCCTCCTCCCCTCTTCAACAGTTTTATGCTTTTCTTTTTGATGAGTTTTAGAAAACTCTTATCTCCCTAGAGTTTTCTCTAGGTCTTTGCTCTCTAGAGTTTTTTCTAGATCAACCCATTGTCTTTGATGATTTATCCAAGATCCTTTTAAAACAGCAGTTGTGGTCTTCCGTTTTCCACCGTGTCGCTGGCCGTTTCTGTAAAGCTTTCAAGATGGGATTTTTCAAAATCAGATCTTGTTTTCTTTGCTTGGCCCAGCTTGCAATGCGCCATAACACCACTCTCACTGGCATTCTAGCTTCCCGGTGCCTCCTTCCACCCAGGGCCGGCCCAATGTATTTGGGGGCCTTAGGCAAAATTTTGGAGTTGGGGCCTTTTTTTTAATATTTAAATATTAATTAAATAATATTTATTTTAATAATATTATTGTTAAAATCCCCCCTCTCTCTCCTTTGCTGACAGAGGAGAGAGNTCCTTTTAAAACAGCAGTTGTGGTCTTCCGTTTTCCACCTTGTCGCTGGCCGTTTCTGTAAAGCTTTCAAGATGGGATTTTTCAAAATCAGATCTTGTTTTCTTTGCTTGGCCCAGCTTGCAATGCGCCATAACAGCACTCTCACTGGCATTCTAGCTTCCCGGTGCCTCCTTCCACCTCTTCTCCACACAGCCATGTGCCGGCGCGTGGTCCACATGCACTCACGCGTGGGTCAAACATGCTAGCATGCGGTTCTCACGCGTCAGACAGTTTCCATTTACCGCCTTCCTCCCGCCTTGTTTGAAGATGAAGTTGCTAGTTTATGGGGTTTTTTTTTTTTTTTTCTCTGTTTGTTGGTGTTGTTGTGTTTTGTACAACTTAACTCGAACTATTTGGGCTTTAGACTCTTTGTCTGTGTAAGAGATCCCTTTTTTGCAATTTTTTTTTTTTTAACATGTCCACACAAAAGAAGGGGGTGGGAGAATTCAAACTCATGACATCCGCTTCATGAAGTGTAGTTCACAACCGATTGAGTTACTTTTGAGGGCCTTTTTGCTATTCTTTTCCTTCTTAGTTTGTTTGGTTTCCGTGGAAATCAGGTTAGATCTAAGTTGCTATCTCTTAGTTCATTTGGTTTCTTTGGATACCGGATTAGATCTAAGTTTGAGGAGTTTTTGTATTCTTGATGGTTTTATCCATCATATTGGGTCATGGCCTTCAAAAGCTGCATTCCCACATGATTGTCACCTTCTTGGATTTCCTGGGCTTTGACGTGAGTTGTATTTATTATTAATTTTTTTTGTTGTTTTGTTGTTCCTCCTCTATAATCTGGTTTATTTGCAATGAAGTAGTATTTACAAAATAAAAAAATAAAAGAAGTGACGTTTAATTTCTGGTGTTTGATAGTAAAAGTTTGTGTTTTATGTATGAATTAGGATACCAGTAATGGCCCTTTGTGCATGAATGGTATCCGGATGGCATAAGAAAAATATTGGGTCTTGGGCCAGAATGTCCATAAATTACATAGATAGAAAAAACCTTCACAAAGGCCAGGGCTGAAGCCCTACAAACCTTCGCAAACTATTTCCATCCCCCGAGTACATGGTGATCTAGTAATTGTAGGGCTGAACCCGGCCAAGGAATGGAATAGTTTGCAACCAGCAATAGACGCGCCTCAGTTAGAACCTCACTAGCTGCGTCATTGCCTTAAAGCGCGGAGATGCGTTTGACTTCATTTTATATATATATATATAAAGAAAAACTTCACAAAAATTTATGAATTATTACACGATTTAAAAATACTTCAAATTTCAAATTTCAAAGCTTCTTGAACTTTCAATAAAAACGATAAAATGACATTTATATTCCTAGATTCTTATAAAATTTTAAATTTACCATTAATTTTAAATTAAAATTAAAACTAAAAAGTAAAATTGAAGGGTAATTTAATCTTTTTAATTGTTTATGTTGACAGAGGAGTAAATTTTATCAAATTGAAAGTTCAACGATGAAATTAAGAGTTTTTGAAGTTTGGATGAGTCTTCTCAAAAACATGTAGTAGTTTAAGAGTTCTAATTAAGTAAAGTTAATTTCTCCTATATAAAATGAAGTTAAGTTCCATATATATATATATATAAAGGTGGTTGTGTAGCCATCTCTAAACTGAAGGAGTGGACATCCAACCACCTCTAACATGATGAGATACCGCTGCCATATATATATATAAAGGTGCATAGTTGTATACAGTGGCGGAGCAAGGAATTCATTTTATCGGGGACGTCAATAAAATAATAAAATAATTTTTTTGTTCTTTTTATATATTATATTTTTATTATAATATGGTAAATACAATAAAAAAAGAAATTATATTACAATATATGTATCACAAAAGCATATTTATCAGACTTCATAAATCACTACAAAAAAAATTGTTTTTTCTTGACTAACACGTTACTAAATTTTAGTGATGTGACCTTCTTGATGTGTGTGCAAGGTTAAAAAGTGGGTGTTAGGAAATTTTTTTTATTGATATTAATATATGTTAAATTGATATATCTCTTGATTTTTTATTTTTTTTTTAATTTTTTGCTTTTGAATAGGCTTAAATGGAGTAATGTCTGAAAGGAGATTTTATCATACTCTATATGATCATCACATCAGTTCCCCAATTTTATTTTATTTTTGCTTTTTTTGGTTCCCGAGATTTCCCCAATTTTGCTTTTGATTTTCATAAACATTAATATGAAACCAAGAAATGAAGAAACCGAAACAAAAGCACAGAGAATGAGAGAAGCATGTGAATCATGCACTGATTTCGATTCTCCCCAAGTTTCCAACTGGCAACAACACAAAAGCTGAGTGAAGGCACTACAAACCAAAAAAGTAAAAATAAAATATTTGTTAATCAATCCTTATCCTCGATCTTATCCTTACTTTTCTAACTTCTAAGAAATCAAATAAGAAATATACAATACAAGTTATACAATTGCAGAGAAATCTTTTAACTATTCATATACTCACAGAGTCCCATTAAGAGTTTCTTAGTGTCTCACTGAGTCACCGGACTCTTGAAGAACTTTGCAGCGGCGCACTCCAATTCTCTAACTCAAGGGTTTTTCTCTTTTCCTTTTTCTGAGTCATAAGTATAGTCGACTTAGGGTAAGATTTTTTATTTATTTATTTATTTTTAATTTTAGCGTTGGAGCCAGCCTGGAGGGTAGGAGGAGTTTTTTATTTTATTTTATTTTATTTTTATGGGCGGTAACAAAATTTTGTTACGAAGGGTTGAGGGGCGATTTTTCTAGAAAATACTTTAAAAAAATTGTTATTATTATTTTTTTATGCCCCTGCCCCCAAGTCGCCCCTACGTCTCTCTACCACTAGTTGCATAGCCATCTCTGAACAGATTGAACCAAAGGAGTGGCAACCCAACCACCTCTAACATGTTGAGGTGCGTACGACTTCTTATGTTATGTTGGATAGCTGACATCTCGATCCTCCATGGAGGTGGCCATGGAATCGCCAATTGCCATGGAACCACCTTTATATTTTTTATTTATCATAGTTTTTTTGAAGTGATAAGTAAACTTTTATTCCTATAAAAATAATTAAACACAAGTTTTCTCAAAATATTCCTATAAGAGATGTGAAAAGTTTTCTCTATTTTCTAAAAAGCATTTTGTATGTTGTGTACTTTTTGAATCGATAAGCGAATAAACAGAGTATTTTTCCAAACTTTGATAGAAAAACTTTTTCTATTGAATCTTTAAAAATGACGGATAGAGTTTTTTTGTAAACTAAATTGAAGAAAATTCATTAACACATGTCATATTTATAAATTGGGTATGTGTCGTCATTTTTATAAATTGAGTTGAGGAAGTTCTCCAACCCAATTGAGAGGAAAGATTTGTTCAAAGTGATTGTTTGTTAAATATTTTGAAAAAACAAAAAACGAATTAAGTTTAGTTTTAGTGGAATGCATATGCAAAAGAAAATAAAAACAAAGAAAGCTTTCCATAATCTTAAATTGCACTTAAAGACGAAGCAAACTACAGATTCAAACATGACATGCAAACAACTTGTACAACGTTACAGAAAGAAAATTACAACACTTATATTATGTAGGACTAGAAATCCATCCACACAAACACACACACACACGTACACACACACACACATATATATATATATATATATATATTAAGGAAAAGCCTCAATAACAGACTGCACAGCACGAATGGGTTTCACTGTGTATCGACAAAATCCAGCCTTGGAAAGAAGAAATCCCCACTCCTTGAAGGTCCTCTCTTTCCCAGTAGTAGTATGGGCCATCATGATCATGTCTAGAGCCAGCCTGACATCAGTTAGCTTGTCCACTTCTGCTTCTTCAATCACAGCTTCAACAATTATTACCTTCCCTTTATCCTCTGGAATGGCTTCTCTGCATTTCTTAAGGATTTGGATACATTCCTCGTCTCCCCAGTCATGGAGAACCCACTGCAATTCACAAGCCAAATTAATTAATTCATTACCCAAAGAGCTACCTGCATGCCTTCTTCTTTTGGGCTTCCTAATTATCACATAAATGATCATATACTTACCTTTATGAAAACTGCATCAGCCTTTGGAACGCTTAAAAACATGTCACCACCGACATGTTCAACTCCGATGGACTCTGCCGCAACAGAGACAACATGAGGAAGATCAAAGTTGATGCCTCGAAGCCATGGGAATGCCTTCACCAACGTTTGCAAAGTGGTTCCATTGCCCCCACCCACATCCACCAAACTACCAAGCCCATCAAATACTTCTGGACAATCGTGAATCATGGCAGGCACGATTATCCTAGCATCACAAGCCATTGCCTCATTGATAAGCTGGCTGTGAGAGGGATTCTCTGAAGCATAGCTCCATATATCTTCGCCATGAGCCGCATCAAAGGGCGAAGTCTCATTGGCTAGAACGCGGGCACTTAGACTGTGCCATGGTGCCAACATCACCGGGCTGCTTTCTAGCAAAATCAAAGCCGCCATGCTACGTTCTCCATGGCTCATTAGACGGCGAGACAAAGCCGTTTGTGCATAACCTAGGGAGCCATGGGCAATGAGTTCCTCCTTGAATATTTTGCGGTGCATTAGAAACCTCATGATACGGTAGAGGGCAGACGGAGCGCATGCTAGAGCTGATGACAACTCAGATAATGTCATCGGGCTTCCATGACTTTCAATGACATCAGCTATCCCAAGCTCAATTGCACACTTCACTACCGCCATTTCTGTGAACCCGAATGCGTATTTCCAAATAGCCACTTCCGCTTGTTCCTCTTCCTCCTGCCATGTTGCTTCTCTTTGTGTTTCTTCCATCTCTCAGTTTGAGAAATCTAGCTATTTTAGCCTTGCATTTCAGGTCAGAGCTTCATATATACATGAAGGAATAGTTGCCGCGCATTAGGAAACGAAGCTTTGGTCACTATCACAGAGATTCTTTCACGATTTCAAAACCTTTTTTTTTTTTTCTCCATTTAACTTTTATGATAATTCAGCCACAAAGACTGGCCCTCCCTCTAAGTGGACTGACGCTGCTTTCTATATATATATATATATAATAATTAAAGACAACTAATGAATGCATGGATATGGACTCGATCGTGTGTTAGACTTTATTAATCAAGGCCAGGTCCATGCATGTGACGATGTTGTAATATTTGTATGTGTCTCAAAAGTCTTATCTTAATTCCTTACTTGTTACTTTATATAATTAAGTGATTTCAAAAGGTTTCCATTGAAATTATTGAATGATTTTAGCTAATGACACAGACGTAAGTAGTGTGACTTTTTAGATTTAGTGGATTTAGCTGCCCACACATAGGATCCTTTGTCAGATATGGATTACCAAAACCCTCAAATGACGACAATTGACAGAGAGATTAGATCGGTCCTGTTGCATAAATATGGTAAGTATTTGGCCGACAGAGATACACAAATCCTCAATATAAAATAGACCAATCTCTCTGTCAATTGTCGCATGCAATAAATCTGCCAATTAAGCCAATAATTTCAAAGGGTCCCGAGGAGCGCTGTGGCGTTTGTAATTGTTGGTTATTTGGCAGATTTTGATCATGTATGGAAATTGTATTTGTAGGTGTAAGGTGTGTAATGAGTTATGTGGAAGTTATAAAGAAAAACAATATAATTGTTGGCAAAGAGTTATATTGCATTCTATAAGTAGAAATAATTTTAAAAAAATATTTTCGTATTTTCGGGTGTTTCGTGTGACGAAAGATAATAGTCCGCGGGAAATATTTTTGGTTTGACCAAAAAAGTTTCTTTAATTTTTGTAAAATAGTTTTATTTTTGAAAATCATAAACCATTTTTTGAGTTTGAGCATCTCATTCTCAAATCGACAGATCCAGTCAGGACGTTGCCGGGCCCACCAAGAATTTACCGGGCCGCCGTCAGGACCCAACCAATACCTATTGAGACCCAACCAGTACATAAATTTTCTATAAATTACTAGTTAGTAGATACAAACTCCTTTCAACCACTAAACGTAACATATGTCATTTAAGCTATTAAAAAACCATTTAAAAAGTACAAACTTTAAAAAATCATGTGCTCATATATTATTTTTAAAAGTTGGTTTATAGAAAATTTCTTCCAAATCAATCTATTTAAAAAATATATGTGTATAGTACTGTATGGCGTACGTAATTAAAAACATGTGTATAGTACTATATGGTATACTAACAGGATATTTATGGAGAGAATCCTAGCCTTTTTTCAAAAATTGATGTTTGGGTTATTATGTTAGTAAAATGACAATAAGTGATGGTTAAGAATGTTACATGTATTTTTGGGATTAAGGCCTACGAGCCCCAAGCATATTACTCTAAGGGAAAAGCCCAAAACATCGTGATAGGCCCACCTTGATTGTAGTGACCCAAATATTTAACTAAGCATAAGTGGCTTAGTGAAATGGTTAATTTGGGTCACTAGGACTTGCTAGAAGAGCATTTTGGGGAATTAGACTTCTGGACCGGACGTACGCTAGGGTTGGCGGACGTACGCTGGGGTTGGCGGACGTACGCTGTTGTCTGTAGTACGGACGTACGGTGGTCCCCCACCGGACGTACGCTCTGCAATTAGTACAACCGTACTCTATGAATAGTATAGCGGACGTACGCCAAAAGTACCGGACGTACGCTAGCTTTTTAGAATAGTACCGGACGTATGCCACTTTGGCCGGACGTCCGCTGCTTTTTGGCCATTTCACACCAAATCTGCCCCTCAACTCCTTTCTTCACCCCTAGGCTGCCAATAGACTATCTTGTGAGTGTTTGTAAGGTTTCGTGAGTGTTTTGGTGTTGTCGGAGGAGGAATTCTTTAGGTTTTGCTTCAAGGAGGTAACGCTCAGTTTTCTTAGCTTTTTAATACATTATTATGCTGCTCGATTATAGTTTTATGTAACTAGTTGTAGTTGTTAGCCTAGTTATGCTTTAATCTTACTTAGGCTAGCGTTTTGATAGTTTAGCGTTGTTGTCTTTGCATGGAGGTTTTGATCTGTGTTAGGAGGCCTTAGGAAGCTTTTGTTGACCTTAAGAATCAGAGAATAGGCGGACAGCGGAGAGAAAATGAGATTCTTCCTAAAAGACATCAGAGCAGACGTACGGTCTCATGACCGGACATACGGCCCGAAGTGTCATAGCGGACGTACAGCTCCGAGCCCGGACGTACGGTCAGTGTGTGACAGGGAAATCCTATTTTCACCAGCCGTCCCATAGCTCATGTTTCCTTATTCTAGAGTTGCTTTAATAGAAATAGAACTGATAATAGGTTTTTTCTCAGTATTCGAGGTTATGGAGCCTCAAGGAAATTACATGGAGGAGCTTTACGGCCCGGGTGAGTACAAACTCACATGGATGCTTTGTTGTTACTTTTCCTGCATGACATATTTATTTTATATATATCAAACATGGATATTTTGCAATTCTCATGAAATACATTTTGAAACTACTGGAAACTTTTTTTTGTGAAAACGTGTGTCTGTTAATAAGATAATAATGAGACTTGTAAAACCGTGCATGTAAAAGACTAATAAGACNAACTAATGAATGCATGGATATGGACTCGATCGTGTGTTAGACTTTATTAATCAAGGCCAGGTCCATGCATGTGACGATGTTGTAATATTTGTATGTGTCTCAAAAGTCTTATCTTAATTCCTTACTTGTTACTTTATATAATTAAGTGATTTCAAAAGGTTTCCATTGAAATTATTGAATGCTTTTAGCTAATGACACAGACGTAAGTAGTGTGACTTTTTAGATTTAGTGGATTTAGCTGCCCACACATAGGATCCTTTGTCAGATATGGATTACCAAAACGCTCAAATGACGACAATTGACAGAGAGATTAGATCGGTCCTGTTGCATAAATATGGTAAGTATTTGGCCGACAGAGATACACAAATCCTCAATATAAAATAGACCAATCTCTCTGTCAATTGTCGCATGCAATAAATCTGCCAATTAAGCCAATAATTTCAAAGGGTCCCGAGGAGCGCTGTGGCGTTTGTAATTGTTGGTTATTTGGCAGATTTTGATCATGTATGGAAATTGTATTTGTAGGTGTAAGGTGTGTAATGAGTTATGTGGAAGTTATAAAGAAAAACAATATAATTGTTGGCAAAGAGTTATATTGCATTCTATAAGTAGAAATAATTTTAAAAAAATATTTTCGTATTTTCGGGTGTTTCGTGTGACGAAAGATAATAGTCCTCGGGAAATATTTTTGGTTTGACCAAAAAAGTTTCTTTAATTTTTGTAAAATAGTTTTATTTTTGAAAATCATAAACCATTTTTTGAGTTTGAGCATCTCATTCTCAAATCGACAGATCCAGTCAGGACGTTGCCGGGCCCACCAAGAATTTACCGGGCCGCCGTCAGGACCCAACCAATACCTATTGAGACCCAACCAGTACATAAATTTTCTATAAATTACTAGTTAGTAGATACAAACTCCTTTCAACCACTAAACGTAACATATGTCATTTAAGCTATTAAAAAACCATTTAAAAAGTACAAACTTTAAAAAATCATGTGCTCATATATTATTTTTAAAAGTTGGTTTATAGAAAATTTCTTCCAAATCAATCTATTTAAAAAATATATGTGTATAGTACTGTATGGCGTACGTAATTAAAAACATGTGTATAGTACTATATGGTATACTAACAGGATATTTATGGAGAGAATCCTAGCCTTTTTTCAAAAATTGATGTTTGGGTTATTATGTTAGTAAAATGACAATAAGTGATGGTTAAGAATGTTACATGTATTTTTGGGATTAAGGCCTACGAGCCCCAAGCATATTACTCTAAGGGAAAAGCCCAAAACATCGTGATAGGCCCACCTTGATTGTAGTGACCCAAATATTTAACTAAGCATAAGTGGCTTAGTGAAATGGTTAATTTGGGTCACTAGGACTTGCTAGAAGAGCATTTTGGGGAATTAGACTTCTGGACCGGACGTACGCTAGGGTTGGCGGACGTACGCTGGGGTTGGCGGACGTACGCTGGGGTTGGCAGACGTACGCTGGGGTTGGCGGACGTACGCTGAAATGCCGGACGTACGCTGTTGTCTGTAGTACGGACGTACGGTGGTCCCCCACCGGACGTACGCTCTGCAATTAGTACAGCCGTACTCTATGAATAGTATAGCGGACGTACGCCAAAAGTACCGGACGTACGCTAGCTTTTTAGAATAGTACCGGACGTATGCCACTTTGGCCGGACGTCCGCTGCTTTTTGGCCATTTCACACCAAATCTGCCCCTGAACCCCTTTCTTCACCCCTAGGCTGCCAGTAGACTATCTTGTGAGTGTTTGTAAGGTTTCGTGAGTGTTTTGGTGTTGCCGGAGGAGGAATTCTTTAGGTTTTGCTTCAAAGAGGTAACGCTTAGTTTTCTTAGCTTTTTAATACATTATTATGCTGCTCGATTATAGTTTTATGTAACTAGTTGTAGTTGTTAGCCTAGTTATGCTTTAATCTTACTTAGACTAGCGTTTTGATAGTTTAGCGTTGTTGTCTTTGCATGGAGGTTTTGATCTGTGTTAGGAGGCCTTAGGAAGCTTTTGTTGGCCTTAAGAGTCAGAGAATAGGCGGACAGCGGAGAGAAAATGAGATTCTTCCTAAAAGACATCAGAGCAGACGTACGGTCTCATGACCGGACATACGGCCTGAAGTGTCATAGCGGACGTACAGCCCCGAGCCCGGACGTACGGTCAGTGTGTGACAGGGAAATCCTATTTTCACCAGCCGTCCCATAGCTCATGTTTCCTTATTCTAGAGTTGCTTTAATAGAAATAGAACTAATAATAGGTTTTTTCTCAGTATTCGAGGTTATGGAGCCTCAAGGAAATTACATGGAGGAGCTTTACAGCCCGGGTGAGTACAAACTCACATGGATGCTTTGTTGTTACTTTTCCTGCATGACATATTTATTTTATATATATCAAACATAGATATTTTGCAATTCTCATGAAATACATTTTGGAACTACTGGAAACTTTTTTTTGTGAAAACGTGTGTCTGTTAATAAGATAATAATGAGACTTGTAAAACCGTGCATGTAAAAGACTAATAAGACTAATTGCATCATATGACATGGTACACCGATATGTGCGGTATAATGGCCATGGGCTTACTATACGGGTTAGCTTTATGGTCAAGGTGTGCGTGTGTGAGAGGCTTTAGATCCAAGGACTCGTGACCAATGATGCAGTCATTCCCAATTCATTATAGGACGTCATTAGCGGTATGGGCCACCTGAGGTTGGACTCGGTCGTGTCGCTAGTGTTATGTACAGTATATTTCGTGCAATGGATAGGGCACCGGCATTGTACTATAGGTCCCTCGGGACAGCGTCAACCCTACTGAGAATGGGTAATATCTTGGGTAGACCATATTGTTAAACTATTACTATTACTCATGATTATAAGCATATATTATATTATATTATATATATCACCTACATGATAACTGACATCTCATAATGTTGCATATGTTTTATAAATAAAAGAATCCACAAATTAATGACGAGTACATCATGTGGATTTCTACTCACTAAGTCGTCAGACTTACCCTTGTATTATTTCTCTTTTTTCTTCATATGTACGATTATACTGTTCTAGATAGTGGATACTGTGAAGCATCCTGTTCTTGAGGAGGATTCGATCCAGGAGATGCTTGAGGACTTATTGCAAGCTTAAGCGGGTACTCATGGTAACTAATACTTTTAAGTCATGTTGTAGACATTAGGGCTTGATGCATGCTTGCTTGCATATTAAGGTTTATCATAGATCCCTTGTACTTATGTTATAGTATGATTTTCGCTACTTTGATGATATTTGGTTAGACGTTCTGGTTATGATGATTTAATGTTTATAGTACTTTATTACTTTCGTTGCTTAGTATCCTCTGTTTTTGAGGAATAAAGGTCCCGAAGGTCTTGTTCGGAGTGGAACAAGGCTGGGAGACGAATCGTTGAATTAATTATCAGTTAATTAATTCTCGGGGCGTTACATTGATAAAGCCCAAAGCCCGGTAAAAAGACCAATTGGCCTATGACTACAGCTATGCCAAGAGTGTTCATCCGAGACTAGCACAATCGGGAACACTCAACGTAATGGACGTACATTTGACCATCCAATCGGTTACGCATCATTCACAGATTCGCATTGATTGCTTGGACAGTTATGCGCCAGACAAGGGATGTGCGTTAAAGATACAATTACCTCCTCCATCAGTTATGCCTGGATCCCATATCCTCCGCCCAGTCATCATCATCACCTTTGCAATTCTACCTATAAAAGGACATGGACATCAGGAA
This sequence comes from Carpinus fangiana, assembly GCA_006937295.1. Taxonomy (NCBI): domain Eukaryota; kingdom Viridiplantae; phylum Streptophyta; class Magnoliopsida; order Fagales; family Betulaceae; genus Carpinus; species Carpinus fangiana. The sequence goes on from CM017322.1 coordinate 10,404,104, forward strand.
GACAGGTACACGATTCATTCTCTCACTAGACAACATACCGAACTCATAAAGTAGTTAACTTTAACATTGGAAGAGGATTCACCAGAAGCACCCCCGGTTATTCTCTTAACCTTGTTTTATCTTGCAGGATTAGAGGAGGAGCAGCACCCAGAATTATATATAGTTCTACACCTTGAGTTCACCATATCGAAAACTATGTTAACAAAGAATATTAAAGAAAATATGTGAGATATGATACTTATCGCTTATTATAGTAGGTCGGAAGAAATTTACTCTAAACTTTATGTCATATTATTGATTTTTATTTTTGATATATTCACACAAGGGGAGGAGGCTATTATTTAAGATAGAATCAACGCACCATTAAAAGGGAAGTCAAATTCACTCAAAAAGCCTTTCAAATAATAATAATAATATTAATCACTCAAAAAGGTCAAAAAGAAAAGCCAAGTGTGTACATTCGTGCAACATAAATTTATTTGTTTTCAATGAATTTATATATTTGTATTTGTGGTGTTTGTTTGCTGACTATTTTAAAAATCATAAAATATCAGGTAAAGTTCATTTAACTCCCTCAAACTACCACCTCAATGACAATCTACCACCCAAACTATCAATTACAACAATTTACCCTCTAAAATACCAAAACAATAACAATGTACCCCTAATATTAAGAAAATAACGAAATTACCCCTATAAAATTTTCAATAACACAAAAATACCCTTACAAATTTTAAAAAATAAATAAATTTTAGTATTTTTGTTTTGTAAAATGCTAATTGTTCTTCTAGTGTTTTCCTGGTGTTCTTCCAACTGTGATGTGGCTTTTAAAATCACCAATAGATTAAAAGTCAATAATAATAATTTCAAATTTAACGGTGATTTTAAAAGTCACATAATAATTGGAAGAACACCAGGAGAACACTAGAAGAACATCTAGCATTTTCCTTTTGTTTTTATTTTAGTAAGGGTAATTTCATCATTTTGTTAAAATTGGGGGTACATTGTCATTGTTTTAGTAGTTTGGGGAGTCAATTATCGCAATTGATAGTTTGGGAGGAGGGGAGGTAGATTATCATTGGAGTGGTAGTTCGATGAGGTTAAGTGGATTTTACCCTAAAATATTTCATATAATCTTATTAATTAACCTATAAATTAAAACTTTTATTCACAATATAAAATATAGATAGAGAGCCACATCAAAACTTAAACTAGTTCTATAGGGGAAAAGATATTGAAATCAACCCCTCAAAAAATTGGTGTATGCCACTATGAGCAGCGAGCACACGGTATTCTTTAGTAAAAGGCGAGAGAATAGTTCGCTCTGTGCTCACTGCGTGGATCCATGAGTTTGATATGTTGCTTACAGCATTTTATATAGGCATAGGACGTCCTCTCTCCGGGTTTTATCTTCTAGTCGATGTGGGAATTTTATCTTCTATATTCAACAAAATATTTTGAATACCCATGCCACGCTTAATGGAATTTGTGCATAGAAACATTATCAACATAGTAGAATCGCCAATGCTTAAATTAAAAAGAAAGGTGCATCAATTGTCTTGCAATTGGTTAATTTGTAGTTTAAATGTAAATGTTTAATTTCCTAAGCATTCCTTCAAAGAACCATATTTGAACTACTGACATCAAAAACAACTAATATAAAAGTTTAAGTTTCCCCAAGGATTACGTACGTACGTAGTTAAATTCGTTGAGGACTACGCATAATAAAGTGAATATCTTTAGTTCAAATTCTCATCCTCCTCTTTTTGTGCGGACATTTAAAAAACAAATCCAAAAGATTAAGTTGATAAGAAAGCGTAAATTAAACATTTAATCAATACATTAATAAATATATTATTAATTATAAATCATATTTCATAGGGATCTCTATTTCTTTCGGCCTTAATCAAATATATTATTATTTTGTAGGCAATCAAACATCTTAATGATCAATTGAGATGGCCCTACTTGTAGTAGTAGCAAGCCGTTATTACACAAAAGAAAGGAAGAAAGAACAAATAAAAATAAAACCCAAATAGGACTAGAGATCCATCCACGTGCCTTGGGGAAATGCAACATATATATATATATAACTTAGCTAGGGAAAGGCCTCAATAACAGATTGTACAACATGAATGGACTTCACTGTATATCTTGTAAATCCAGCCTTTTCAAGAAGAAATTCCCACTCCTTCAACGTCCTTTCTTTGCCCGCATTTGTATGGGCCATCATCGCCATGTCCAGCGCCAACCTCGCATCACTTAGCTCATCCATTTTCCCTTCTTCTATCACAGCCTCAACAATTATTACCTTTCCTTTCTCTTCTGAAATTGCTTCTCTGCATTTCTTAAGGATTTGGATGCATTCCTTTTCTCCCCAATCATGCAGAATCCACTGCGCGCATGCAATTCATGACAAAGATTATTTATTTATGCAAATTATATATATAATACGTATAATTTAAAGGTCTTTTATTTTCTTTCAGTTGGTGTGTGACTATACAACTTACCATTAGGAAAGCTGCATCGGCCTTGGGAACACTTTGAAACATGTCACCCCCAACACGTTCAACTCCGTGGAACTCCGCCGCATTAGAGACAATATGAGGAAGATCAAAGTGGATGCCTCGAAGCCGTGGGAATGCCTTCAACAACATCTGCAAAGTCGTTCCATTGCCCCCGCCCACATCAACCAGACTGCCAAGCCCATCAAATGCCTCTGGACAACCATGAATTATTGCAGGCACGGCCACCTTGGCATCAGAAGCCATTGCTTCATTGACGAGTTGGCTCTGAGTAGGATTTGCTTCTAAAAAGCTCCATGCATCTTCGCCATGAGCCACCACAAATGGTGAAGTCTCATTGGCTAGAACACGAGCACTGAGACAATGCAATGATTTTGTCACCATTGGGCTGCTATTTAGCATAATGAAAGCAGCCATGCTATGCTCTCCATATCTCATCAAACGGCGAGATAGAGCCGTTTGTGCATAACCTGGGGAGCCATGGGCCGTGAGTTCTTCTTTGAATATTCCTCGGTGCATTAGAAACCTCATTATGCGGTAAAGGGGAGACGAAGCGCATGCCAGAGCTGATGACAACTCGGATAGTGTCATGGGACTTCCATGGCTTTCAATGACATCGGCTATCCCAAGCTCAATGGCACACTTCACTACCGCCATTTCTGTGAATCCGAACACGTATTTCCAAATACTGGCTTCTGCATGTTCTTCTTCTTGGCACCATTTTGTCACTCTTTGTGTTTCTTCCATCTCTCTCGCTGTCTCACTCTCTATCTCTCTTGAGCAATCGATTAATCGATTAAGGCTGTGGTGATAGACTTAAGGTTGAGCAACCTATATATATACTAGAAAGAAAGAATTGTTTGCATGCTCAATAGGGAAAGGAAGCTCTCATGCACAGTGATATATTCTTTCAAGATTGTACTGCTCTACTGTACTGTGCTGTACTTTTTTTTAAATAATTCATTTTTATTTAAGATGGCCCATCAATAGAGACCGGTCCTCTAAGTGGACGGCTATGTGCATCTTTTATTTTGATTGTCGTCTATACATCTTTGTCGATCTATATATGCAATAGAAGTTTCAGTCCCCTCGAAAGTCGAAACTGGAGCTCTGGCATTTTCACGTGTTGGCTATCACATTCAAAATTATGCAATCACGTAAATTAAATTAAACACGTGAAGCATAAACTATTTTCAATGATGAAAACAACACATGCATCATGCATGGGCACTTGTTTCACCTCGTCCCACCATCCCACAAGACACCAGGGTCGCCCATCATCAGTACTGTCAAGCTTCAACCAACTTGTTGTCGAATTTACGTGTTCTTGTCGGATATATTATGCAATCACGTAAATTAAATTAAACACGTGAAGCATAAACTATTTTCAACGATGAAAACAACACATGCATCATGCATGGGAACTTGTTTCACCTCGTCCCACCTTCCCACAAGACACCAGGGTCGCCCATCATCAGTACTAGAAGTGTAAACGAGTTGAGCTTGGATAAGCCTGGATTGTCTAGGCTCGGCTCGTTTATTTTTAGTTCAGGCTCGAGCTCGAGTCGAGCTTGGCTTCGCTACTCAAGCTCGGCTCGACAGGGTTTGAATCGAGCTCGAGCTCGAGTCGAGCCCTAAGCTCGAGCTCGACAAATGCACCAAGATCATAGCCAAACTGCCGGACCCGGAACCAAACCTCCAGATCGGACCCAACCTAAGCCAGATCAAACCCCCCGATGGACACAACTCAAACCACCGTCGTTTCCAGACCACCCAAACTGTCTGGAAGAGAGAGAGACTCAACAATGAGAGAGAGATCGTCTAATCGGACCCAACCCTACCCAAGCCAGATCAAACTCCCCGCTAGACCACACCAACCGATTGTCACCTTTTGAGAGATAGAGAGAGAGAGAGAGAGAGGGCAAGCTAGCATTCTTTTCTCGAGTCGACGAGTGAGAGGGAGAAAGACAAGTGTGACGGAGGAAGAGAGGGAGATAAGGCTGGCGGTTGGAAATGAATAGGAGAGAAAGAGAAGAAAACCTAAAAGCAAAGCAATCTATTTTTTTTTAAATAATAGCCCAGCCCAAACAAGCCTTAGGCTTGCTTTGATATATATATATATATATATACATGAGCTTATACGAGTTGATTTACGAGCTTAGTTGAGTTGAGCTGAGCTTGCTTCATTTAATATTCGAGCCAAGATTTGTATTCACAAAGCGCTTCATTTAATATTCGAGTCGACCCCGAGCCGAGTTTATGCGAGCCGAGCCCAAGCTTGCTCGCGAGACACTTCGCTCACTTAACACCCTTAATCAGTACTGTCAAGCTTCATCCAACTTGTTGTCGAATTGATGTGTTCTTGTCGGATATAATATTAATAATAATAATAATAATAGTAATAATAATAAATACCAATATATATTTCTTGAATGCCGGATCCATATATATATATATGGGATTTGCTAGGGGTTCTCCCCATAGTGTTCTCATGGCGTTCTCCCAGTCTTACATAGAACATGATTTAAGAAAAAATAAAATTGTAGTACCGTTTTTTTGCCAACCGATTAATTTTTATGAGTTAATAGTTAGGTTCTAATGCTTTAAAACTTGTTTTTTGATTCAAAACTAAAACCTAAAGGTGAAAGGTTAACCCTTTAGGGATGGTATCACCCAAAATGGATTTGATCATCCTAAATTTGGTGCTAATGCCTCAATTTTGGTGCTAATGCCTCACAAATTTGGTGCTAATGCCTCAAATTTGATGCTAATGCCTAAAAAAACCGGTGTGGAGGCCACTACAATTTTATTTTTTCTTAAATCATGTTTTATGTAAGACTGGGAGAATGCCAGGAGAACCTACGGGAAGAACCCCTAGCATTTTCCTATATATATATATGGATCCGGCATTCAAGAAATATATATTGGTATTTATTATAATAGATTTACACCATTCAAGAACCCTTCAATTACTGCAATGAAATTCTCACCATTAAATTTTTAATAGCTCATATGCTGTAGTAAAAAATGCTTCAATTACTTCAATGAAATCCTCACCATTCAATTTTTAACAGCTTGTATGCTGTAATAGTACAGCATACAAGCTGTTAAAAATTGAATGGTGAGGATTTTATTGAAGTAATTGAAAGGTTCTTGAATGGTGGAAATCTATCATAATAAATACTAATAAATAGATAAAATAATAAATGAAAGAAAAAATTGGTATTTATTATGACACATATGAACCATTCAATTACTTTAATAAAATCTTCACTATTCAATTTTTTAATGGTATGCATGCATGATGTAGTTAAAACTAAAGCATACAAGCCGGATCCAGCCAGATCCTATATATATTGGATCACTATGTAAAAAGTAAAATCGCGTGAATCATACACTATTTTCACCTCTTCCCCATTCCCACAAGCCACCTGCAGGGTCAGCACTTAACGCCCGTCATAAGTGTCAAGCTTCAACAAACTTGTTAGGGTTTGAATTACTCAATTGACCAAAGCCACAGCTCAATGATAGTTGAACTAGGTCTAAGCCAAAAATTTATAACGAGGGTTTCTAATTTTAAATTATAATATAATTTTTTTGAAATATTAAAAAAATAAACTTATTTTTATAAAAGCAAGTGTTAGAGGAATATGCAAGAGCTCTAAGCGAAATGACACTTTATATATATAATTGAAAGTCATTATTACATAATCCTCTACCATTAATATTGCTATTTGTACATCTCAAAAGAATGTCGCATAAGGCATTCGAAACTATTGTTGATCAACAAAAGTCAGCCCATCAAAAGTTGTGGCCTCTTGCTGTCCTTTAAATAATTAATCACCATGCCATGCACGCAGCGGACCAGGATCCTCTCCATTTCCTTTGAAATGGAGAGGAGCCGGTTCCTTATAAAATAAGGGTATTATAATCATTTAAATTGAAATGACCATTATGCCCTTATGATATAATTGACCGGCTCCTCTCCATTTCAAAGGAAATGGAGAGGATCCTTCTCCTGCATGGAGCCACGCCCATGCACTGTTTATGAGTTGGTGAAAAAAAAAAAGAGAGTAATTAATGATTGGTATATAGAAAAGTTGGTGAAAAAAAATAAAAATGAGAGTAATGATTGGTATAAAAAAGTAAAAAAATTGTATTGAAAAGTAAAAAGAGTTTTGTTTTGTAGTATTTTTTTTTATTTAAATAGTAGTAAAAAGTAAATGATGTAATATAAAAATGGGAATGCTTTGATATTGATTTTTTGAAGAAAAAAAAAGGTGAATAGTATTTGGGGGTTGGAGGGTGCTTAACAAACCCGCATCTTAATACTATGCCCAAATATAGACATTTTAATCTTGCCTATAAGTTCGACCACAAAGTCGCAACTCATTCGATCTTATACTTAACATGGTAGTTAGTTCAGACACCACATAATACAAATTTTGAGTAATACAAACCTTGAAAATCGGCTTGTAAGGGTATGATGCCCAATAACTTATATACACATGGTTAAGATTGTATTTAAGTCTTGTGAGACACAACTTATATACCCAGAATTAAGATTGTACTTAAGTCTTGTGAGACAGTACTTATGAACAATATACAAATCCTTTGTTGTTTGATCATGCACAACTAAAAATAAATTTAGTTCATTTTGATGCCACAAAATGCTAATTACAAATTAAGTTATTCATATATATATAGACACTAATTTTGCTTTTTTTTTTTTTTTTTCCTATTATTCACCATAGAATCAACGAACCATTAAGAGCCAAGTGTGTATTCAAAGGGGTTATTAATATGCTTCACGGAAATAAGGACAAGGATGATTTTTTTAAAAAAAAATGGTAATTACAGTCACAGCTCCCCTTGTTAAATACTAGATAATATTATTGGTATTTAAATTTGTTTTTTTCCTTCTTTTTTACCGGGTCAATGCTAAAATCCTTAAGATGATCACAACCTTAATGGTTTGATGGCCAAATCATGAGCGTTAAATCACAACCTTAAAGGGGTCGAACTCAACCCCTCCAAAATTTGGTGTATGCCGCATTGGATCATCCATTTGGGTACAATGTACACCTTTATTAGCAGGGGTCCTCATTTTGGGTTTTATGTTGTAGTCAATCTGTTACGGAAATGCCTCAATAACAGATTGCACGGCATTAATCGATTTCACGGTAAATCTTGTAAATTCTGCCTTCCCAAGAAGAAACTCCCACTCCTTCAATGTCCTTTCCTTTCCTGCATTTGTATGAGCCATCATCGCCATGTCCAGCGCCAACCTCGCATCACTTAGCTTGTCCAATTTCGCTTCTTCAATCACAGCATCAACAATTATCACCTTTCCTTTCTCCTCTAAAACTGCTCCTCTGCATTTCTTAAGGATTTGGATGCACTCTTTGTCTCCCCAGTCATGCAGAATGCACTGCGCGTAGGCAATAATCCACAAAGGTTATTCAACTATTTATGCAAATTATATATGCATATATATATGTGTGATTTTCTTTTACTTTCTTTCCGTCGATGTGGGAATATATATACTTACCATTAGGAATACCGCATCCGCCTTTGGAACACTTTGAAACATGTCACCCCCAACATGTTCAACTCCATGGAACTCCACAGCTTCAGAGACAACATGTGGAAGATCAAAGTTGATGCCTCGAAGCCATGGGAATGCCTTCACCAACATATGCAAAGTTGTTCCATTGCCCCCGCCCACATCTACCAGACTGCCAAGCCCATCAAATACTTCTGGACAGTCGTGAATTATTGCAGGCACGACCATCTTCGCATTAGAAGCCATTGCTTCATTGACGAACTAGCTATGAGCAGGATTTGCTGCTAAAAAGCTCCATGCATCTTCGCCGTGAGCCACCTCAAATGGTGATATCTCATTGGCTAGAACACATGCACTAAGATGGTGCAATGATGCTGTCACCATTGGACTGCTATTTAGCATAATGAAAGCAGCCATGCTATGCTCACCATATCTCATCAAACGGCGAGATAGAGTCGTTTGTGCATAACTTGGGGAGCCATGGGCGGTGAGTTCCTCTTTGAATATTCCACGGTGCATTAAGAACCTCATTAGGTAGAGGGGGGACGGAGCGCATGCTAGAGCTAATGACAACTCAGATAGTGTCATGGGACTTTCCTGGCTTTCAATGACATCGGCTATCGCAAGCTCAATGGCACACTTCACTACCGCCATTTCTGTGAATCCAAAGACGTATTTCCAAATACACGCTTCTGCCTGTTGTTCTTCTTCACACCATGTTGTCTCTCCTTGTGTTTCTTCCATCTCTCTCTTCTCTCTTGAGCAATCTATTAATCACTTAAGGTTGTGGTGATACACTTGAGGTTGAGCAATCTATATATATATATACAAGAAAGAATTGTTTTCGCAAGAGAAAATGGAGTTGTCATCATGAACAGTACTAATTCTTTCAAGATTTTACTGCTATAATTTTTGTTTTAAATTCCTTTTATTCAAGATAGTCCACCAATAAAGACCAATCCTCTAAGTGGACGGTTGTTGGTTTGTATGTATTACAGCAAACAAATGCATCTTTGTCGATCTATGCAACGTAGAGGAGTTACAGGACCCTCGAAACTAGAGCTGTGCATGTGGCCACATCTTCACTATTCACTTGTGATGTAGCGCGACTTAGTGGGCTGCAACGAAAATCAACAATAAGCAGCGGATATGTAATTCTAGATCGTGAGTCTATCAACGATTTAAGAATTCTTCTTAAAATCTAGAGTCTATCTACGATTTTAAGGGAAAAAGGGGGAAGAAAACTCGTCTGCGAGTAATTCTTATTCAACAAAATAATAATAATCAACAACTGAATTGTTTGGAGACTTAATAGGCTACAACGAAGATCAACAATAAGCAGCGGATATGTAATTCTAGATCGTAAGTCTATCAACGATTTAAGAACTCTTTTCAAAATCTAGAGTCTATCTACAATTTTAAGGGAAAAAGGGAAGAAAACTTGTCTGCGAGTAATTCTTATTCAACAAAATAATAATAATCAACAACTAAATTGTTTGGAGGCTATAAGCATATATTTATAGCCACAAACCCTAAACCTATTAAAATATTACATAAATACCCCCTATAACCCTAAACCTAATAAAATAACGAAATAGAGCTTTTAAAACCCTAATACTACTAAAACAAGGAAACTAAAGTCGGTACAATAAGTAAAACGCAGAAAAAGTAACATAGGACCCCATGTGCGCTCGAGCGCATCACGAGTGCAATCGAGCGCAGATGGGCGCTCGATCATGTGCAATCGATTCCCGCCATCGGTCGCTTCCTCAGAAACTATTGAGTCTGGGGCTCGAGTTCTGCGATCGATTGCAAGTCATTCTGCGATCGAGCGCAGTTCCAAAGAGGCTCCGAACTCTGTCTGATCTGTATCATCCTCCCCAGGTTGGAGAGAATTCGTCCTCGAATTCCACCGGTTCTTTTCACAGTCCTTCGGATGCCCAGTCAACTCATTCTACTCACCCATCCTCAAGAACAAAACAAAACAACATCCCCCAATAAATGCAACGCTCTTTATCATCGGCATACTTTGAGTATTATATTTGAAGTTATTCACACCACCATGCCAACACCAACGTCAAGATTTTGTTTAGGAAACGTTGATAGAAAAGTTTCAACCCCAAGAAAATCAACATAATTAATTTTCTCAAGACCCCATTGAGATATTTCACTCTTTGGACTTTCTTCAAACACAAGGTGAACATCATTCCCTTCAACAATATTTATGGCATCAATAACTAAATTTACATCCTCCAATAGACCCTCTTCGTCAGGATAAATGTCATAGATTGGTGGAGATGCCCAATCTACCGAGAAATCTTCATTAATCAATTTGGTTACGACCAAAGAAACCCGTCGATCTTCAGACACCTCCTTGAAGTCGAGAACCTCTCCAACTGCCGTACCTGATCCATGAATTCATTGGGATGTAGATCCCCTTGGAAGTCTGGAATATCAAGTTTGAACCCGTCCACCCACCGAGTGGCATGAGCTTGCGCATGGTGCTAACGTCCGTGCGTTCGGCACTTCGCATAAGGGTTTTCGGATCCATTCTCATTGTGACGATACAAGTTGGATATTTGGGCAGGCAAGGCTTCACGTAGATCCTCCAATGCCCGAAATTGATCTTCCTTGTATTGCCGAGTTTCAACTTTAGATTTGCTTTCTGCCACCGCGAATTGCGGCCTTGGTTGACTACAACAATCGTTCAGCCCATGACCCATGTGCCGCAAATGAATTGCCGGTTGCTCCTTACGTGCTGTCTCCGTGTGTGCGTACACCTCGTTCATGTCTGCAAAGCGGTTGCTCCTCCCCATTCATGGAAAGTAACTAAGCTCCGATACCAACTGATGCAGCGCGACTTAGTGGGCTGCAGCGAAGATCAACAATAAGCAGCGGATATGTAATTTTAGATCGTGAGTCTATCAACGATCTAAGAACTCTTTTCAAAATCTAAAATCTATCTACAATTTTAAGGGAAAAAGGGGAAGAAAACTCGTATGCGAGTAATTCTTATTCAACAAAATAATAATAATCAACAACTAAATTGTTTGGAGGCTACAAGCATATATTTATAGCCACAAACCCTAAACCTATTAAAATATTACATAAATACCCCCCATAACCCTAAACCTAATAAAATAATGAAATAGAGCTTTTAAAACCCTAATACTACTAAAACAAGGAAACTAAAGTCGGTACAATAAGTAAAACACAGAAAAAGTAACATAGGACCCCGTGTGCGCTTGAGCGCATCACGAGTGCGATCAAGCGCAGATGGGCGCTCGATCGTGTGCGATCGATGATGTAAGCCCATACTTAATCATAAGATCACCCAAAATCGTACGTAGTTTATGAACAATGTGATAGCAGTGATATTGTAGTTTAGTCCATCAAGAGATATGATCTAGGAAAAAATAGTAGCTACATCTGCGTTATCACCCCTAAATGATGACTAGTTAATTTGAAGCTTCTTATAATTCATTATAAAGATCAATTTCACATAGTAATTAGGCAATGTGGGACTTAATATTTATAACTTTCTTTATAAACCACCAAATATATATGAGATTTTTCTCATCTTTCCAATATGGGATTGAAGTGTTACAAACTTTCTGTCTTTTGCTCAGTTGATCAAGTATGTTTGAGACATCATGACAAACATTAAATGCGAGTCAATTCAAAGTTTCAGGCAAGACATAATAGTGAAATCAATCATTTTTGGCAAATAATGATCGATCAAAGTGTCATCTCAGTTAATCTATAGTGGATTTTTCCTGCAAAAAATTAAGGGTTGCCACCTCTTCATTTTCTCGATCAATTGAGCATAGTCCTCGGTCGATCGAGCTTTATGCAATAAACCCTACTTTCTTGGTTTTTAATTACTTCACTTATTGCTCCCAATTCATTTCATACTCTATCATATCACGACTTTAATGTGTATTTTATTCATTCAATTATTTTATTAATATTTAAAATATGCATTTTAAATTTTTTTGCCTCATATCACTCGCCTACATTTCGACTCGGCCAGCCCCGTAGAGTGGCCTGTTTTGCGATTTAATTAGAACAATTTTTGCCCTCCTCCTGGACAAATTATACCACCATCTTGGGGGTCCTCATGACTCCAAAATTAACCACATTATATAATTAATCAATGAAAATTATTATGTACATTTATTGCATACATCCTCTCATTTGTAATGTTAATTTTATACTAAAATTACTAGTTAATTAACAATAAAAATGGAATGCTACCAACATTCTAAACTAAACAAACAAAAAACTTCCATTGCCCTAGCAGAGAGCGCTGCACAGGGGGAGAACTTTTGTTCTCACCCTCCCCCTTCTTTTTGCTTGGTTTTCTTCTGTTACAGGCTCAAGCGTCACCGCGCTAGGTGTGCCGTCCACAATTTCTGTCATATCTTCTTTCAGGGTTGATGGAGCTCTTGGATTGGACTGTTTCAAAGCTCGATCTACGTCCCGCCGTTAGACCTACCTCGACAGGTGCCCCTCCATCGCACGCATCGGCCATGCCCGCTTCCAACAGCACCAACCGCTTCTGATTCTGGCAACCTCGCGACAGATCATGACTCACAACGCATCTGTGCTTGATTTTTTTCTCGCTCTGGCCAGAATCATCCAGCAACCTTTCTTCAGTGGTGTTTTGTGGGCTTGTATGCTTCTTCTTTTCCCCTGTATTTTGTGGTCCTGGCCTGTTAGGTTGAGGATGTGAATAATTTCCTAACTTGCGAGTCGAGGATGCTGAGTTTCGGTAGGAGAATATTGCTACCTATGTATCAAATTGAGTTTGTCTAAAGCAAACATGTTGTTACAACTGAAAATTAGTCATGGGTTAGCATATTTTAATGTTATAGATATGTATTGAATGTCAGATTATTATGTATGTATCTATAACTTGTAATCTTATAGCTTCGGCTATGATTTTAACAGAATTTTTGCTTTGTGATGTAAGAGTTTTATACTCGTAATCCTTCATAAATAATAATATCTATTGGGCTTTATCCTCAAATGGTGAAGTCTCATCAGTTAGAACACGAGCACTGAGACAGTGCAATGATGCCGTCACCATTGGGCTGCTATTTAGCATANGTCAGCACTCAACGCCCATGATCAGTACTGCCGAGCCTCCACCAACTTGTACTCCAATTTACATCGTCCATACCATAAGGGTGTTGGTTTAACTACTTAATAAAATTTTCAAGTAATCAGGGTATAAATTTAAATTTTTGTAATGAAGAATTTTTACATATGCCTGATTAGCATTAGTGAAATTGAGTTCAATGAAAATTGGCTTAAGGCAAAAGGTTAAAATTATAAGGCTATGTAATATGTAAAATTTGTAAGTGTTGGCCAGTAAATTTTTTTTTCGTCTAAACAATGTGGGAGAAGAGAAAAAGGGGACAGTAAATTTGTACTTAATTATAACTCTCTTTTAGTCCCTAAAGTATGCCTTTCATATATAGTTCAATATCATATTTCTTTTGCATACACAATATTGTATCTAATAGTCAAATTATAATCATTCCTTAAACTTTAAGACGGAAAATAAAAGTTCGGAATATGGGCTACCTATGTATTTGATTGAATCTATCTGAAACAGATTTATTTTATAACTGAAGTTTGGACATGGGTTAGTGAATGTTGAAGTCATAGATAAAACTTGATTGTAAGATTTTTATGTTTGTCTCTATGACGTTGTAACCTCATAGCCTTGGCTATGACTTATCTGAGGTTAATGCTCTCTGATTTAAGGGCGTTATGCTCTTGATATTTTTTTAATAAATGAATATGAAAGATTCTTCTAATTAAAAACACAAACAAAAAATACCTTTGAAATCACCAAACCATTCCGTAAATATCCCAATATTTTATAACAAAGACTGAACTTTATTTTGTCTCCTTTAAAAAATGAATATTTTCTTTTGAAATTTAACTTAATAAAATCCCACACATGCACTAGTAAACCCACCATATATCCTAGCTAGCTACATCTAAAATAAGCTACGAGACAAGGATCGAATATATTAATGAGGCTTTACCGTACGCATTTTTTGCTCGAATGTCTCAAAAGCCAAGTATTTTTACCTCGTTTATATTCGAATAAATTTAAATAAATAGTAAAATTTAAATGACATGTATATATTTTTACCTCTTTTATAATCACCCACACAACATATATATATATAGGCAGTCACACATGCACCCAGTCTATAACACTTCGTAAATTGATATTTAAATGACTATCAAAATTTTTATTTTCAGCTTCAAAGAGTATATATTCTAAAACCCACCATCCTATCCCACCTCCCATTCCACAAGGTTGAAAAGTACTCATTCTTATATATATATAGATACTGTCACTGTACGTATCACGTCAGACGACCAATAGAATGAGATTGAAATAGAAGTATGATTCTTAGTATTTTTCTTCTACAAATATTTGAGATGCTTAGGAGTCCATAGAATTAGTAAGAGCGGGAAAAAGTAAATACAAAAACAAAGGACAGCCCGTCAAGCATGCATAAGTTAACAAATTTAGGTTATGCATGTTGGTAAACATTCTTTCATGACAACTTTGTTAGCTTCATATGCCATCACTCTGTATTTTTTTTAAAAAAAAAAAAAAAATTATTTTTACTTTCTTTCTTTTTGTATAGGGGGGTTGGGAATATTTAGTCACGACCCAAAAAAGCTAGTACGTACCCAAAATAACTGTTAGTTGTTAGTTGTTGACATTTGATAGAGACAATTTAGAAATGTGATCACTAGTGGAAGTCATGCTTAGTTAATTAAGTATAAATTAGAAAGAAGGATCTGGAAAACCCTTTTGATTTCTTATGGCCTTAATCAAACATGTTATTATTTTCTAGGCAATCAAACATCATAATGATCAATTGAGCTGGCCCTAGCTACTTGTTGTAGTAGCAAGCCATTATTACACAAAAGAAAGAAAGAAGAAAAACCCCAAATAGGACTAGAGATCCATCCACGTGCCTTTGTGAAATTCAACATATATAACTAAGCTAGGGAAAGGCCTCAATAACAGATTGCACAGCATGAATGGATTTCACTGTATATCTTGTAAATCCAGCCTTTTCAAGAAGAAATTCCCACTCCTTCAATGTCCTTTCTTTGCCCGCATTTGTATGAGCCATCATCGCCATGTCCAGCGCCAACCTCGCATCACTTAGCTCATCCATTTTCGCTTCTTCAATCACAGCATCAACAATTATCACCTTTCCTTTCTCCTCTAAAATTGCTCCTCTGCATTTCTTAAGGATTTGGATGCACTCTTTGTCTCCCCAGTCATGCAGAATGCACTGCGCGTAGGCAATAATCCACAAAGGTTATTTAATTATTTATATATATATATGTGTGTGTGTGTGTGTAATTTTCTTTTACTTTCTTTCGGTCGATGTGGGAATATATATACTTACCATTAAGAATACCGCATCCGCCTTTGGAACACTTTGAAACATGTCGCCCCCAACATGTTCAACTCCATGGAACTCCACAGCTTCAGAGACAACGTGTGGAAGATCAAAGTTGATGCCTCGAAGCCATGGGAATGCCTTCACCAACATATGCAAAGTTGTTCCATTGCCCCCGCCCACATCTACCAGACTGCCAAGCCCATCAAATACTTCTGGACAATCGTGAATTATTGCAGGCACGACCGTCTTCGCATTAGAAGCCATTGCTTCATTGACGAGCTGGCTGTGAGCAGGATTTGCTGCTAAAAAGCTCCATGCATCTTCGCCGTGAGCCACCTCAAATGGTGATATCTCATTGGCTAGAACACATGCACTGAGATGGTGCAATGATGCTGTCACCATTGGACTGCTATTTAGCATAATGAAAGCAGCCATGCTATGCTCACCATATCTCATCAAACGGCGAGATAGAGCCGTTTGTGCATAACCTGGGGAGCCATGGGCGGTGAGTTCCTCTTTGAATATTCCCCGGTGCATTAGAAACCTCATCATGCGGTAGAGGGGAGACGAAGCGCATGCCAGAGCTGATGACAACTCGGATAGTGTCATGGGACTTCCATGGCTTTCAATGACATCGGCTATCCCAAGTTCAATGGCACACTTCACTACCGCCATTTCTGTGAATCCGAAAACGTATTTCCAGATACTCGCTTCCGCCTGTTCTTCTTCGGACCATTTTGTCTCTCTGCCTGTTTCTTCCATCTCTCTCTTCTCTCTTGAGCAATCTATTAATCACTTAAGGTTGTGGTGATACACTTGAGGTTGAGCAATCTATATATATATATATATATATACAAGAAAGAATTGTTTTCGCAAGAGAAAATGAAGTTGTCATCATGAACAGTAATTATTTCAAGATTGTACTGCTATAATTTTTGTTTTAAATTCCTTTTATTTAAGATAGTCCACCAATAAAGACCAATCATCTAAGTGGACGGTTGTTGGTTTGTATGTATTACAGCAAACAAATGCATCTTTGTCGATCTATGCAACGTAGAGGAGTTACAGGACCCTCGAAACTAGAGCTGTGCATGTGGCCACATCTTCACCGTTCACTTGTTGGTGATGTAATAAAGGCAGATTTATCACATGCAAATTGCAATCAAGTATTTATGCATCTTTTCCAACAACCAGATGTACCCAAAATCGTAGTTTATGGACAATGTGATATATAGCAGGAGTTTTTATCAAGTTCCGCTTTTCAGCAATTAAACATGCTGATTAATTAGGTAGGTGATATTGTAGTTTAGTTGATCGAGAGATACGATCTAAGGAAAAACGTTAGCTACATCTGCGTTATCACCCCTAAATAACTAATCAATTTGAAACTTCTTATAATTCATTATAAAACCCAATTTCATATAATAATTATGTAATGTGAGACTTAACGTTCATAACTATCTTTATAAATCACTCAATATATATATATATGGACTTTTTCTCATCTTTCCAATATGAAATTGGGGTGTTACAAACTTTCTGTCTTTTGCTTAGTTGATCAACTATGTTTGAGACATCATGACAAGCAATAAATGCGAGTCAATTCAAGTTTCAGGCAAGACATAATAGTGAAATCAATCGTTTTTGGCAAAGAATGATCTATCCAAGTGTCATCTCAGTTAATCGAGAGTGAATTTTTCCCACAAAAAATTAAAGGTTGCCACCTGTTCATTTTCTCGATCAACTGAGCATAGTCCTCGGTTGATCAAGCTTTATGCAATTAACCCTACCTTCTTGGTTTTTAATTACTTCGCTTATTGCTCCCAATTCCTTTCATACTTTATCATATCACGACTTTATTGTGTATTTTATGCATTCAATTATTTTATTAGTATTTAAAGTATGCATTTTAAATTTTTTGGCCTCATATCACTCGCCTGCATTTCAACTCGACCGGCCCCGCAGAGTGGCCTGTTTTGCGATTCATAACAATTTTTGCCCTCCTCTTGGACAAATTATACCACCATCTTGGGGGTCCTCATGACTCCAAAACCATATTAATTAATCAACGAAAATTATTATGTACTTTTATTGCATACATGCACTTCTCATTACTTTGTATTAATGTTAATTTTATACTAAAATTACTAGTTAATTAACAATAAAAATGGAATGCTACCTACACTCTAAACTAAACAAACAAAAAACTTTCATTGCCCTAGCAGAGAGCGCTTCACAGGGGGAGAACTTTTGTTCTCACCCTTCCTCCCCTTTCTTTTTGCTTGGTTTTCTTCTGTTACAGGCTCAAGCGTCACCGTGCTAGGTCTGCCGTCCACAATTTCTGCCATGTCTTTTTTCAGGGTTGATGGGGCTCTTGGATCGAACTGTTTCAAAGCTTGATCTACGTTCCGCCGTCAAAGTTCTCCCCCTTCCTCCCCTTTCTTTTTGCTTGGTTTTCTTCTGTTACAGGCTCAAGCGTCACCGTGCTAGGTCTGCCGTCCACAATTTCTGCCATGTCTTTTTTCAAGGTTGATGGGGCTCTTGGATCGAATTGTTTCAAAGCTTGATCTACGTTCCGCCGTCAAACCCACCTCGACAAGCGCCCCTCCACCGCGCGCATCAGCTCCGCCCGCTTCCAACAGCACCTACCGCTTCTGATTCTGGCAACCTCGCGACAGATCATGACTCACAACACACTTGTGCTTGATTTTTTACACGCTCTGGCCAGAATCATTCGGCAACCTTCCTCCAATGGTGTTTTGTGGGCTTGTATTTTTTTCCCTGTATTTTGTGGTCCTGGCTTGTTAGGTTGAGGATGTGAATAATTTCCTAGCTTGCGAGTCGAGGATGCTGGTTTTGGCAAGAGGATGTTGCTACCTATGTATCAAATTGAGTCTGTCTAAAGTAGACGTATTGTTACAACTGAAGATTAGTCAAGGGTTAGCATATTTTAATGTCATAAATAGGTATTGAAAATTTAAATGTCAGATTGTTATGTATGTATCTATGACTTGTAATCTAGTAGTTTTGGCTATAATTTTCTCATAACTTTTACTTTGTGATGTAAGAGCTTTATACTCGTAATCATTCATAAATAATAATAATAAAAATAATAATAAAAATGAGAGTTGTGCATAAAACAATATGAATATATAGAAAGTGCACAAAAAATAATATATGTATGGTTGATCAAATAATTGTCTATAATATAATATACCCAACAAATTATTGTAGATCGATGCAGTGTAATGCCCCAGGGCTAGCTCATAACGGCAGGGTTAGGACAAGAATCTCAAAACATGACTTAAAGTTAAAGATAGACGATTAAAGATTTCATTAAATAAACAAATAAAACACCATCGGAGGCGTAAAAGGTCTTAATAATAATATTTTAACTTGAAAGTCGAAATAAAATAACAACCACATGATCAAAGTAAAATTATTTGTAAATAATCATGTGTTACAAGTACTGCACTTAATATACGTCGAGAATAACTGTACATGTTAGTTGTTAATTAGTTGTTGACGTTTGATAGACTCTTTACAAATTGTGATCAGTTTAATTATTGTAGATCGAGGAAGCTAGCTAGTCATGCTTATAAAGAAAGAAGGATCCGGGAAAACCCATATGATTTTGATATTATTTTCTAGGCAATGAAACATCTTAATGATCAATTGAGCTGGCGATCCTACTCGTAGTAGTAGACTAGTAGTTAGCCATTATTACACAGAAGAAAGAAAGAAATCCATCCACGTGCCTTTGTGAAATGCAACATATATAACTAAGCTAGGGAATTGAAAGGCCTCAATAACAGATTGCACAGCATGAATGGACTTCACTGTATATCTTGTAAATCCAGCCTTTTCAAGAAGAAATTCCCGTTCCTTCAATGTCCTTTCTTTGCCCGCGTTTGTATGATCGAGCCATCATCGCCATGTCCAGCGCCAACCTCGCATCACTTAGCTCGTCCATTTTCCCTTCTTCAATCATAGCTTCAACAATTATTACCTTTCCCTTCTCCTCTGAAATTGCTTCACTGCATTTCTTAAGGATTTGGATGCACTCCTTGTCTCCCCAATCATGCAGAATCCACTGCACGCATGCAATTCATTAAGGTTATTTCTTTATGCAGGATATATATTTGATCAATACGTATAGTTAAAGTGGGACAATAGTACTTACCATTAGGAAAGCCGCATCGGCCTTTGAACTCCACCGCATTAGAGACAACATGAGGAAGATCAAAGTGAATGCCTCGAAGCCATGGGAATGCCTTCACCAACATCTGCAAAGTCGTTCCATTGCCCCCGCCCACATCCACCAGACTGCCAAGCCCATCAAACACCTCTGGACAACCGTGAATTATTGCAGGCATGGCCACCCTGGCATCAGAAGCCATTGCTTCATTGACGAGTTGGCTCTGAGCAGGATTTGCTTTTAAAAAGCTCCATGCATCTTCGCCATGAGCTACCTCAAATGGTGAAGTCTCATCAGTTAGAACACGGGCACTGAGACGGTGCATGCAATGATGCCGTCACCATTGAGCTGCTATTTAGCATAATGAAAGCAGCAATGCTATGCTCTCCATATCTCATCAAACGGCGAGATAGAGCCGTTTGTGCATAAGCTAGGGAGCTATGGGCGGTGAGTTCCTCTTTGAATATTCCCCGGTGCATTAGAAACCTCATTATGCGGTAGAGGGGAGACGAAGCGCATGCCAGAGCTGATGACAACTCGGATAGAGTCATGGGACTTCCATGGCTTTCAATGACATCGGCTATCTCAAGTTCAATGGCACACTTCACTACCGCCATTTCTGTGAATCCGAAAACGTATTTCCAGATACTCGCTTCCGCTTGTTCTTCTTCGGACCATTTTGTCTCTCTGCGTGTTTCTTCCATCTTTCTCTCTCTCTCTCTCTCTCCCGAGCAATCGCTTAATCGATTAAGGCTGTGGTGACAGACTTAAGGTTGAGCAACCTATATATATGCTAGAAAGAAAGAATTGTTTGCGTGCACAATAGGGAAAGGAAGCCGCATGTCATGCAGTGATATATTCTTTCAAGACTGTACTGTGCTGTACTTTTTTTTTTAATTAATTCATTTTTATTAAGATTGCCCACCAATAAAGACCGGTCCTCTAAGTGGACGGTTGCTGGTTTCTATGTATGTGCATCTTTTATTTTGATTGCCGTCTATATATCTTTGTCGATCTATATATGCAAGAGAAGTTTCAGGCCCCTCAAAAGTCCAAAGTCGAAACTGGAGCTATGGCAATATTTTCACATGTTGGCTATCACATTCAAAATTATGCAATCACGTATAAACTATTTTCAACGATGAAAACAACACATGCATGCATGGGAACTTGTTTCACCTCGTCCCAGAAGACACCAGGTGGTCGCCGCCATCATCAGTGTCAAGCTTCAACCAACTTAATTGTCGTCGAATTTACGTGTTCTTGTCGGATATATATATACATTGGATCACTGTGTAAAAAGTAAAACACGTGAATCATACGCTAATTTCACCTCTTCCCGGCCATTTTCCCACAAGCCACCTGCAGGGTCAGCATTTAACGGCACAAGCTTCAAGCAACTCGTAGCTAGGTTTGAATTACTCGATTGACCATAGCCACAGCTCAGTGAAAGTTGAGCTAGGTCTAAGCCAAAAATTTATAATGAGGCTTTCTAATTTTAAAATAATAATAATATAATATTTTTGTATTAAATATGAAATATTAAAAAAAAAAATCAACTTATTTTTGTAAAAGCAACTGTTAAGGGTATTGCCAAAAAAATTCTAAAAGCAATGCAAGCATTCAAAAAATAGTCTTAACTTTTTATATAGCTTAATTAGTATCTCAATTAATTGAAATACTAAGCTATATTGGAGGGTTTCTTTCAACATTTTTTTTTTCCTGAGCCTTACAACTTGCCAAATGGCATATTTTCCATTTACTTCTTCTTAGGCCTTTCACATTCTTTTACTCTCTCTTTTTTTTCCATCAAAATTTAGTATAATTAAGTGGCCTCTGTATATAGAATTGGACCCTCATGCAGAGGCCTCACTTTAAATGCCCCCACCGGCTTTTATATCATAATAAGTTGACAAGTGGAATATAAGCCACTACAAAAAAACACAGGTGTTAGAGACGCCTAGCATGGGATCATTTTAACAAAACGACTCCACCAGGCGTCATTTTAATAGTAAAATGACCCCTCTTAAAAGGAGGGGTCATTTGAACAATGTTGCACTTAGGATCATAACATCATACGAATCCTTAATTAGTTCTCATGCATAACTAAAAATAAATTTAGTTCATTTTGATATCACAAAATGCTAATTACAAATTAAGTAAATCATAGAGATTAGCTAACGCTAGTGGTACCAAATCTTTTAACAAGTGAGCCTTACCAAACTGATGTGTAACTCATTTATTGGTATCTGTTACATTCCTCTTAATTAATTGCTTTATTTATTTTCAATAAATGAGACACATCAATTTGGTAATGCTCTCTTGATAAAAAATGTAATACTTCTAGCGTTTCTCTTAATGGTTTGATGGCTAGATCATGTGCGTTGCATCACAACCTTAAAGGGGTCGAACTCAACCCGGCCCTCCAAAATTTGGTGTATGCCGCTTAATTTGGATCAAACATTTGGGTACAACGTACACCTTTATTAGCAGGGTCGTCATTTTGGGTTTTATGTTGTATTCGATGTGGGAATAGTCCATGAGCACTAGGCTGCATAAACAAGTTTATGATCTACTATCCTATATAGGCTATATATATACGATTGACGGAATTTGATCATCTAATTAAAAAGGAATAGAAACATTGACATATTGCACAATTATAAGTTTGTTTTTAAATTCTAGAAATCTAAACTCAAGAGGAATGAATGGAATACACATACATATATTCTTTAAAGTGCAATTGTGTATATATATAAGCTCCATTTATTTTAATGTTTTACTTCCATTTTCATTGAGTGTATATAAACTAAAATCCCACCAAACATTTGGAAAGATATAGCACAAACAAGTACAACAATTAAACAATCATTTTCTGAGCACTTGACCAACTAAAGGAGACTTCATATATAGTAATTAGAAGACCATTAATGTTAGGACTCACTGTCACTCTCCAGACACATATCTGAAGTCTTTTTGGGATATTTTTTTGGCCTTCATCCGTTGGTTGCCAATAACATAAATAAGGTTCCACATATCGAAACTTAAACTAGTTGTATAGGGGAAGAAATATATTGAAATCTACCCCTCAAAAAATTGGTGTATGCCACTATGAGCAGCGAGCACACGGTAGTCTTTAGTAAAAGGCGAAAGAATAGTTCGCTCTGTGCTCACTGCGTGGCTCCATGCGTTAGAAGCATTGGTTACAGCATTTTATATATATAGGCGTAGTCCTCACTCCTGGTTTTATCTTCTAGTCGATGTGGGAATTGTATCTTCTATATTCAGCACTCAGCGGTGGGTCTAAGCAAATTACATTTGCGCATAGACACATTAAATTAAAAAGAATGGTGCATCATTAATTATATCTGTTTCAACATCTTTGAAATCAATTATCTTGCTTGGTTAATTTTGTATTTCTATTGTACATGTTTAATTTCGTAACCATTCCTTCAAACAACCATATTTGAAAAAAACTGACCTAGTAAACGAGACATAATATTTCAAAGGAATCGATCCGACTATCACCGAGAAATTTGAGAGGAGAAAAGCTCAAAGAAGCGTACTCCATTTATCTTAATATAAAAAATAAAAATAAAAAACACACACAATTTATCCTAAAAGTTTAAGTTGATAATAAAAAATATCATTGAATTAATATTTTAACTCTCCCTCACGTGTGAACTTAGATTTCATCTCGATAAGTAAGGCTCAATATATGAAATATTCAACTAAAATTGAGTAAAGTGTGAGAACTTGATACCCCTACTCTAATACTATGATAAATTACTACTTATTCCAAATGGCTAAGTTGATAAAAATAAAATATTTAACCTTTTTTTTTTTCTAATCAAGTAAGGAAAATGGTACCTAAGGAAGGTTATTCCCATTCTTGATCCGAATGGAATAAAGAATGGAAGACTAATTAGGAATGCTTCCGAACTCAAAAGTTGAAAGAGGCCCATCAAACTACATAATGTACACAATAAAGTGCACTACAAGTAAGGCAAATAACCAAAAAAAAAAATGGAAAAATAAAAGTACAGTCTAGAACAGCTTAAAATGCAGCTTGGGTTTCACCAAATGTAGCAACAGACGAGCGACACGTAATGGCAGCATGAATAATTTTATTGGTAGAGAATCTAATAACCACAACTGCAATGTAGAGACCTCTTTTAACCAAAATAGCAAAACAAATATCAAAAAGTACCAAAACATAGCCAAAAACCGAATCTCTACCCAAAGGTAATACATCACAAAATCAGGGAGACTACTTACACATAACAGCATAAAAATAAAGAAAATAACAAAAGTACTACATAAAACCCAAACAAAAGGGGCACTGGAGCAAGGAGGGTGAACGGACTAGGTTGTGGTGCACATGCGCCAGCGCGTGAGATCCATGCTATAGCACGTGAGAGGCTGATGGCAGAGCCGGAGGAGGCGTTGAGGAGCTGGCGGGAGGCAGGGCGGTGATGGTAGATTGGCGTGTGAAGATCCAGGTTGGCCTGAGGAAAGTGTAATGGGTTTTAGAAAAAACAAAACAAAAAACCATGAACCGAGGCAGATCCGACGATGACTGTGGACGGAAAGTGGCGAGAGGCTGGTTGGATGTTGGAGTGAAGGCTGAGCGCGGCTGATCTGTGGTGAAAAATAAGGTGGAACACCAAGAAGCTTTACGGGGGAGAGGATCTTTGGCGGAAAAAGAAAAAAGAAGGGAAAAACCACCAGGAAAAAAAAACAACCACAAAGAGAGGGGAGGACTTTCCTCCTCGCCCAGTTGACCTCACGGGGAGGTGGAGAAGTCTCACAAAAGAGACCAGAATGAAACACAAGGTTTCAGAGCTTCTCTCTCTAGAAAAGAGAGAGAAGGAGCTCAAATTTAACCATTTAATTAAGGGAAATGCTGGGAGAACCCCTAGCATTTCCCTTTAATTAATATGCTAATACATACGTAGAGCAAGTTTGATAGTTGGTGAAGTGTAAAGCTTCAATATGTTATCAAAAGAAAAAGAAGCAGAAATGACAGCAATGCTAAACACATTTGGGGAAAAGTGTGCTTCCAACTTTTCTGAATTATTCATCAATTAAGCTTTCGATTGGAAGTTATATCTGGTAATTAGATACCAGATATCCTATCCAAAATCACCCACATGCCAAGTTCTGGGTTTTTTTTTTCCTAGCAAGTCTACCTGGCATCTTCATTTTTGGATGGTGATACTGAGAATGATCATACTAAATAAGCAAAGGTAAGGTAGTATTCACTTGTACCCACATCGCTGGATAGAGAAAACAAAATATGACAACCTTTTCATTTCCTTCTTTTCAACGTATTAATTTACAAAACATTTTATATATTTATAAACATTTCTTTATAAGGACTTCAGCTTCTCCACTTCTTTCAACAAAGAGGAATTCCCGTCACAAGCTTCTGTTAATACCTCGATCCTCTTCTCTACACCACCCCTCTCCAGCAGTGAACCGCCATTTCGGTCAAGCGTCTTAGATGTGGATGGCTTGTTATATTGAATAAGATTCAACATCATTCCCTGTGGCATGCCATAACAAACAATTAGAATATTTTTTAATTCTGTGTTGCTTTATATATTGAAAACAAGAGAACAACAAAAGAAAAGTAGTGCAAAGCTAACTCCAAATGTGGTACATGTTTATGTATTTTATTCAACGAAAACAGAAGTGCAAGACACTGCAATTTCCCCTTCCATATCCATTGACATATAGTTTTTTCACTTCTGTCAATTTCAAATATACACAGGCACCACATTTTAACAGTGTCAATCAGTCAACATTCAATCTGTTCGTCCCACTCATTTTACCAGACCCACACTGGAGTTTTAACAGTTTCTGAAAATTTGCGTACCTCATGATGTGGCTTCCGGGAATAGTCTCGTAAAAGAGATTTTACAAGCTTGTTGCGCAACGGAAACTTGTCA
Source organism: Carpinus fangiana (assembly GCA_006937295.1). Taxonomy (NCBI): domain Eukaryota; kingdom Viridiplantae; phylum Streptophyta; class Magnoliopsida; order Fagales; family Betulaceae; genus Carpinus; species Carpinus fangiana. The sequence continues at coordinate 10,429,804 of CM017322.1, forward strand.
ACAGCATGAGAGTGAAATATGAAAGAAGAAAGGTGGTGGATGACCAGTGTATATGCGACTGATCGTCGAGTTGCAGCCCTGTCAAGGGCACCAGAATTCCATGACTTCACATAAGCCTCCAAAATACCATCATTGTCCTGCAGAAGAACCAATTTCCATAAAATTTCATAACATTTATACCAAGTTCTCAGGTATTTTAGAAGCCTTTCGGCTAATAACATGAAATATATGTCAAGTGTAAGGGGATATTTAGGTAGCCATACCTCAATAGGTTCTAGGTATCCCTCAGCCTCGGCAATGCATTTCTCTAGAGGTGGAAGAAGATCAAGAACACAAGCATTAGTTAGGGTATTCCAGGCAGCAAGTCGTGTAGGAGTTTCGACTTGACGGTGCAGATAGACTGCAACTTGCCGGCCAAAAATCAAATCACCATAAGATATGGCAGAAAACTGCTCCACAAGAGTTTCAATAAATGTTGAGTAACTCTCATGAATCTCTGATTGAAACATTAGAAACCCTGCATTATTCTTATTTCTGGATTCTGGCAATATATCTACTTTATTCTTCAAAATGAGGTCAGCACTTATACTGGCCCTTGCTTGGTCAAGAAGCTGCCCATAGATATCTTGCAAAGCTTCATAAACATCCCTACTCTTCTCCTCTTCAAGAACGCCCATTCCAACAAGTAAGATCACAGATAAAGAATGCAATTTCCAAACTAAAGGTGCCATCTGAACAGGGGAGGGGACTTCAGTGGATTTGAAAGTGGACATTGCTTCAACACCTAAATTAAAAAAAAGTCCAGCTTTGGCAACTTCAAATAATTCATTGGGATCTTGGACAAGATTTTTTGTTTTATCTCTTCGCAGGCCAGCATGCTTGCTATCACAGATGGTTGAGATTGGACTGAGAAACCAATGAGTCGGAAGTGGCAGTCTCTGTTGAGCCCACTCTACGACTAAAGAAGTAGGCTTCTGATTGGTCTTATTTGACGGGTCCAAGTCCTCAAATATAGTATCCAGACCTGCACTGCCCTTTTTAAATGTTTTATTTCCAGAGCAACTATTATTGACTATGTCTTTGACCTTCTTCTTCATAGACAACCATCTGTTCCTGAAGTGAGAAGCTAATGTTTCACTGAAAACCAGGAAGTCCTCTTCTTTAAATTCCCACTCAAATGGTTTAAATCTCTTATTAAGGTGGAAAAACTGCTGAATACAGAGACCAAGGAGCTTTAGAACCTGGACACGGAGTACAATATTTAGCGCTTCTTCCACAATAACGCTATCCCTAGGCCCAGCAGTTAAACATGCACCTAAGGCAGAATTGATCCTTTGCGTAGTGAAGGTCATTGCCTCAACTGTGGATGTATCTGTAGAAGACAGCAATTGAAAACTTTTGAGCAAGTAAATGAGAAATCCTGCATCTATTTGTGCCAACAAAACAGCAGCAGACCAAAATCCTCCACCAGATGCACCCCAGCCAACACCCAACCCTGGAGCAGGGCCTCCCCTGCCAAATATCTCAATAGACTGAACAAAGTGCCACTCTGAAGCAACTAACTTCATAAAAATGTTTAAGAGACCTCTCAATTCAACCATAGACCCCTTAAGTATCCCATTCTCAAGTATTTTCCCTTCTTTTGAGATACAATATTCTTGGGGAGGACCATGGACAGCATTCTTGGCTAGCTGGATCAACCTATCAATGTTTACAATAACCTGGAAAAATCCATGAAGGCAACATACAGAAGCTAATGATGTTTCATGATTACTTTGCTGTCTCAAATGACATAGTTCCTCGATGAAAGAGCCACTTCCAGCAGGATATTCTGAACTACTGGCATCTGAAATGCCCAAAAATCCATTTTTAACAATCTCAAGTCCAACCTTAGGAACAAACTCGGACAGCCATGGCATGAGTTCACAACTTCCATGCAGGTTGACTCTACCCCCCTCTGGGATCACCCTTTCAAGCACTCTGCAAAGCATATGCATGACAGCTGAATATACCCACAACAAGGGAGTTACAGAAGTATCTTGGAAAACAAAGTCACTCCCAATTCCTTTTTGCCATTCAAAGAGTTTAGACATATGCGGATCATTCTTCAATGCTATCCACTTCATAGCTAAATCAACCATTGGACTGACACAATTCCAAGACCAGATCTCTGTATCATCACCAGCATGCTCCTGTGAAAAGAGAGCTGGAAGTCTTCTAGCCAATGCTTCCAAAACGAGGTATGCCTCTGTACAGATGGAACTGAATTCACTAATAATACTATTCTGTATAAGTTTTTCAACTGTAGGTGGATTCAGCCACAAGCACAATGCAGGGAAAATATCTGGAAAACATGTTACACAATATCCATACTGAATGCAGATCTTCCAAAAACGTAACTGTTCAACCATCAAAGCTGATGAAAGTTTACAGTTCTCTCTTCCTGATTTTACCCAGTGGTCAAGGGAGGAAACATATTGATACATATGCCATGTCATAGTTTTGAATGTCCCATTCTCTATAAACTCAATACAATTCTTCTGGTCTGATCGAGCCAAAACCTTGTATTTTATATATATATATATATAAATTTAAAAAAAAAAAAAGGAAAATATCAGCAGGATAATTCACAAATCTAGAATCTCTTCGAAAATAAGAAAATAAAATTACTTACCTTTAAAAGGCTAACAGATTTTATTTTAGAAGGATGAATTTCTATGTTGTCTTTCGTTGTAAATCTGTGGACAACTGTTTCAACGAGCCTTTGGCATTTCATGATTGCATTTGCACATGTTGGGGAATGCCTAGCCATTCCAACAAGTATAGAAATTATGCATTCTTCTAAAGCTGCAGTAGGGTCTGTCTGAAACCATACAAATGAATACATATTAGAAAAGTATAACATGAAGTACAGCAAGCACTGAGAGGGAAAACCATTACTACAGTCATATGAAGTAGGATAGAGCAGTTCAAAAGAAACATGCCAAACAAAACAAGCACAGTAGTAAATGATGCCTCTTCATGAAAATCTTGAAATCGTCAATTTTACAAGAGAAGTTCTTTCTCATGATTATATTGTGTGCATCTATTTAACGATAGGGTGTTTGACACGTAGAAACACAAAATAATCCACATTCACATCAGATCATTCTTATCAAAAAGTTCACCCTTATCTTTAAATTAGAAAATGAAGTAGGAGGTAAACAATGTATTTAGGTTCAGAAATTAAATTTTTATTTGACTCACACTAGGAGGCAAAATCAAACAATAAAAAATGGCATTGCATATTTATCCATATGTATACACACACAAATGAGTTATATGAATTGATACGTTTGTATCTGTGGGGGTGAACATGTTGCAGACTATATATGCATGCACACCCACACACGTGGCATGCATCCATATACCCCAGAATACATGTTCAAATACAATATATAAGCAAAAATTAAGATATTTATTCATTCGATCCTCTCAACTCTGATTCGCATGTGGTACTTAGCAATGTCAACTATCTCACAGTCCCACTTAAGTAGTTTAACAATAGAGGAAAGACAAGCAAGACAAAACATCAAGTCAATGGAGGAGTAAGGAGGAGAGCATGTTAATTCAGTGAAAGAATGTGGTTATCTTTCATAAATCTCACACAATTATCAGAAACCTTGGTAAGTTACTATTGTGGAGACAAGAATGAAAAATTATTAATAATGAATCATCTTATGCTATCATCACACTTACCTCCAAAAGATAGCGAAGCCTTGAAAGGATTCCCATCCGAACCAAACCTGCAGCTATATCCTGTCCACCAACCACAATATCATCCTGAATCGTATGTTTCCCTTCAGACTCATCATCCAACATATCCTCATCAACAGGAAGAATATTAGAAGGTTTAGCACTGTACTTCCAGAATCCACCATGGAGGAAACCAACATCAATCTCTGGTTTACTTCGGAAAACAGGGGCAGTAAAGATTTCCTTCTCATATGTTGCAATTTTCTGAAAGCAGAATATATTAAATGCACTCAGAATAATAGTTATAGACTAAAAAAAAAACAAAGGAAAAAAAAAAAAAAAATCCTCTACCTCCGAGATCTCAAAGAAGTTCTCATTCATATCACAACTTAATATACATTGAATAACTTTGGCACAAGCTAGAACTACAGAGTTGTGGTTATCATCAAGAGACATCCTATAAATAAACAAAACACTGATTAAATTGCAATATTTTGGTGCCACAAAATATACAAAGCTCAAAAGATGTTAAAAAATACAAAGATAAATAAAATACGAAACAATTTAGAAAACCAGAAATCAATAAAAACAATTAAATACTAACAAAGAAACATGAAAAGGTACAAAATTTAATTTTCATCATCAAATATAGCTCTAACTCTCTAACTTGAACATATGTACAAAGCAGCACAATAGAGAACACATTTATTAGTTTGTTCTATAAATTCCTGAATTAATGATAGCATATAAGATTCATTTAGTTCAAACTTCTTTCCTTTTGTGATCCAAAAGGGTGACAAAAAGATCAAGGATATGCTCTGTTGCATGCATTTGATGAACTATAAGGAAATGAAAAATGGAAAGCAAGGAATAATACTATGCCTCCTTGCCATTTGACTTCAGGGAAAAAAAAAAATTCAAGGCCTCAAACGGTCCTTGTACACCATATTGGACAACTTACCAGTTTCAATTACAACCACATATTGGTATCTTTACTGTTTTTTTTTTTCCCAGGGAAATGCTCTGCAAGCTTATCTGGTTTTACAGAGTGCTCTAAAATGCCAGAAAGCCTAGGATAATTGTATAATTTACACAAAAAAAAATTTATAAGTAATCAAATTTCATTAAAAAGCGTTAAGGGTGCAATTCAATTACTTATCAAAATAATTATTGTTAATAAACAATAAATTTTAAAAGCACAAGAACGGGTACTGATAGATATGGACTAAATAACATCAGAAATCACTACCCAAAACTGGTAAACATCTGTGCAATAAAGCTGGCGTTTTACTAACACAGAAACGAAATTGTAATAGCTGACCATAAATGGAAATAAGTAATATAACCATTAAGATGGTATTCACCTCAGCGACAAAACAAGCTCAGGTTCTGGGCCCAGCGCAAAAGCCCAGACAGCCTCCCAATCAATATATCTGTCCAATTTGTTGGCATTGTCCAGAGTAGATACAACTCTATTCTGATAAATACCGTGTAATGCCTTATCAAGCACCGAATAGATGAGATGCAAAGCAAGTGATCGTTGTCCTGGAACCTGAAAAGAAAGAACATAGAGAATAATAAAAGAGAACAAAAAACTATAGCAAAAAGTATAAGATACCAGTGCTAATTACAGAGACGTATTCATGAGAATAATTCTTACATATCATTAGGTGTTTTCTCCTTCTAATTAGGTGTATTCTCATGTCTACTTCCTGTATGCTTAAGGCGCTTTACGCTTTTAATGATATCTCGATTATTTATAATAATAAAAAAAATACATAATTTTTACATATCAAAAAACCAAAAAAGTTTCCTTGAGTCAGACTTCACCAGACTTTAACATGTACCCAGATCAAATAAGATATAGTCCATTCAAAAAGCATACAATTAAAAGAATTAAGCGCTAAGATACAAGATGTAAACTGACCACACTTCGAGTGAGTGCCACAGCTTCTTTTATTGTGTAACCTATGGCACCAGGATCGCCCTCAGTCCGCAGGAAGTCGCGCTCTGTAACATTGTCAGCACTACGCCTATTCTGAACACTGATATCACCTAGAGCAAGAGAAAAATAAAGGAGAATTTAGTCAATGTCATATTAAGGCATACGTTATTTTCTTTATCTTGAGTAACAAGAACAACATTTATTTACTTGCATTATCTAGACAAAAAAATTATTACTACTTTGCTAAGCATTTCATGGTAAAAATCCATTAAGACTTTTCAACTAAGGATTCAAGCCAACTAAAATAAACTTCGAGAACATAATAATTAAAAGAGAACAGGGGGGATCCAACCCTGAAAGTTGAATAACATTTTTGGCTTATGTCCAAAAATCTGATAGTTTTGAATTAATTATACATAAAATTAGCTCTAGAACACCTATTAAACAATGGTTATTCAGCATTATCAAGCTCATCAGCTTATATTGCATTCTAAACATTACAAAGGTAATCACTTTTTGCACTCACCATAAAATTTAAGTCCATAATCCTTTGGCAGGTAGTTACTACTAGAAGAACTAGGTAAATTGACATGATGATGTGGAAATATCATTTACTTAAGCATTAGTATCTAACCATAAAGAAAAACATGTATAACTAGGTAATGGTACCCACAAGCAAACTAAACAAGCTTGTCCTATTTAATTAACAAACATTATGGGCAAAATAAAATAAAAAATGTAAGTAACTACTCTTTTGAGCCATCAATCTTAGAACTTGAGATACATAACATCATTGGGCAAACAATGAAACACCAGATTATATTATTTAAAATAAATCAATAGAGCCGACAAGAATAATTTGTCCTTACAAGTATCAGGCACCTGCACAAAATCGTTCTCAACAACAGCCCCTTCCAAGGAAAATCTTAGTTCCCTTACAGCCTCAACCCTTTCACTCCAAGCATTCCACAAACTACGATTGGCTGCACCATTGTCTTGCCTACTCTGTGCATTATTGGAGGTTGTTGCTACCATATGAGAGATATCATGGTCTAAGTGTGCAAAACCTTTAGCATCTTGGGAATTCTCATTCTGGACACCACTCTGTTCAACAGTGGTGCCAACTTCTGAGCTTGAGCTTATCTGCTTCTTAAGTTTGGCTTGAGCCCTCTTTTTTAGTGCTTTTAAGATTGTAACGTCCATCTTCTCCATTATCTCTGCCTGTGCTTCCGCAATCTCATCAGGTGACATTTGCTGTAGTCGGGCACGGTTCTCAGCATCAATCTGATTCTCAAGAGACATGGACTCTTGTTCATTCTTGAAGTTGTTGGACCTGGAACTAGAAACCATGGTGGATTGCTCCTGCCTTCTACGAACCTCTGAAAATCCAATACCATCATGTTTCCTTCTCTCCACACTGAAGTTAACTGGGTTGGCATCTTTCACGTTCTCCTTCAAGTTATCTAATTCCATGTCAGTAGCTGAACTAAAAGATCCATCATCTGAAATACTTGTCATGGCTTCACCAGATTGATTCAGGCGCCTACCCGTATCTAAGTTTCGTTTTACATCCATTTTCATTGGAACAGCTGAGGGTGGACCACGTGACACGTTCCTCTTCGATGCAGCTCCATTTTTTCTTTCTTTGTCAGTTTTCTGAGCCACTTGATCAGCTATGGAGCGATTATCAGCCGAGGCAATCTCCCTCCACCTGCTTAAATCCAATCCTTTTTTCTTCTTCCTCTCCACTGGATTGGCAAAAGGTGCTATTGGGTCAAATTCCATGAAACCTTTATCTTCCTCCTCTTCCTCGTTATTATCATTATCATCTATTATACCACCTATTGGACCCCAATGCTGGTGAATCAAATTTAAGCATCAGTCATTTTAAATTCTTAAAAAAAAAAAAAATCTATTTGGTTTTCTTTATTTTCATATCAACGAAAATACTTTTAGCCCTGAAATGAACAAATGCAAATTAATCAATGTAACGAAGACTTAAAACATTAAGTAAAATAAAATAAGTTAACACGGTAAAGCCGCATGTTCCTACTAGGCTCACACACTCTTGGTTCACCAAGCAATGACAGTCCATAATCCAAAGTTGATTCCTTTTTCTTTCTTTGCTTTTCCCACATTTTCTCAGCAACCAAACAAGTCCATACTGCAAACTTTTTAGGGTTTCCAACGCCTAGGCTATACTTGGAATCGTGCTCAGAATCAGAAAAATGTGAAGCAAAGCAAGGACTTTACCGGGCCGTGGGAGCGATGGCGAGCGGCGGGGAAAGGGAGAACGGAGGGTTTGGGGGGCGCAATGGGCTTGCTATGTAGCTCGTTGTCGGAGATTCCCTTCTCGACAATTCCGCCGATCAAGCGCGAAGCGTCGTCGACGCTGAGTTCGAGCGCACCAGCACCGAAAATTTTGGAACGAGAGGATGAGCTCTTCGAGTCGCTCCCTTTGCTGCTCTGCTTCTTGTTTTCCTCCATGAGCGGCGAGAGAGAGAGAGAAAGAGAGGGAGAGTGAAACGGTGATAGGAGGGCGGGATTGTTTGTTGCGGCGAAGGGTCTACTGCTCTACAAGCTTCTGACTGGAGCCCCTAATTTCTTCCCGAAACCTTTTATTCTTTCATACATACGGACACTCACGATTACAGTTTTTCTTTTTTCTCTTTTTCGGAAAACTTTTATTAACACCAGGAAGGCAGGATGTATGGAAAATATTTTACATTTTAAAACTTTCAATTTAGTCCCCTAAAATTTTAATTTAATTGACCCTATGTTAAATTTAGTAGTTAACCACTAAGAGTATTCACAACAGTCTCTTCAAATTTTACTTTTCAAAATAACAAAATATACACTTTTGATTATTTTGACAACTCACCTTTTTAGAGCAACTATTTTAGCCTCACTAGTTTAACATTTTACTTTCATTATTTCATTTAAATATTATTTTTCAAATATTTGTTTATTTTTTCTCTAACTTTTATATTTTTGAATGTTTATATTTTCTTAATGGTCTATTTTAAGAATATTTGTTTTATTCTAACAGTAATATTTTTTTAAATTTGTAATTTTTAACGGTTATATTTTTTAATTTGTGTCTTATCCTACTAGTCATATTTTCAAAAACTTTGAAGCCAAATGCTGCCAAAATGTTGAGAGAGAAAAAAAAAAAAAAAAAACAACAACAACAAATGCTGAGAGAGAAAAAATAGAGAAATAAACCAAATGCTGAGAGAAAGAGAGAGAGAGAAAAAGGGGGGGGGGGGGGGGGAAGGGGAAAAAAAAAAGGGAGAAATGAAAAGTAAAAATGAAGAGAGAGAAAATATATTTGTTTAATGAATAGATGAGTAAATAGTAAATTTTAAATTTCAAGATTTACAGTTTATCTTGTTATTTTTTTGGTCAAAATGAAAAGGCTGAAAAGTGACATTTTAAATCATTTTGGTTAAATTGTCTGTCCAAAATAACCAAAAAATAACTTTGAAGAGGTTGCGGTAAATGCTCTAACAGAAACTACTAAGAGGACTATTGAAAACCATCACTCATTAGGGTGGGCACATGTCCGGTCGGGTCAGGTATTGAGTATTTTTGGTGCCCGCCCCGCAAGTTGCGGGTATTAAAAATGAGATTCGTAACCTGCCTATAATGAGCAATATTCGCCGGGTTTTGAATTTTGCAGTGTAGGGTGGGTGATGCGAGTTTGGAGTCCAAGAGAGTTGTAGACAACTAAAACGAGAGCACCAAAAAGAGGGAGAGTGTAACAGTGTTGATGATGAATGCACTGTTAATGAGTTTAAAACTAGAAGAAAGAATATAAAAGAGTTAAAAGAAAGAAGAAAAGAAGAATTCTTATTCAACAAGCAATTTCGAGAATTGCTTAATCTCCATGAAAATTTCAAGGATGCTCCCCCTCCAAGTCTAAAATGAACTTACAACAATCAAAAGCTAGCTAAACAAAGAATTAACTACTTAGCTTTATACTACAATATCTCGCTCAACTAGCCAACTCCCTGTTAACAAACTAACAGCAAGTAACTAACATAACAGCAAGCAACTAACTACTAACAGACTAACAGTCCTAACTAACATAACTGTCACATAGTTGATGCAGCTCTTTCTTGCCTCTCTACTCAATTGCCAACTGTTTTCATACCAGCTACCACCTCAGCTCTCTCATTAACAGCCCTGCTGCACTACTCCCTTGTTTTAGAACACCTTGCCCACAAGGTGTGGGTAGGCCTCCTTCAATGCTTGAAACTCCTCCCAAGTAGCCTCCTCCAAAGACTATCCTGCCCACCAAATCAACAACTCAGTGATTGCATGATTGTCTTGAGCTCTGGACCTCCTATCCAACACTGCCTCAGGTTCAGGCTGAATGATTCCATTTAAATCCACATGCAGCAAGGTTGGAAGTGCAACATTGCTTCTTCCTATCTTGTTGAGAGATATGGAAAACAGGATGAATTCAAGTTAAAGCTGGTAAATCAAGCTCATAAGCTACCTCTCCTATCTTCTTAATCATTGTAAAGGGGTCCATAAAACCGTGGAGATAATTTCAAAGCTCTCCTCATCACCAGAAACTTGTCTATAGGGTTGTAGCCTGAGATAAACCTGCTATCCCACCTCCAAAGTTCTCTCAGATCTCCTCAAATCAGCATATTTTTTCATCCTCTGCTAAGCATGCTGTAAGTTATACTGTAAGAATGCTAGAATATCCTCTATAGACTTTAACACTTCATCCACATCAGCCACTTTAGTAGTACTTGGTATATAGGTCATCAACCTAGGTGGTAATCTACCATACACAGCCTCAAAATGGGTCATTTTGATAGATCCCTGCTAGCTAGTGTTGTACCAGTATTCAGCCCAAGGAAGCCAAGGTAGCCATTGCTTTGGCCTATCATGAGCAAAGCATCTCAAATAATTTTCCAAGCTTTTGTTAACCACTTCGGTCTGGCCATCTGTTTGTGGTTGGTAGCTAGTGCTCATCTTAAGTGCAGTTCCTTGCAATCTGAAAAGTTCCCTCCAAAAAGCACTGGTAAATGTAGGGTCACGATCAGAAACAATAGAAGTTGGCATGCCATGTAACTTAATGATGTAAGCTACAAAAATCTGAGCAATCTTAGAAGAAGCGTAAGGATGAGCCAAAGAGATGAAATGGCTATACTTAGATAACCTGTCAACCACCACTAAGATTACTGAATGGCCATTGGAAAGGGGCAACCCTTCTACAAAATCCATAGATAAATCAGACCAAATCTGAAGAGGAATTGGGAGAGGTTGCAGTAATCCAGCTAGAGATGTATTATCATGCTTCATCTTTTGGCAGGTTTCACACTCCCTGATAAACTGCTTCAATTCCTTCTTCATTCCCTTCCAAAAAAAATCTTTTTTATCCCTCTACATAATTTATTCATAACCCGAATGGCCTGCCATAGGATCATTATGAACAAAAGCCAATACTTGGTCCTTAATGACCTTGCAGCCACCCAAATACAGCCTATTCTTATAGAATAAGAGGCCATCCCTGACAGCATACTTGGATGAATTCAAAGTCTTGCTCTGCCACTTTGTTAACAAGGACTTAAGCTCCTCATCTATCTTGTATTGCTCTTTAAGTTTATAAATCCAATCAGGAGTTAGAATAGATAAAAGAGAAAGAGCCACCTCTTTTGCCCAACCTTCCCTTCTAGATAATGCATCAGCCATTCAGTTCTCCACCCCCTTTTTATACTCTACTGTAAAATCATAATCAAGTAGAGTATAGCTGAAAAGGTGTACCAACCTTTTGCTTCAACAAAAATTTCAAGCTTTGTTGGTCAGTTTTAACCATAAAACTCTGTCCAAGTAGATATGGTCTCCACTTTTGAATAGATGTCACCAATGCAAACAACTCATTCTCATAGGTAGACATGAGAAGAACCCTTCCTTTCAAGGCTTTACTCAAGTAAGCAATAGGTTTTCCCTCCTGCATCAAGATTGTTCCAATACTCAAACCACTTGCATCACACTCAATTACAAAGGGCTGTGCAAAGTTTGGTAAAGCTAACACAGGTGCTTCAGTCACTACAGCCTTGAGATTTTGAAAAGCCTCCTTGCAGCAACACCCCAATGAAATGCATTCTTCTTCAACATTGTTGTTAAGGGGGTAGCAATTGAACCATAGCCTTTTATAAATTTTCTGTAATATCCAGTCAACCCCAAAAATCCTCTCAAAGCCTTGATGTTGGTTGGAAAGGTCACTCCACTTTCAACAATCATATGACCCGAATAATCTACCTCTTTACAGCCAAACCTACATTTTGACTTCTTAGCAAATAACTTATGACTCCTCAACACTTCTAGGGTCAATTGTAAATGGTTTCTGTGGCTATCTTCATCTTTACTAAAGATAAGAATGTCATCAAAAAATACCAAGATGAATTGTCTAAGATAAGGCTGAAAAATATGGTTCATTAGACTTTGAAAAGTAAAAGGTGCATTATTAAACCAAAAGGCATAACCAAGAATTCATAATGACCTTCATATGTTTTAAAAGCAGTCTTAGGAACATCTTCTTCAACCACTCTAATCTGGTGATAACCAGAAATCAAGTCCAACTTAGAAAAAACAGTAGCTCCCCACAATTCATCTAGTAATTCATCTACAACAGGAATTGGAAAACAATCTTTAATTGTTACCTTGTTAAGTGCTCTATAATCCATGCACATTCTCCATGTTGCATCAGCCTTTCTAACTAGGATTACTGGAGAAGAAAAAGGGTTGTTGATGTGCCGAATCACTCCAGACTTCAACAAGTCCTTGACAATCTTCTCAATTTCTGTTTCCTGGTAAAATGGGTACCTGTAAGGCCTTACAGAAACAGGCCACACCCATGCCTGCAAATTAATTGCATGATCATGTGCTCTTTTGAGTGGTAATTCAGTAGGTACCTGAAAAATATCCTTAAACCCTTCAAGAATATCATTCAAAAAACCAAAATTTTGAACCCTCTCTACTGCAGCTATACTGTGTTCTTCATCTGAGCAATGTTCTGCCTCAATTAGCTGTAACACCACTCCTTTATTCCCTTTCTTTAACCACCCAAATGAGCTTTCATTTTCTAAACTCACTTTAAGACCCTGCTGCAAACCCTTTAAACTACATCTCCTTGAAAAATCATGGTAAGATCATCAAAGTTCCACAGAATTGGACCCAACAACCTCAACCATTGAATTCCCAAAACTACATCACAACCAACCAATGGTAAAATATACAAATCCACCTAAAACACATTCCCTTGCACTTAACAGAAAGAGCTTCACATTTTCCAGGGCTACTGATTTGTTGACCATTTGCAATTCTCACCTTAATCACATTCTTACTTGTGTTTTTTAACCCAATCAACTTGGCCACCTACTCATCCACAAAGTTATGAGTGCTCACTGAATCAATAAGAATTGTAACCTACTGACCCTTGATCATTCCTATCATTCTCATAGTCTTTGGATTAGGGGTCCCTGTGATGGCATTTAATGATATTTCTGGTTCCTGGTCCATAAAAAATTTTCTAGGATCTTCCTCCGCTTTTTCCACAATTTCTTCCACTGTGATGGAATCCTCCTCAACCTCTTCAATCAGAAACAGCTTAGGAGCATCACAAACGTGACCTCTACTCCACTTAGCATCACAAGAGTAACATAGCCCCTTCTTCCTCCTCTCATCCATCTAAGCAAGAGAAATTTTCTGAATAGGCACAAAAGCCTTCGGATTCTCATGAGAGGAGCCTTTTTGTTGATTATTGCCTCCAAACCCTCCTTGATACTGCTTAGGTTGAGAATATTGCATTCTATTACCATAGGCATTCCCACTACTCACAAAAGCAGCATTGTTTCCACCATCAACTCCCTAATTCTTACTAGAATACCATATTGATTTTCCAGATTTGAGGTTAATTGCAAGGCACTCCTCTTGAATCTTTGCTAAAGAGTACGCATCATTCAAGGTTTTAGGGTTAAACATCCTAACAGGTAATCTTATACCATCCCTTAATCCTCCCAAGAAACAGCTTAGTTTATGGGGATCAATCAACCTATGGACTCGATTTGCTAAGATTTCAAATTGAGTCTTATAGTCATCCAAAGAACCAGTTTGTTTTAACTTTGACAAGGTCTCCATAGGATCATTATAAGACCCTCTACCAAACCTCACTTGAACAGCAATCAAAAACTCATTCCAAGTAGAAAGATTATTAGAGCTACGTAAAGCTTGAAACCATGACAAGGCCTTACCTTCCATGTGAAAACCAGTAATGCTTAGCCTCTGATTTTCATGAATATCATACAACTCAAAGAATTGGTTGGCTCTATGGCACCAAGAATCGAGATCTTCCCCATTGAAGCAAGGAAACTCCAACCTTAAGCCTTTAGTGTAAATTCCCTCACCAAAGCTTGCTAACCCTCCTTCTGACTGCCTTCCCCATTGAGCTGGCTGACCACTAGGCTCACCAACATTCTCTGCATGCTGATGCATTGCACCCTTCTATTTAGAAATGACATCTACCCTTTGGCTTATTTCATCCATTTCCTTCCTGAAACCACTCATACCAACAGCCAAGGGATGCAAGATTAATCTGCATTTCTTTCATCATCTCCATCATTTGAGGTTCTTCTACCATTACTGACCTCGTTCTCATGAATAAAGGAAGAAAAGAAGAAAAACTCAATAGATCAAGGGGCTTTGATACCACTTGTAACAGTGTTGATGATGAATGTACTGTTAATGAATTTAAAACTAGAAGAAAGAATGTAAAAGAGTTAAAAGAAAGAAGAAAAGAAGAATTCTTATTCAACAAGCAATTTCAAGGATTGCTTAACCTCCATGAACATTTCAAGGATGCTCTCCCTCCAAGTCCAAAATGAACTTATAACAATCAAAAGCTAACTAAACAAAGAATTAACTACTTAGCTTTATACTACAATATCTCACTAAACTAACCAACTCCCTGTTAACAAACTAACATTAAGTAACTAACATAACAACAAGCAACTAACTACTAACAGACTAACAATCTTAACTAACATAACTGTCACATAGTTGCAGCAGCTCTTCCCTGCCTCTCTACTTAATTGCCAGCTGTTTTCATACCAGCTGCCACCTCAGCTATCTCATTAACAGCCCTGCTGTAGAGAAAGCTGAAGGAGAAAGAGAGAAAGAAAGAGGCGCCGATGAAAGGGAAGTGTTGAGGAAAAGGAAGAGGAAGAAAAAGAAAGAGAGAGGTGCAGATTAGAGGGAGGCGCAAAGAAAAAAAAAAAAAGAGAGAGGCACAAATGAGGAAGAGAAGAAGATGCTGGAGATGTGCGTATTAGGTTTTTTTTGTAGGGTTGAGTTATTGTAACACCCTGAGAATTAATTAATTGGTAATTAATTCAACGATTCGTCTCCCAGCCTTGTTCCACTCCGAACAAAACCTTTGAGACCTCTACTCCTCAAAAACAAAGGATACTAAGCAACAAAAGTAATAAAGTACTATAAACA
Source organism: Carpinus fangiana (assembly GCA_006937295.1). NCBI lineage: Eukaryota > Viridiplantae > Streptophyta > Magnoliopsida > Fagales > Betulaceae > Carpinus > Carpinus fangiana. The sequence goes on from CM017322.1 coordinate 10,445,003, forward strand.
TTAATTAGCATAACTAGAGCGTCTAACCAAAGATCATCAAAGCAGCGGAAATCATACTATATACATAATATCAATACAAGGGATCTATGCTAAACCTTGACATGCAAGCATGCAACAAACCCTAAGTCTACAACATAACTCAACAGTACTAATTACCATGAGTGCCCGCTTAAACTTGCAATAAGTCCTCAAGCATCTCTTGTATCGAATCCTCCACAAGAATCGGATGCTTCATGGTATCCACTATCCAGAATAGCATAATCGTACATATGGAGAAAAAAGGGAAATAATACAATGGTAAGTCTGACGACTTAGTGAGTAGAAATCCACATGACGTACCCGTCATTAATTTGTAGATTCTTTTTTATTTATAAAACACATGCAACATTATGAGATGACAGTTATCATACAAGTGATATATATAATATAATATATGCTTATAATCATGAGTAACAGTAATAGTTCAATAATATGGTCTACCCTATATATTACCCCTTCTCTGCAAGGTTGACGCTGTCATGGGGGACCTATAGTACAATGCTAGTACTCTAGCCATTGCACGAAACATACTGTACGTAACACTAGCGGCACGATCGGGTCCGACCTTGAGTGGCCCACACCGCTAATGACGTCCTTCCTATAGTGACCATCCATTGGAAATGACTGTATCATTGGTCACGAGTCATTGGATCCAAAGCCCCCACACACACACACATTGACCATAAAGCTAACATGTATAATAAGCCCATGGCCATTAATACTGCACGTACCAGTGTACCATGTCATACAATGTAATTATCTTGTCTGTATTTCGCATGCACAGTTTTACGAGTCTCATTATTATCTTGTTAACAAACACACGTTTTCACAAAAGAGAGTTACCCATAGTTCCAAAATGTATTTCATGAGAGTTACAAAATATGCATGTTTGACATCTATATAAAATACGTGCAATGCAGGAAAAGTAACAACAAAGCATCTATGTGAGTTTGTACTCACCCAGGCTCTAAAGCTCCTCTATATAATTCCCTTGAGGCTCCATAACCTCGAATACTAAGAAAAGACCTATTATCAGTTCTATTTCTACTAAAACATAGCTCTATAACAAGGAAACAGGAGCTATGGGATGGCTGGTGAAAATAGAGTTTCCCTGTCACACTTTGGCTGTACATCTGGGCTCAGGTCCGTACGTCCGCTGTGACACTTCGGGCCGTACGCCCGGTCATAAGACCGTACGTCCACTCCGACGCCTTTCAGGAAGAACCTCATTTTCTCTCCACTGTCCGCCTATTCTCCGACTCTTAAGGCCAACAAAGGCTACTTAAGGCCTCCTAACGCAGATCGAAGCCTCTATGCAAAGACAACAACGCTAAGCTATCAAAATGCTAACCTAAGGAAGATTAAAGCATAACTAAGCTAACAACTACAACTAGCAACATAGAATTATAATCGAACAGCATAACGACGTATTAAAAAACTAAGAAAATTGAGCGTTACCTCCTTGAAGCAAAACCTCAAGAGTTCCTCCTCTAGCAACACCAAAACACTCACAAAATCTCACAAACACTCACAAAACGGCCTACTGGCAGCCTAGGGGCGAAGATGGGGGTTTAGGGGCAGAATAGGTGTGAAATGGGTGAGGGGGTGAAAGGGTATTTATAGGGCCAGAAAGCAGCGGACTTTCAGCCAAAGTGGCGTACGTCTGATACTATTCTACAGCGGTCCAAAGGCTATTTTGTACGTCTAGGTATTACCCGGAGGGTATTCCAAAAAGTAGCGTACGTCCGGTACTTTTGGTGTATGTCCATTGTACTATTCATCGAGTACGGCGTACTATATGTTAGCGTATGTCAGGTGGTCCCCCAGCGTACGTCCGCCAAAAAGTAACGTACGTCCAAGGAAAAAGACAAGAGCGTACGTCCGCCAGAAATTAGCGTACGTCCGCACTTAAAGACAAACCAGAAGACAAATTTTTAAAATGCCCTTCTGGCTAATCCTAGTGACCCAAAGTTCAAATTTACCCTTTAACTAAGCCACTTATGCTTAATTAAATATTTGGGTCACTACAGTTATATTGTGGGGTGGGTACTCGAAAATTTTTAAAACGCTACCCGCAATCCGACCCACCCTGCGGGAACATGCTAATATTTAACCCAATCTGCTTTTTTGTGAGGGAAGCTGGACAGGGCGAGGCGGATCGGTGCAGATTAGGGAACGCAGAATGGGTTTCCTCGACCCCTACCACTCATAAAATGGACTCACCCCAATTTGTAACATAATATCAAAAATGCATGTCTAGACCAAATCATATTTGCTCATTTCAAGAAACTAATGTTTTGACAGGTGTAACTTCACGATCAGTCTATCACCCTCTTCTTGATGTGTAGGTTGGTCATGCTACAGAATAAATATAATACATACTTTCTTTTTTTAATTAGCATTTACTAAACATTAAATTTAATAAGAAACAATATTCCTATATTTATGTTATATATATATATGTTTTCAATTTATTAGTGATACATTAACTTATTGACCATATAATTATCCCCTTTATCATATATCTTACTTATACCAACAAGTTCCATTGATGTTGTTGATGTATTTTGAGATATAAATATAATTGTTTGAAAAATTTTGTATTTGAGTAATTACATACCATAAATTTTAAAATTTTAATAACTTAATTGTTATTATAATACTCTTCAAGGGATAACTCAATCGACTGTGAATCACGTATCATGAAGCGAAGGTTACTAGTTCGAATCTCCCTCCCCTTTTCTTTGTGCGGATATGTCAAATAATAATAATAATAATAATAATAACAAAAGAGGCCTTATACTTTACCATCTATTTTTTATTTGCAGACCATCTGAATTTATAGATATATGATTTTAAAGTATGGAAAATATTTATATTTGAAAATAATTCTTTACCATTTCGTGAAATATTATGTAGTTTGAATAATACCATACTATTATATTTATGGTATCGATATTAAGGTCGGCAATTTTAACACAACTCACGAAAACAACACAAACAAGACATGAAAAAATAGGTATTGGTTTGGACTTATTGGGTTCGGGTCATTACTCATACTCTTAATACCATTTTTGCCATCGAGTAATAATATAATAACGAGAACTCTAGGCTTTGTTTGACAAATGCCTTCAAGGCGTGATTTTTCACTGTGCGTGATTTTTCACTGTTCAAGTCAAGACTGTCAAACTTGACTTGGAACCTGCAGGCTGCAGGGACAGCGTGTAATGTAACTCACGCAGCAGGTTTCAAAAGGAGCGCCAAAAATCACGCCCAAATGCCAAAAATACCCTCCAAGGCAAAATTCATATTTCTTCTTTCCCTTTTTTCTTTGTTGTTCGGCTGGGTTGAGTGCAGGTCCAACGCTTATTTCCCATTTTTCCTTCACTGACCAGCTGCACACAGGGCCTCTTCTTCTTCCTCCGGTTTGCCCATCGACGGCGAAGACCCTCCACCACGACGCCACTCACTAGAGCCCGGAATCAGGTGATTTTTTTTTGCTCCAGACCACTGACATTTTAGATCCAGACCCATGAAATATATTTATTTTTTCCCTTGCTTCTTTCTTCTTTAGTTGTGTTTTATCTTTGTTTGTTTGGCATTTGAAGGCTTGGTTTAAGGTCAATATTATATCATTGTGCTGCTTCTCCCTCTCTCTGTCTCTGTCTCATCTCTCTGTTTTTCGTGGGTTTCTGATATGCTGAGTAATAGCTTTATACAATTGACACATAAATATTATTTGTTGTCATATGTTGATGTTTGTATGAAAATGGAGCTGTGTCGGTTGGTTTGGGTGGGGTGTTTTGAAGTACAAGTGATTAAGTGAACAGGTCTCGGGGAGACTGGTTGGTATAATGGTGGGTGGATTATCTCCAATGAATACAAACAAAATTTCTAGATCTAAGTTAGTGTGTCCAAAATTTATAAGGAAAATAGAAAGAAAAAATTAATAAAAATAAAAATAAAAAATATTGTGTGGACCACGGTAGAATTTTTTTTTTTTTTTTTGTGGATTGGACATTTGGATGATGAGAGTCTTCAATTAGGCAAATCGTTATATGCTACTAGGGACAAGTCAATACCTGAGAAGGGTGTGGGCAGGGGTTGGAAAGGTAAGTTGACAAATCAATTTAAGGGGTGGCTTGTTGTAGGCTTGAATCAATTCCATGTCTCTGGTTAGTTGACTAACAAAATTTACAAAGTTTTTTAGGGAGCTTTTTGCTTTTTATAGTAAAAACAACTTCAAACACAAGACACTTACACAATACTCAAAATTGCTTAACATTTATATGGCTATGGAGGCTCCTAATTTTTTGGTTAGAAATGTGGCTATGGAGGCTCCTAATTTTTCTCAGCAGTTTAACCATTTGGCCCTGTGTGGGATTTTCAATTTTGAAGGACAGTTGGTTAAACTTCAAAGTGTGTTTGACAATATTTTTCTTCTTGAGTTTGGCATTCAGATAATCCTAATTGGCATTGTCGATGAATAGGTTGTGTAAACTAGATTTAAACGAATTTCTCTACTTTTATTTATTTCTTCCACTTTCTTGATACATGCCTTATATTTCATGTTGTGATTGTCACTTCTGATATATCTTTATAATAATCTAAATCTGATTTGCTTTAGTTGCATGGAGTCGTGAGGTGCTTATTTGTGTTATACCTAATTTGGTTATCATTTATTTCTCAGTACGGTGGATACTCCTTACGAACACGTGACGTCCAGCATAAAAAGGTTCATCTACTATTCTAGTCAAATAAACTCATCATTTTATTACATTTGTTCATGTTTATAATTGTGTTACTGTGTTCTTATTGTTATCTTTCGTGGTCTAATCTCTTTGTTCACATTAACTATCAACTGTATTCATAGTTACAAATATTTTATTATTGGGATCTATAGGCTTCATATATATATATATATATATATGCCAATTATCAATTTGTTACACTTGATCCTCCCATTTCATAGATGTCGTTTTTTTCCACTCCACGCAAGTCTCCCCGCAAGCATGTTTCCACCCACAAACCCACCCAACCTGTTAGCCGAGCCAGCCTGAAATGGGAAAACGAACACGAGGACCGCCTGCTTGACGTTTTGAGAGACCTCCTTGAAGATGGTACACGACCACCATACGGGAAACATATAATTCCTCGCATTGCCCAAATGCTGAACAACCAACTTAATGATGGCACTCACTACACAGATTACCAAGTTGGTGATAAGATTCGTCGGCTAAGAAATGCGCATAGTCATTACATGGACATGAAAACGGGCAACAATGGTACTGGTTTTGGATGGGATGATGACCTTGGGACAATTAATGCAACTCCGGAGCAATGGGACCACATCAAGATGATATACCCAAAACCTTTATTCATGGTATTTATTAGTTGTTATGTCCTTTGCCACTTATAGAAGTTGTGCTAACTTAGCTATTTTTTACATTTATTTTTTCATTTAATAGGATCCGAAAATGAAAAAGTTTTACAAATTTCGTACTGGCCCACCCCGGAACTTCGGCAAAATGTGCTACGTGTTTGCAGGGTCCACTGCCACTAGAAATTACAAATATGCTAGCACCCAATCGCCCTCGGACTCCGATAGTGGTGGTGAGAATCAAGTTGAGCTCAATCTTGGTCCAGCCATTGTTGACCTGACTGAAGGCCCTAGCTGTCCAGTCCAGAAGCCAAAATCCAAATCAAAGGGAAAAAGGAAATGTGACATAGATTGGCCGTCATCGAATTCTAGCAAGCGTTCCGCAAAGGGTGAGGAGGTTTACATTCGGATTACAAGCGACTTTGAATCCATTAAGGATACAGTCATCTGACAGTTGAAAATATCCGACAATTCTCCCTCTGTCGGAGACGCCAAGTCTGCCTCGCGCTGTTCAGGGTTGAGTTCTACCAAACCTCTTATGACCATAGTTAATGCTCTTGCTGGTGAGATGTCCTTAAGGACCCACACTGGGCATCGTTTGTTGAGAACATGACTGATGCTGGACAACGTATGTGGGTCGCAAGTTTCATGCTGTCCGGTGATGCTTGATAGAAAGCTGTAATGTAAACTTAGAAAATGATTGTGTGTTGGTTATGCTACATTATTATCTATTATCTGTTATTATCTATTTATGATCGTGTGTATGACTAAACTCTAGCACTGTAGGAATGCTTATTCCTTTTCTGGTAGTACTAAACTTTAGCACTGTACGAATGCTTATTTCCCTATCATGAATGTGGAGTTTAAAGCTATATTATGTATTTGTGGCCTTAATATTTGATGATACATATGTAAATATGATTTATATTTTTTGTGACATTTCGTTAAACATGAAACTGTAGGTTTTCTGGCATGGATGCATCTGACGACAGTGATTTCACAAACTGTCATGATATGACGGATTCCGATAACGAGGAATCCGATGATGACAATGACGAGCAGAATTTGAATACATTATTAAGAGATGAATTGGAGTATCTTATTTTGCGCATGTTGGAGTTAGTGGAAGAATGTTACACTAATTTAATGCACAATTCAATAAGGCGCACTCCAATTCCTCAGAGGATGTCAATATTGACCGGCCCTATGTGGGTACATTGGGTACTTACTGATGAAAACAAAAATACATGCTACGAGCGATTTCGAATGGGGCCGAGTACATTCTTGAAATTGTGTAATACATTGAAACAAAATGGTTTCTTAAAAAGCAGTCATTATGTTAAGATTACAGAGCAGGTTGCGACATTTCTCTTAATTGCCACACATAGTCACACACATCCCTAGATGTGTGTGATAGAATACAACGATCTTCAGAAACAGTAAACCGATATTGTCACCTAGTTTCCAAAGCACTTTGCAGGCTTGAAAAAACCATAATACGATCATCCGCGATGCAGATGCCTCACCCGTATGTTACGAAAGATAGTCGCTATTATCCGTGGTTCGGTGTAAGTCCTATATACTAACCAATGTAGTGTTTAGTTGAAAAAGTTTATTACTGAAATATATAGTATTTACATTAATTAATATCAATTATTGATTTCATGATTTTTCTTTTTTTGTCGCAGAAATGCATTGGGGCCATTGATGGCACCCATGTTGACGCAAACGTGAGGGGGGAGAACAAGGTGCCATATCGGGATTACAAGTCGAAGACGTCGCAGAATATGTTGTGTATAGTTGACTTTGACTTATGTTTCACCTACGTTTATGCTGGTTGGGAGGGTAGCACACATGACTCCCGGGTTTTTTGGGAGTGCATTAACGATCGCACAGTCCGCTTCCCCACCCCTACTGAAGGTACTTGTTCATAACGTAAGTTTTGTGTTAGTTCATTTAATATTGATACCGAGTCTAATGTGATAATATGAAATGAATTTTTGTAGAGTATTTTTACCTGGTTGACTCAGGCTATGGCTGCTACAAGGGGTTTCTTACCCCACATCGCAATCAAAGATACCATCAGGAGACATTTCGTCAATCTCAGATACCTCCCAAGAATGCTATGAAAATTTTCAATTACAAGCACTCTTCCCTACGTTCAGTTGTTGAAAGAACGTTCGGAATCCTGAAAAAGCGTTTTAAAATCTTAAAGTGTATGCCTCCGTTTTCCATGCGATATCAGCGATATTTTGTGATAGCGTGTTGCACCGTCCACAACTTCATTTGGAAGGACTGCGGTCTCACAGATCCGTTATTTGTTGATGCTCTAAAGAAGATATATGGGGAAGAATGGATTGATGTGTCGCAGGTAGCAACCATGCCAACTGTTCCATACGTCGCACGTGATGTACCCCCGGACCGATCTCCACAAAGTAAAGAATTCATGGTCATATACCGGGACACAATGACAAGTAACATGTGGGAAACAATAAATTCCCGATAATTATCGGCTCATTTGTGTAGTAGGGTGGTTGACTAGGTGTATGCAGTGTAATGCTTATCCTTTTGACTTGAAAATTTTCAAGTAATATTACAAAGTCCTTTGTATGTACAAAAAAACTTGCAATGTATTTTAAAGTGAAATATATCAAAGACCTTAATGTATATGATTTTCAATTCATATTTCAAGTGGATTGACCCTATATATATATTCCAATACAAAGTTCACTTCTGTTAGCAATGATCATTTTATATATGCTACTTTATATTTGATTTTTTTTTCCTCCATGTCGATTATGAAACTTTAGTCTTCTAATAGTTTATTACTATGAAGAGTGATCGTTTTAAAAACAGTTTTTTTTTTTTATTTAATATATACGAATGATGAATGTAAAAAACAATATACATAGAAGATTGTGTTTCTCTATTATTTTTTTTTCTTTTTAATAGTCACGAATATCTGCAATACTCGTTTAAGTACTTAAAATAAAAGAAAGGGTTGTATTGATTAGATAAAAACAAAAATAAACAGAACAATAAAAACTATGCTCACATTGAATACAACAATTACAATACATTACCATTCAGTGGCGGAGGGAGGGGGGGTTGAAGGGGGCATATGCCCCCCTTCAACTCTTAAAAATTTGATTATTGGCTTTGTAAAAAAAATTATACCCCCTATTTGTCATGAATAATGCCCCTTGGACCCTAAGTCTCTGACCCTCACCCATAAATTTGATAATTTTTTTTCATAATTTTTTTTTTTTCATAAGCCATAGAAAAGTCGAGTATTTTCGGTCTTCAGAGAATCAGAGGTGGAAGGAAGGTTGAAGATGAACAGTGTCCAGTGATACACACCGTTTCATTAAAGAGAGAAAAAAAAAAGAAAGAAAGAAAGAATGGTATACGGGCTGTCCCGCCACATGGCAGCATGCCTAAATGAACCCAAAAAAAAAAAAAGAACAAAGCCACAAAGGGAGGCGTACAGAACTGCTACATGGGCCAAACAAGAAATGAAGAAAAAAAAGAAAGTGGGCCTAGCTAGTGGGGGATATTTTCAACCTAAAAAAGAACAAAAGTTTTCTTTTGTTTTTCGTTGCCGCTGCCCAGCAGTTTCTCCTTCTTGATTTTTGTCTAGTTCTTGTCTTCTTTCATATTTTCTTTTTGACTCTTGATTTTTGAGGACTTGCCACTTGGGTGTTTGGTTTTTTTCACTTTTCAATTTCCAACTTCGAGGTATATAATTTTTTTTAGATTTAAATTTAAATTGTTCTTGTAAATTAATCTTTCATGATATAGTTTCTAACTTTCTAAGCTATATTTTGTTTCTATCTTTTTAATCCAGAAAGACTGGAGATCAATTGTCCAATTTCAAGGAAAAATTAAGCTATTGGGGTATGTAATTAAATTTTTAGATTTAAATTTAAATTGTTCTTGTAAGTTGTAAATTAATTGTTTTTCCTGCATTATTTATGCATTTATATAATTTTTGTTTCATATTTTAATTATATAAATATATATAATTGTAGTTATGAAGAAAAACAACAATTCTATTAAGCTCCAGTCAAATTCTAAACGATCTCGTGTTGAAGTAGATTTAGCAAACTTGCCCAGAGATCATAGCTTAAGAAAAAAAATTTGTGATTATCATCCTAGTGATAGAGACCAAATTCGAATAGCATATCTACAAATAGGAGCTTGCCAACCATTTGAGCATGATTTTTCAAAAAAAGAAATTGGAAAAACAATGCATCATTTTAATTCAGCATGGTTCAAAGAATATAAATGGTTGGAGTACAGTGTTTTAAAAGATGTCGCGTATTGCTTATATTGTTATCTCTTCAAACCAAACATTGAAAATCAAGCAAGAGGAGATGCGTTTGTTATTGAAGGGTTTAGTAATTGGAAAAAGAAAGAGAAAATAGAAGGCCACGTGGGGGCGCATAGTAGTGCACATAATCAAGCTCGACAAAAATGTGAAGATTTGTTAAATCAGAAACAAAGCATCATGACATTTTTTGACAAGCAATCAGATAAACAGGAAACAGAATATAGGACTCGTTTAAATGCATCTGTTGATTGTATTCGCTTTTTAAAACAACAAGGATTAGCATTTCGTGGCCATGATGAATCTAAAGGATCGAGTAATCAAGAAAATTTTCGTGAATTGTTGCGATTTCTTGCGAAACATAATGAAGAAATTGACAAGGTAGTCTTAGAAAATGCTCCTGAAAATCATCAAATGATTGCACCAGACATTCAAAAAGAAATAGCACATGCTGCGGTAAGTGAAACTATAGATGCTATTCTTAAAGATCTTGGAGACTCGCCATTTGCTATCTTAGTTGATGAATCCCGTGATATTTCCGTTAAAGAACAATTGGCAATTGTTTTGCGTTATGTAGATAAGCAGGATCATGTGATTGAACGTTTTTTAGGTATTACACATGTTAGCAATACCACAGCTGTAGAACTAAAGAGGACAATTGACTCGGTGCTTAGCAAACATAATTTAAGTATTAGTAGATTGCGAGGACAAGGATATGATGGAGCTAGCAATATGCGAGGTAAGTTAAATGGACTTAAAACACTTATTTTGAATGACAATTCGGCTGCCTACTATGTTTATTGCTTTGCACATCAGCTTCAACTCACTTTAGTTGCTGTTGCCAAAAATCACATTCAAATTGCAACTTCTTTTAGTTTGGTCAATAGCATTTTTAATCTTGTTGGAGCATCATGCAAACGTCGTGACACACTTCGTGAAAAACGAGCTGCTGAAGTAGTGGAAGCATTAAAAAATAATAAAATATCTACTGGTCATGGCTTGAATCAAGAAATGAATTTAAAGAGACCTGGTGAAACACATTGGAGTTCTCATTATGGTGTAGCTATTAGTCTTATTACCCTGTTCTCTTCCGTCATCGATACAGTTGAAGATATTGTTGAAGATGGTTTAAATTCTGAACAGAGAGCAGACGCAAATATACTAATCCAATCACTCCAGACTTTTGATTTTGCTTTCAATTTACATTTGATGAGAAATGTTTTGGGGATTACAAATGAGTTATCTCAAGCACTACAACGAAAAGATCAAGATATTCTGAATGCAATGAAGTTAATTAAAATTTCAAAGTTGCGTTTACAAGCTATGAGAGAAGATGGGTGGAATTCATTATTTGAAGAAATTTCTAAGTTTTGTGCCAAAAACAATATTGTTGTTCCCAATATGGATGAACTTTACCAACCTCGATCACGACGAAAGACTCAAGATATAAAAAAATTTACATCATTACCGTGTGGAGCTTTATTATACTGTTATAGACATGCAACTTCAAGAACTTAACAGTCGCTTTAATGAGGCAAGTTCCGAATTATTACTTTGTGTTGCATGCTTGAGTCCAGATGACTTGTTTGCTTCTTTTAATAAGGAGAAATTACTTCGTCTTGCTCAATTCTATCCGAATGATTTTTCAACAGTTAAGCTTAGCACTTTAGACAATCAACTTGAAACATATATATTAGACATGCGTTCTAGTGATGAATTTGCTACACTCAAAGGGATTGGACAACTTGCTGAGAAATTGATAAAGATGAAAAAGGATGTTGTATATCCATTGGTTTATAAATTAGTGACATTATCATTGATTCTGCCAGTTGCTACAGCGACTGTTGAGAGAGTATTTTCAGCAATGAGTATTGTTAAACATCGTTTGCATAACCGAATAGGAGATGAGTGGATGAATGACTGTCTAATTACATACATTGAGAAAGACATATTTAAGATTATCAGTAATGAAGAAATCATGTAGCGATTTCAAGGTATGAAGACTCGTCGAGGACAACTGAAGTAGCGTTAATCGTGACAAAACAAATTGTAAGTTATATTTATATGTTTTATAATATAATTAAAAATTTTGTTGAATTATTTCCTTATTTCGTTAGTTGTATTTTGTGTTCAACTTTTTTTTTTTTTTTTTATCAAAATTTGTATGCCCCCTATGTATGAATATCCTAGCTCCGCCACTGCTTCCCTTGGTGTTTTTCTCCCCAACAATTGGTATCAAAGCTCATGGTTAGCTTCCGCTGCTGCTGATATGAATGTCTTGGTTTGACGTGTTTGGTTCGACTCCGGTAAAAAGGATGATTTCTCTTGGAGTACGCGACACTCTTGTGTATGGGGAAATTTGATCAATGTGGTAGAAACTTACAAGTGATGGGAGATTTGTTGTGCATGCACTTGTGAGGTTTGTGTCCCACATGGAGAAAGTATAAAGAATAAAAGTGGTTAATATACCTAAGTGGACCTAAGCCCATTAGCTTAGGCATTTGGTTCGACGCGTTTGGTTCGACTCCGGTAAAAAGAGTGGTTTCTCTTAGAGTACGCGTGACACTCTTGTATATAGGGAAGTTTGGTCAATGTGGTAAAGACTCACAAGTGAGGGGAGATTTGTTGTGCATGTACTTGTGAGATTTGTATCCCACATTGAGAAAGTATAAAGAATAAAAGTAGTTAATATACCTAAGTGGACCTAAGCCCATTAGCTTAGGCTTTTGGGTTAGAAGTGGTGTCCTATTAAGTATATAAATTTATTCTTGTTTGACTTCCCTTGGTGTTTCACTCCCCAACACAAAGGTTTACTAACCTAATGTGTAACTCATTTATTGGAGAAAAACAAAATAATTAATTAAGAGAAATGTAATGAGTACTAATGAATGTGCTACACATTAATTTCGTAAGCCTTTGTTAGTAAAATAATTAGTATCCCTAATATTTCTCATTTTATTTTGGGTTCGGCTTATGTTCGGTATTAATTGAAACGCGATTTGTTGGGATTGAAATACTTGTCTTATAACAGAATTATAACAGAATATGAGAGGGGTCTAATTCTAGCTGAAATTAGACTTAAGCCGAATCTTTTTTTGCTACGCTCTCATTTTCTTCCATTACATTCATATCGCACTTTATTAGCATTTTTTAATCNCCCAACCCTGTTACTTCATTATGTGAGTGGAGCCTTTCACACATTTTGCTCAGAATCATGGGCCAATATAAGGTGGTTTTTCTTTTTGGTTGAACAAATGTTCTGATGTGATATAAATGTTAAGCAATTTTGAGTATTGTGTAAGTGTCTTGTGTTTAAAGTTGTTTTTACTATAAAAAGCAAAAAGCTCCCTCAAAAACTTTGTAAATTGTGTTAGTCAGCTAACCAGAGACATGGAATTGATTCAAGCCTACAACAAGCCACCCCTTAAATTGATTTGTCAACTTACCTTTTCAACCCCTGCCCACACCCTTCTCAAGTATTGACTTGTCCCTAGTAGCATATAACGATTTGCCTAATTGAAGACTCTCATCATCCAAATGTCCAATCCACCAAAAAAAAAAAAAAATTCTACCATGGTCCATACAATACTTTTTTTTTTTTTTTCCTTATAAATTTTGGACACACTAACTTAGATCTAGAAATTTTGTTTGTATTCATTGGAGATAATCCACCCACCATTATACCAACCAATCTCCCCGAGACCTGTTCCAATCACTTGCACTTCAAAACACCCCACCCAAACCAACCGACACAGCTCCATTTTCATACAAACATCAACATATGACAACAAATAATATTTATGTGTCAATTGTATGAAGCTATTACTCAGCATATCAGAAACCCACGAAAAACAGAGAGACGAGACAGAGACAGAGAGAGGGAGAAGTAGCACAATGATATAATATTGACCCTAAACCAAGCCTTCAAATGCCAAACAAACAAAGATAAAACACAACTAAAGAAGAAAGAAGCAAGGGAAAAAATAAATATATTTCATGGGTTTGGATCTAAAATGTCAGTGGTCTGGAGCAAAAAAAAACACCTGAGTCCGGGCTCTAGTGAGTGGCGCCGTGGTGGAGGGTCTTCGCCGTCGATGGGCAAACCGGAGGAAGAAGAAGAGGCCCTGTGTGCAGCTGGTCAGTGAAGGAAAAATGGGAAATAAGTGTTGGACCTGCACTCAACCCAGCCGAACAACAAAGAAAAAAAGGGAAGAAGAAATATGAATTTTGCCTTGGAGGGTATTTTTGGCATTTGAGCATGATTTTTGGCGCTCCTTTTGAAACCTGCTGCGTGAGTTACATTACACGCTGTCCCTGCAGCCTACAGGTTCCAAGTCAAGCTTGACAGTCTTGACTTGAACAGTGAAAAATCACGCCTTTAAGGCGTTTGTCAAACAAAGCCCTAGTTGTCTTATAATTATTATAAATATGATGTGACATTTTAAATTACTATTTAATTTAAGATGATTATTATTAAATTTTAATCTGTTAACAATTTTCATGTCAAAAAAATAAAAACTATTGACAATTTTAAATGACGCATTACATTCTAGTATAGTAATATTATTACTCTTTTGCCATCGCCCTCCACTTTTTGGTTACATCTGCAATATCCCACGTGGCAGGCGTTTCCATATTCAGATTTTCTATTCACTTTCTTCTCTGTTTTCTCACGCTTTCCCGAGAGAGGAAAAAAAAAAAAAAGGTCTTTAATGGCAGATTGGTCCCAACTCCCCAAGGAACTCCTTGGCGTAATCGCCGAACGCCTCGACGGTCCCTTCTACCAGCTCCGCTTTCGATCAGTCTGCTCCTCGTGGCGATCTTCCGTCTCGCCCAGACCCCTCCTGCGCTTGCCTGGCCGTTTCCCCTTCCTTCAATGCGACGGAATCACGGACTCCAGCTGGGGCTTCCACCTCTCCCGGCGCTCCATATTCCTCCTCGCATCTACCGATACTCGTTCCCAAACATCCAATTCATCCTGGCTTGTCAAAGTCGAAGAGTTGTATCCAAATCGAATGCGCTTGCTGAACCCACTCTCTCGGATCCAACTCAGACCCTTGCCTACATCATTCCCCAACCCAATGAACCTAACCCACTTCATAGTTTTCGAATTGGGCCAAGAATATGTTCTCCACTACATGAATTACCGACCATTCGGGGACGCTTTCGGCGATTTGGGAAACTTGTACATGGAAAAAGTTGTGTTTATGAGCTCGGGTTGTGGAGGAATTGACGAGGCATTCTCGCTGCTCACGATTCACGTTTCGGGGAAATTAGCTATGTTCAAGTCTGGCGACAAGCGGTGGACGATAATTCATGAGATGCCTTCGCCGTACGACGATGTTGCCCTGTTTCAAGGTGAGTTCTACGCAGTTGACGGCACTGGGAGGGCCGTGCTTGTCGGGTTGTCGTTGGATGTGACCTTGGTTGCTGAGTCCGTGTATGGCGGGGATAAGAAGTTTCTGGTAGAATCAAATGGTGGGTTGTTGTTGGTTGATATGTATTTGAGTGTAGGGGATGTGTATGTTGGTGATGACGAAGATATTGATGTTGAGGATCAGTACGTTGTTGGGGAGAGGGCAGTTCGGTTTAAAGTTTTTAGGTTGGATATAGAGGGGAAGAGGTGGGTGGAGGTGGAGAGCTTGAGAGATAGGGTGTTGTTCTTGGGAGATGATTGTGCATTTTCGGCCTCAGTGGCGGAGTTGTCGTTGTCTGGTTGTATCAAAGGGAATTGTGTGCTGTTTACAGATAATTTCTTCTCCACCTGGGGTGAAGATGGTAGTGGCGGTGGTGGCAGTGATGGAGTTTTCAAGGGTCGGGATATATGTGTCTTTGATCTGGATAATGGTAGTATTGCGCATTTGGCAGATTGTCCGGAGTATTCAAAGCTGTTCTGGCCGCCTCCGGATTGGGTTGCGGCAACAAATTTGACAGTGAGTATTTTCCTTTGCAATTTTTAAGCTTTTTACTTGCTCCAGTTATTATATAGATTCATATGATTGCATTACCATATGTGTTCAGTAAAGTTTGCTCAAGATGGTACATTCTTAATTATCAATGCTTGGTACAAACAATTTGTAAAGAGCCATTTTTGAAGATGATGATTTCCATTCCCTAGTTTATATATGTTATAAAGTGATACCTTGCTGCTTTAAGCATTAGAAATTAATTTAGTGCTCACTTCTGGTTTGTTGTGGAGTATAAATGGTATTATGTCTTTATGTGGTGAACAACTGTTGGTTCAAAGCTGTGAATGTGCCCCATACAGTAAAGTTTGTCTGGTATTGTTTCAAGATAATCATTTGGCTGGGAAGAGGAATTATGTTAGCTAGGTGGCTTTGTGGCCTTGGTTTGTAAACTGCTTTCTTTGACAACAAAGGGGTTTAAGGGGATTTCTTGAATGGAGGAGTTCTTCGGCATCGATGACTAGTTAGCAATGGGCTATAAGATAACATTTGACATAACCCAACTTTAAGCATTTCTTCCATGCTGCATGTAATATGCAATATTATGTCTTACCTTATCTAACCTGTAAAACATCAGATAAGGTATTCTCAGAACTTGGAGTTTTCACTCTTTATTGATCATGAAAGCAGTTGTATATTTTGACCAAAAAAAAAAAAAAAAGGAGCCTAGGAATTGAAAAAGCTTGAAAACCTGAGAGGCAAAAATTCGACTAATCTAAACTCGTGAAAGAAAAATCAATTTTTTATAGTTCTCGAAACATTATAAAATTATGTGTTAAACGCAGTTGTATGCATTGTTAATTTAGGCAGAAAACAGTGCTAGAACTGAAAGGAGTTCTTGCAAAATGCTCTAATAGTGGACTCTAAGTTATTGTCATTGTTGAACACGGATATTTTTCAAGTTGGCCACTGTGTGGCCTGTAAAACCTTCTGTGATATGCTCCATTTTCTCATTGTTGTAGGTTACGGCATGCTGAGTTACTACTTGTATATAACCATGCCAATCTCTAGTGCTGATTTTTATTTCCGTAGTTATATTTTTTCTTTAGCCAAGGCTCAATGGTTGAGAAAATGTCCCAGTGAAGGACAGAATAATTGGTTTAAATCCATGAATGGAATAATGGTTTAGTAGACAAAACAAACAGTTGACAACTGTTGAAGATTTTGAAAGAATTAATGTGGCACTCAAGGACTATTGATCTTTGCATGTGAGAATTTTGAAATTTAACAAGGGCGTGTGAGACCTACTGAGCAGAGCCTGACAAAAATAATAATACGTGTACTCAACTTTGTTGTTCACGTCTCGCAAAATATTTGTGTGTTTATCATGCATAACATGGAAACATTTATGGGTAAAGGATTCTTAGTGATCTTCCAGTAATTAGTTTGATAGCAGAAGCTCCATAGGCAACAGAGTAAGTCAAGGCGTTGTGCCTTAATTATAGTCACTTGTGATGCTTTGTGAATAGGTAGGCCCTAGGAAGCATATTCTATGCACTTGTTCCTGGGCCTCTTGATTTGAGGATCTGCCATTCATAGGATCTGCAGGGCCAGGTTTGACTATTATCTAGTGAATTGGCAGGCTCCAAGGACAGGTGTCTCGAGCATTAGCTATTCTTGAAGCAGCAGAGATCCCTCCTTCCTTGGGGCAGTGCACCCACTTAGAGCATTGAGCTATGTTAAAGGCCCATGACATGAAAGTTGTGACTTACAGTTGATAAGAATTGGAGTTGTTTCAAGCTTCCTCCTCTTCCTGTTTCAGATCCATCAAGGTGAGCACCTTGAGAAGCCACCCTTTGGGTGTGACCTTCAGGAAGGGGCGAGTTTGAGCCGAGCTCTCCAAGTGGTTAATAAGTGAATCTCAGAGAAATAAAATTTCAGGAGTTAGTCAACTATTGTAGTATGGCTTTCAACTCCCCAAAACAGTCTTCTTGTGAAGCAACCACAAATCTGACTGCACATTCTTTGTTTTCAATTTATTTGGTGTTCATGGAAATTTTTCTCAACCTACTATCTCATCCCTTAACCCACATCCTGGTTCTTCTGACTGAGGATCTCTGCAACCTATGTTCTTTCTCTCTCTACAATTTTTTTCTCTGGTCCCTGGTGTTTTGTTGCTGAAAATCTGAAATAATAAATTTTTGAATGGTTGCTCAGGAAAAAAAAAAAAAAATCAAATGGCTGATGGAGAGGAGGTTGAAGAAAATATTGTTGAGATATGCCCATGATTTTTGTAACTCCAATAACTTAAGTTAATTGTTAATTATAATTTTAGCTTTTAATTTATATCACACATATATATAAGTATCTGTCGTTAATTCATCATGGTGTGTGAAGTGCTAATTTGGTGACTGCGACAGGTGCAAAATCAATTTGAAGAACTGGCCTTGTGAAGTGAAGATCATTTTCTTGTTTTACTGGCCCGTCAGGTAAATAGCCAAATAACTTGATTGCTTGTTGGAATCTGGAGCCATGAATCTTCTTGTACACATTATTTTGCCTTTGACACGATGGAGTTGGCACAGTGCATGAGCCAGGAACTTCTGGTTCTCATTTTAACTACTCATAATGTAATTTTTTTTATTTTAGTTACTAGTTTTTTACTACACACTCTAACAGAACATCTATTTTAACTATCTACTGCTATTAAATATTTTTTTTTCAGTATTATTTTATTATTTTTTATCATTTCCTTGTATCCCCGAAGAGAGAGAAAAGATTAAAAAAATAGAAAGAAATAGAAAATATAATAAAATATTATTTACAAGTGCTACAGTAAACTTTCAAATAATTGTTGAGAAAAGTTCTATTTTACAAGGACTGATGGAGCAAGAAAATAAGGCATAGTAACTAATTTAGCTAATATCTTATTTGATCACTTCTGAATTGCTTAATTATTTCGAAGAATTACATTGCCATCAGCATATAGTAAATGAATGATTGTTCTTGAGTGCTTTTGAAGTTCTCCAATTATACCGTTGATTAGTAATGTATTTCCTTCTCTTTAAATTTTTTTTCTCAAACTGCCCAATTTAGTATATGCTGTGGACACAAACATACCATTTTTATTTGATTATCAAACAATTAGATTCAATGCAAATTTCATCCAAAATCAACAACCAATCTTAAGTTTTGGATCAAGTCGTAGCCAATATAGTACAGTGTTCCATTCCCCCTTTAACCCTTTTCAATTAAAAAAAATAAAAAATCCACCGAACCTGTAATGATAATTGAAGGAGAAATGCTAAAAGTATCAACTTTTTTACTGACAAATATGTGCTAACATAATTTAGAGCTTATTTATTGGTGATGATCAAAATAATTAATAAAAAAAAAATGCTACGAATACCAATAAATAAGCTTCACATTATGTTAATACCCATTTGTTAATGAAAAAGTTAGTACCCCTAGCATTTCTCTAATGGAATATCAACCCGAAAGAAAAATCTTTTTTTTTTTTTTTTTTGACATGTCCGTACAAGAGGGGGGAGGAGGACTCGAACTAGTGATCTCCGCTTCATTAGACATGGTCCCAACCGATTGAGCTACCTCTTGGGGACAAAAATCATGTATTTAAAGAGTGAAGAGAAACATTCAGAAATGAAAGATGCAACGGTTTGTTTTGGAAAGTGTAAACTTTGACGAGTGCTTTGGAAAATTAAAAGGACGCTATTTGAACATAAATCGGATTCAGATTATAAAATTGTCATGTATTTTTTTATTTTGCACCGGAGTGATATATGCATTACTAGAAATATTAATTTCCCGGTTTATTAGTAGATATATAGAATTGTGTATCCATTTTCGTCAAGTGTTGGTAATCAATCATGCTTTCGATAGGAAGTTGAGATCGATCGGCTTTGCCAAGGAAAAAGAAAACTTCAGAAAGCATTAAAAATATAAGAAATTCATAATCTCCTCTCTTTTCACCTATCACCTGATGAAAAGCCATGATCTAATCTCAAAACTTTAATAAACCATATCCTAATTCTATTGCTAATGCATATACAATATTACCCCCCCACCCCCTCCGATATTTCTCATTCTCACAGTCACAGCCTCAAGGCTTTCCGCCTTCCAGACCAGCTCTACAGCTTCGTTGTTAGTTTTTGATTAGGTGTTTCAACTTACCAGCACCTATAGAAGATGTCAATCTCGCTCTGGAGCATTTCCGGGAACTCTTCTTGCACTGACGTTCCCAGCGTATGACCACACTTTGTCATATTCTGCCGGGGCTAGTTTTTCTGACTTCAAGTCATTTGCTTCCTTAAAACCAGTCCTTCTAAGAGAGGAAGGTGCCCTCCCTGGGCTTCCCATTACCGGAGTGGAAGAACAGAAGGTCGGAGTTGCAAATGGAGAGGCATATGGGGTGTGGTGGATCGAGAAGGGGCTCGGAGACATTCGTTTCTGAATAGGAATACCGCCGAGACCACCCCTGCTGAAAATGGACATTGTTTCGGCTGCGGCACAACGCTTCGTCGCATCATCGACATAAAGGACGTCATCTATTCTGGCCGTTATGTTAAAGGCCAAGCTTTCCATCACCCTTGAGTAGCTTTCAAGAATTGACTGCCCTACATCCTGCAAGAAATAAATGCTTTCAATATTTACATGACTGGAAAGTTCTTATCAGCTTCTACCAGAACGTATTGAATGGCCAAAGCATGGTAAAGACAAACGGGGAACCTTCTTTAAAGAGACGAAATGTACAAAATTAACTCTCATCTTTTACCCCCTCTTTTCCTCTCTCCCTTTCTTAACAAGATTATGACGAGACCTGTGACTTTGCCTCCTAAGGTCCCCTACTAAAGGTCCCACAACAAAAATGGATCCAGGAAATTACTCCAATTGTCTACTATCAAGGTCTCTTGAACTATTTGTTGTTACAGCCCATCAAGATTGTGAATATGGCATATGCTTGGTAGCTTGTACCGGTACAAGGATGCATCAAACCTCTAAATCACAGTGCCCCTAAATTCCCAAGAAACTCCTTTTCCTCACCGCACTATTAGAGCCACACTGTATTGACAACTAAATAACGGGGTTGAGCTAATTGTTGTGAGTATACCAAAAAAGTGAGTCATTTCATATTTGGCATTAATAATTAAAGCAGTGTGTGTAATGTGAGATTTATGGACAATAAAAGGTTATCAGGGCATTATACCTTATTGTATTGGATCTTATTCATATCCAATGCAGTTTGTGGGAGGCCAGGAAAACGAATCCTCAAGCTCTGTAAGAGGGTCTCTGCTCTTTGGGCTAAAAAATGATTCTTCGCAGCATCAGCTACAAGGCCCTTGACCTTGCCACCCCAAGACGAGCGCCTAGATTTCTTGTGATTTGCGTGTTTCCTCTGGTTTTTTTGCTTCCAGACATGGACTGCTGCTTCTATCCTGTTAGCTATCTCCAGAGTGTGATGCTCAGATGAAAGGTCCAGGCAATCAAGTAGACATTCTGGTGAGAACAGGTCAGCAGTTATGTAGCGATAAATGATATCACCAAGACAAGTTTTTCCACTCTGCAATGCATTCAGACAACAAAAGGAATCAAATGAAACATAATACAAATCGACTACAACCAAGTTGCTGAATTTGCTATTGTTATGATAAGTTGAATTCTATACAGCTCTACAATTAGATTAAGACATCATAAACAACTTATACTGTTAAAATCAAATAAGGCATAAAATAGATATCCAGACTTAGTTCCTTTGAGAATAAGAGCCATTAGCTAATCAAACATAAAATTCAAGGGTTTCAGCAATTCTAAGGGACATTATCGAATGACAAAGCTCCAGCAAGATTGCCAAAGAACACTGAAAAAAGGAACTAGATAACCTCAGATTTAAGCGTCACCAAATCTCCAAACTCTATTGGACTAAGGATCTACTGCTTATAAAAAAGAAATAATCCCCACTTAGGAGCAACATTCTTCCAAGACTACTCCACAGGCAATAACCAGCATTAAGATATCACCGACCACTTATAAGCTGCCAACCCAGTAAATTGATGAGATGCATACTAATCCATGAAACAAAACCAATCAATACGTACAACTGTGTAAGCAAGTTTTGCCTTTGGCTGTGTCATGCTAACATTATAATTCAAGCAAGCAAAGAAACCCATACCTTGGGCAAGGTCTCCAAGAAAGCACTGGGGATCTCCATCTCAGCTAGCACACCACTATTAATTGCCAAGGCTGCCTTCAATATCTGGTTCGTGCAGTCCCTGCACTGCTGCAACCTCTTCCTAGCATCCTCCGACAACCCACAAGGCTGCACTTTCGGACAGGGCAGCCACCACTTCTCTTCCTGCCTAATCGAAGGCCTCCCACCACACGATCCATAGGAGTCACAATCATTTGATTCACCAACAACTATCCCCCTATCAACGTACCAGAACTCCGTATCACAAAACCCATCAAGCATACTAATCAGCATTGCATCAAGCTTCTTCAGCGCAGGTAGATTCACGTACAAATCTGAGCGTGGTCGTGTCGCCATTACTTCATATGTGCCCCCACCAGGAAACTGTTGTATCGAAGGAACGAGCTCAACTATGGAATCGCTTACGCATAAGAGCCACTCCATTTCTCGGTGCCACATTGCCTTCTTCTGTGGCGCCAGTGGCTCTAACCTCCACAGCTCACCAAACACCGTCGCTGCCATGGAAAACGAAATTAAATTTCAGCGCCGTAACAACCAAAATCATTCCAAAAACATACACATATATACATATCAAACTGACCAGAGAGATTGGTAATGGCGTTTGAGATGGCGAGGGCAGTGCAAACTCCTTTGCCTCCTCCAGACATGTCTTCTCCAAGAAGAAGCTTCGCGAACCTCTCCTTCATCATCTCAACCTCTTTTGAAAATTATGAAGAAAAAAAAATTCAAATCAATTAAAAATTTCCTTCTAAAATTACACAGTCTGAGTTCTCGGTTTAACTGTAAACAGTATAAATCCGTGTTTGGTTGCAGAGAAACTGGAGGAAAATCGGTATAAAAGAAAAAAAACTAAACACACAAATTAATCAAAGACACAAACTTTCCATTGTGTGTCTCATTTTACAGTGAATCGGCAAAGCCAATTCGAGTCTCATTTTCCTTACGATACAAACAAAGACAACAGAAGCTCAAATAGCGAAGAGAATTAAATGTACTCGAACAAAACCAAAAAAATAAGCATTAATCTCACTCATTGTCTCGATTTAGCAACAAATTTAGAGACAAGATATCCAATAATTACTAAAAATAAACACACAAAACAAATGAAGATAAAGTACCGGACAAATCGGTTTCCCGTTTCTCAGGCTTCTCATCCCAAACCACATCCTTGCCTGCAATCACCGGCAGCATCACCGTCGCGGGAAAACCGAAATTCCCGGCGACTTGATGGGGAGACGACGTCATCGAACTCGAACCGCCGCCCTCGGCGTCGAACCGCCGGCACGAGAAGCTACTGCAGCTCTCAGACTCGCTGATGTCAGCGCTGGGGCTGTAGCTCCCACAGCGCTCACTCTGCTCGGAGCCGGACCCCTCCTCCTCCGACACGCTACCCATTCTGATTCCCAAGATCGGACGGTCACTACAAATCTCCAGCTCTCAGGCGCACATTTGTTACAATGAGCCGTTGCGCAGGCAATTGGAGCTCTCTCTCTCTCTCTCTCTCTCTCTCCCTCTCGCGTGGTCTGAAAATGGTAACGTGGTTTTGATTGATTCAACCAAAAAGCAAAAGCAGATAGAAAGAAAAAAAAAGCTCCCACAGTCCACACTTTCCTCTATTCTCCCCTCCCCTCTGTTACTCTTTCCTTATTATATTTATATATGCTCTACAGTATGCTAATGCTAATACTGCCTGCTACTCACGATGATGATGATGATGTGGATTGTGGTAGCAAAAGCCAAACAAAAGCAAAAGAGACGGCGTCTGCAGAGGCTTGTCTTTCCGTAACAGCAGGGCTGAGCACCCGACACGGACTTTACCAACGGGTCCCACTTACAAATGTACTGCTACTCTGGAACGGGAACGGAAACGGAAACGGAAACGGGGTTTCGTAGAATCGGGCGGGGTAACGGAGCGAATTTGGATGTGAGATTTGGAAAACGGCGGTCAATTTTTCGCGGCGAGATTAATTGTTAAAGCGGGCGTTCTCAGAGTATGTGCCGTGGGCATCTCCACCCCCAAGCGTCTGATTGGTACCATGTTTATTTTATTAATGCAGCTTGAAAAGTTAGGAAATTGTGAATTTTAATTATTTAATCATTATTGTTCAATGAACTTTACGATTAATTATTGAGTTTCTTAAATAAAATTGATAGGTTCAAGAAATTTAAAGATTACATCACGGATTATGATCTTTTATAATATTTTTATCACATCAATAATTTTGACTTTTATCAATTCAGTATTTATGGCCTTTCACTACATTTTAAAATTAATAAATACTGGACTGGTAAAGTATTAAATATTGATTTGAAATAATAGTTAAAGACTGGGCCATATTTATTAAACGACTTCGTTTTCTGTTTTTTATTTTATATTCTTAAATTGAAGACATTAATAAATAATTCATAATACAAAATATTGTTCAAAACATAAAAATTATTTTCATTTTTATGTTATATCACACATTCCAAACTAAAAATTAAAAACACTCCACACCCCACACTAAAAAACATACTCTTTAAACGAAATCTTAATGAGACAATTTATCATTTTGCGAAAGAAGTCCTATCTCTTTATGAAAAAAAAGGGGTAATTGAGAAAATTTCATTATGTATTTCAAATATTATTTATGTAGAACGTTTTGATTAATGCGTTTTTGCTATTTATAATTATCGCTCTTTTCTTCTAAAAAAATAAAAACACATACTCCTTCATTCAAAAAGAAAAAAAGAAAAAGAAAGAAAAAAGACTCCAAATTGTATCATAAAATTTATAAAAATATTAATAATTTGATACTTTTTACTCTATCACTTATTCAATAAAATCTAATAAAAATATTAATTTTAATATATATATATTTATTTGAGTTACTAGTACTGAGTTACTGCTAGTACACGCTTTTAATTAAGATGTTTTTCAGTGCAAATCCTTTAATGCCAATTATAAAAGCTAACAATTAAACCGGATGATGAAAAGTAAAAGAGTTCTTTCCATTGACCGTACGATCTAGTGTAGTAATCTGGACCGTTGCAACGATGCTGGACCTGCCTCGCATTTACGGTCCCACAGGACCTCCCACATGCATCAGCTGCTGATGAGTCTGACTTTGTGTGGAAGAGAAGCATTCTTTCTCCGATGTGGTTTGCGTACATACACCCGTTAGACACACTTTCCTTTTTCAAGCTTTCACGGTGACGTGCGGTCTCAGAAACAGTGAAAAAAATAATAAAATATATAATATAGTACCACGTGTCGCTACATGATTCAACTGATCTCCTCATTTTATTTACTTGACCAAGATCGTTAGAGAAATTATTGATATTAATATTTTGTTCAAATTTTTCTCTTATTGTCTCATAAATTAATTATTAAATTTGTAGATTTTATGTGAATTTTATATAAATTAATTGGTAAACTTTATAAATTTAATGGTTGATCTATTAAATTTATAGTAAAATATAAATAAATTTTTAACATCAATTATTTTTAAATAAGTTTTGAGTTAAATATTTTATTAGCACCTGAGTTTACATTTTTTTTTTTATTAAAAGTTTAAATTTATTATAAATAGTACATAACTTACAAAAAAAGGCCAACTTAATACTTTCATTAAATTTTGTTACGCGTGTTATGTGATATAGGAATGTCATGTGTCTTAAACATTAAAATTAAAATTGGTGGGGGTGTTGGCCAATTTTTGTTTTTCAAGCTAATGGCGGACAGCCCCTTAATTTCCCTCTGTTCGCTGATACAATTATTTAAATCAGGCCGTAGATTCCCCCAGTCGACTAGGGAGGACCACCGTAGGCCGTAGAGCTTCAGGCACGTGGTGAACCAGGCGCCTAAAAGACTGTAGGTCGGCTGGTCGGGTTTATTTACACTGTACGATCAGTCACAGTAGAAAAATTAAACCCCAGTGAATCAAGACCCTCCGATCTATCTCGGTGGTAGTGGCTAATTGACCTCTGATTCTTGGTTCTTCTTTAGGTTAGATTTATGACTTCGAAATTTGGAGTTGGTGATCCACTACTGATTACAAAAGAGATTTATGGTAATGAAAACTATACCAATCCCGAAGACATTTATGGTAATAAAATCGGGTGTTGATTATCATGCATGATCCAACGAACACCGTTGACGTGACTCACTTGACGTTCAAACTGTCCGGTTAATTGGTGCTTAAATTAAAAACTTTCGTGATTATCTATGTGTCGGGCCTTAAGTATCCGTGATTACTGTTTCGGGTGTCTAAATCATGACAAAAAAAGGGTACATAAATATAACTGTAGGAAAGGTTTAAAAAGATGACCTAAAACTAAATTCATTAGAATTTAAATAGACATTCATTATCTTATATTATAAAAAACACGTGTCGTAATTTTAATAGGTCTAATTTCAATTAAAATTGAACCTAGTCTAAAGTATCTGTTTTCCTCGATCAAAAACTTCTACTGTCGGATCATTTCAATTGGTTGATAATTTTATAACAGTCTTATAAATAATATTCTTAGTAAAAAAGTAAATTGTTGATGGCTGCCTTGAATGTGTCATCTACATACATGCAATAATAATATCATAAATATACTTAAATTTGGCAGCAATTTGCCTCCACTTGTCATTTTGTTTACAATATATTAAGTGAAGCTTTAAATAATTAGGTAAATAATGTTGCATGCCATCTTGACCATCGGCTCGTTGTTGTACGAGTCTTCGAGGTGCTAGCAATATCGACCATGTTACGTGTTGCAGTAGTGGATGAGTGAATAGAACTTGAGTTGCAGCTTTATTGAATGAACACAACTGTGATTAATTAATATGGTTGTCCACTTAAAGTGAAGCAAATAATTCTTTTCATTTATATATGTCTCTGTATTTACTCTTTTTCCGGCCAGTTTTTTTTTCTTTTTTTTTTTAATGTCAAAATTATAATTTTAGGTGAAAGAAAAAAACACTTTGAAAATAGTAGAAATTAAATTAAGGGTAATTTCACTTAGCTTTGTGAAATGTCGTGTATTTTGCAGACACCTCACTAATGTTTATAGTCTTTCAATTTAGTATATTAAACCTTTATTTTGTTCTACTTATTCTATCAATTAGGATTTTTTGTTAAATTCTAACGGAGGGATGCAACATTTTAAAGATCTAAGTCTTTTTGCCATTTATATCATCTGATTTAATCCTAATATCTAACTAATAGTAGTAATTGAAACCAAATGAAAATTTAATATATCAAGTTTATTTCAAAACGATAAATAAATAATTTTTTTTTAATACACCATAACTTGGTGCCTGCCTGCCTGCCTGCCTGCCTGGTGGCGAGGCTAAGAATACTAGATAGCTACCTGATTTCAAGGAATCCATTTTGATTGGCTCAGGTCTTATGGACCGTATCTTATCCTCAGTTGTCCAATAAAATATATTTTTTTATTTTTTATTTTTATTTTTAAATTTTTTTGTGTCTCTCTTAGCATATGTTTGAACAATTATTTTTAAGTTGTCACATCTCCATGATATTAAAAAAATTAAAAAAATTAAAAAAATTAAAAAAATTAAAAAATTAAAAAAAATTAATTTTTTTTAAAAAAACACCTGAACCTTTTTATCACTTCTGCTAAATAACCATAAAAGGATTGACCGTAAAATGACTATCTCTAGAGATGATCTTGGTTGGGATGTTACATTCATAAAACCGTAATTTAACCCATTTATAATCGGATCCAATCAATTAATGGCATGGGACATTCAATGATATACTTATTAACGGTTAATAATCACTAATCACCTAATGGTATAATATNCTGGTGGTGAGGCTAAGAATACTAGATAGCTACCTGATTTCAAGGAATCCATTTTGATTGGCTCAGGTCTTATGGACCGTATCTTATCCTCAGTTGTCCAATAAAATATATTATTTTTATTTTTTATTTTTATTTTTTAATTTTTTTGTGTCTCTCTTAGCATATGTTTGAACAATTATTTTTAAGTTGTCACATCTCCATGATATTAAAAAATTAAAAAAATTAAAAAAAAAATTAAAAAATTAAAAAAAAAAACCGTCCCGAACCTTTTTATCACTTCTGCTAAATAACCATAAAAGGATTGACCGTAAAATGACTATCTCTAGAGATGATCTTTGTTGGGATGTTACACTCATAAAACCATAATTTAACCCATTTATAATCGGATCCAATCAATTAATGGCATGGGACATTCAATGATATACTTATTAACGGTTAATAATCACTAATCGCCTAATGGTATGATATTATGGATGGACGATTTACTCAATCCAACTAACTAATTATGGCAGTGCAATTAGTCGTGATAAGGTAGGTGAATGTGGCAGGCGATGTTGTTTTGATGTCCAATATCAAAATGACACTAGTTTGATATATGATTTCATACCAAAATACAAAAATAGGATAAAAATACCAAAATATACCCAAAAAGCCCAAACTTGACAGTGATTTAAGCATAAATAACTGTTAACTAGCAATGAGAATTGCCCGCCCTGGATAGCGGTGTGATTATTCACAATTGCTAACCGCCTAACTTTTATCTAAAATAAATAAGCAAAACACTAAAAAACTTTATGCATTAGATTATGCATCTTAAATGCAAAATACATTATTGTTGCATTTGTAAATAGTGTACCGCTACATATAGTATGCACCATTCACACATTCATCTCACTAATACACGTATTATTTATCTCTTTACATTTATCTTTTTTTCAAAAGTTGAAAAATATAATCTTTTGAAAAAATACAATTTTTATAACAAAAATAATATTTAAATAATATAAATAAAAAATAATAATCTAAAAGATTCATTAGCTAAATTATATAAAGTAAATTTTTATTAGTCATTTCCAATGTGAATGACATTTCATTTTGTATTTGGCCTCACGTCTAACATTATTTTCATATTGACGACGGTTGTGATCCACCACAAGATTACTCCCTAAAATTTGAGGCTATGATAAATACTTCTTTGGGTTTCAAAAGTGACAAAGTGGTGTATTTGTGTAATAAATAATTTTCTCTGAACAAATTATGGCTAAAAAACAACACATTTTCTTAAAAAACAAAAATAAATAAACAATTTGGGCCAGCACTGGGGTGGGTGGTTGAACCACCCTCAAATTTAATGAAAGGGATTAGCCCAACCACCCTTAAGGGCCTAGGAGGTGGCTTGACCACCCCTAAATTCGGCAAGAAAAGGGTGGCTGAACTATCCTAACGCAAATACATTTTTTAAAAAATTATATATATTTTTTTATTTTGTTTATAATTTTCAAGATAAATTTGTAGTTTTACAATGATATCCTCAAAAAAATAACTTAAATCTATGCGAAGATAATTTTTTGTTACATATGCCTATTTAGGGATGAGTAACGGTTCGGTTAGTGTTGGTAGAGACATTTTCACCTACTAAATTATAGAAGTCGGTTAAGTCAATTAATTAACTGACTTCATATAAAATATGAATAGTTTCGATCTTTTCAGTTAGTCGGTTATAAGTTTTTATGTTAAAATTTATTGACTTCCATATAACTATAGAATTAGTAAAGCATATATACTTCATGAATGAAGAAGAAAAAGTAAATTCATAGAATACATAACAAAATGACAACCACAAATAATTGGATAAAACAATAAGGAAATCTAATGGATAAAATTCAAGTTTCACTTGAAAAATCAGTTAATGTGGTTAACTGATGAAAAATAATTTATACTACCTTCCAAACAAAACCGATGTTAAAACAATATTTTTATTAGATTATGATCCCCTATAATTTCTTTAAAACTATAGATTTTCAAATTACATGATTTAATCTATTTTTAGGTATCAAAACGCTTGAAAAATGCTACCTATTAAAAATGTGGCATATTATCGAGATAACAATTTTTTTTTTCCTCGCAAAAGGATTCTTCTTCACTTTTATAGAAACGCTTATTCTCCATAAAATTAAAAGATAATTTTTGGGTTAATCTTTTTTTACAACATGGAGAACAAGAACGTAATGAAAATATATTCATTTCTCAACTTAAGTATATCACATTTTTAATTTGTGACATTTTT
Organism: Carpinus fangiana; assembly: GCA_006937295.1. Lineage (NCBI taxonomy): Eukaryota > Viridiplantae > Streptophyta > Magnoliopsida > Fagales > Betulaceae > Carpinus > Carpinus fangiana. The sequence continues at coordinate 10,474,970 of CM017322.1, forward strand.
TCAAGCATTTCGATGCCCGACCAAAATTGATTAATTTAAGAATCTATTAATTTTTTATTTATTTAAAATTGTACTCATTTTTATTCTGCCTACTAAAAGTTGATTGTCAATTGATAAATGTTTAATTGCAGTCGATAGATAGTGGTAGGCGATAAACAATTAATCTACCCGCCCTTAACTTACAACACCCATGTTATTTGTCACTTTTCAAATTAGGAGAGTTATTTATTGCAAATCCAAACTCTAGGAACTAAAATCTGGGATTTTTTTTTTTTTTTTAAATAAGAATGGCATGAAATTTAGAATGATTATATTAGTAGAAAGAATGAGAGATCATACATATTCGGAGGAATTACATTTTAGGGAATGTCGGTTTGCGTGCATGGAGTTGAACCATGTTCGGATGTTCCCACCCAACCCAACAGGGCTTTGGAGTTTGGACACCTCAAAAGATATGGGCCATAGATTGGAACTTGGAAGCTCTAGAAGACTAGACTAGACCCATTCAAAAAATTCGTGGATATTTTTTCAAGATTTGTACTTCTTTCCTTTAAAATATTGAGACGTCCTATATATTATATTATTATTAATATTAATATTATTTTGTAAATATCTTATAACTTATTGAACCAACGCGTTGAAATTAAAAACTCGAACTTTTTTTTTCTTCGACTTTTTACTCTTTTTTTTTTTTTTTTTTTTTTTTACATATTCATACAAGAGGGGGATATGGATTCGAACTAGAGACCTCTACTTTTTACTCCCTGAGTTAATTGAAAAGGTAAATTAACTCATACCATTACATTTTTTCCCAAATGTTTAACGCCTGTTAGTTTTAACTAAACGTACTGTTTCAACTCACTTTAAAATATTAATTTTTTATTAATTTAATTTAAAAAGATTGAAATGTGGCCTGGCCACCTCAAAACCAACTATGGGATGGTTGCAAGCCACCCCCAAGGGGATAGGGGTGGCTTTCCAACCACCCTAACACCCATGGGGTGGCTTTTGCGGCCACTCCAAACCATCCAACGGGGTGGCCAAGGGTGGCAACCCCACTACTACCCCCTTCAATTTTTTTTTATTATTTATTTAACTTTTTAAATCTAATTAATAAAAATTTAATATTTTAAAAGTGAGTTGAAACGGTGTGTTTAGTTGGGACTGACGAGCGTTAAACATTTGGAAAAAAATATAACGGTAGGGGTTAATTCACTTTTTCGATTGATCCAAAGAGTAAAATGTCAAAAAAAAAAGTTTTGAAAGTTTTTAGTTTTGACACATTAACTTAGAGATTTATAAGATATTTACTTCTTCTTCTTTTTTTTTTTCCTTTTTTCTTTCATCTTTCAAAATTTCAAATTTATCATTGGATCGGTAGGTCTATATAAGTTCTACACATTAGTCCATAAATCTAATTGTAATTTTAAAAATTGAGAGGATGAGAGAAGGACAAAGGAAAAGAAGAATCATTTCTCTAGTATTTGCTTAGAGCATCTCCAGCAGTAAGATGTATTCTACCTATTAAACTAGTACAATTCTTTATTTTAGCTACTCATTTTTAATGCCAACTCCAACAGATTTTCTATTCCATTAGCTATTTGCTTTAAAATATTATTTTTCATTATTTTTTTATTATATTATTGCCAACACTTAATTAAAGGAAAAAATAGTCACATATATAGAAATCATTAATAAAAGAGGGTTGCTAGGTGTCCCAAAATTCTTCCCAAATGACGTGGAAAGTACTATTTTGGGAAGGAGTGGGAGACAAAGGAAAGAGAATGAGAATTTTTTAAGGAAAAAAAATGCTTGTCACACCATTTGGGAACCATTTTGGGAAGAATCCCTTGGGATGTCTAACATTATTCTTAATAAAAACAAAAATAAACATATATAAGGAACATTCATCTCACATGCAAGTACTAATTCTTAAAATTAATAACAAAAATAAATATATGCAATATAACTAATAATTCTTAAGATTTGCCATGCAATTCCTACATATGTTCCACCAGATCGTATTGTAGTTGAGAATGAATTTGATGGTCTCTAATGCTCAAATACCTTTGAATGAACTCAACAAATTCAGGGGTATGCTTGTGAGAAACTTGTTCTGGAAGGGGAAGAGAATAAATAAATGCAGAGGAAGAAGAAAATGGTTTGAGAGAAAATGAGGAGATCGAATACCCAAAACAAAGAAAAATCAATATTGGAAATAATATTATGTTATATTGAAAATAATATTATATTCAATTTAGTGTGCTACAATGAATAACTATAAATAGCTATTCACTGTAACAGTTAAGGTATAATAGCTAATATGAAGCTATTCTGTTGGAGCAAAAAAATGGCAAAAATAGCTAAATATAACTAATATCTTCTTTTTAGCTACACTGCTGGAGATGCCAAAATAATGAACTACCACCCCTTTTGACATGCCCCCCTCAAACTTCAAAACATCTCACTTTGAACATCTGAAGTTTCAATTTTTATTACTTTTGACCCATCCATTAATTTTTGCCGTTAAAACTCTTAAAAAGACAAAATTACCCTTCAATTTTCTTTTTATTAAAAATGAAAAAAAAAATTGAAAAAAAGGTTACAAGGTGGCCCAGCTGTGGGTTACCTTGTGATTTTTTTTTTTTAATTTTTAATTTGAAATTAAGGATAAATTTAGAATTTTATAAAAAAAGACAAAGGTATAAACGCCATTGTCTAACTTTTAACGTATAAAATCTAACGGAAGGGTCCAAAGTGATATAAATTGAAAGTTCAGGGGTTCAAAGTGAAAGGTTTTAAAGTTTGAGGGGGGCATGTTAAAAAGGGTAGTAGTTCATTATTTTGGTAAGCAAATTAAATATTAGAGAAATGATTCTTTTTTTTCCTTTGTCCTTCTCTCATCCTCTCAATTTTTAAAATTGCAATTAGATCTATGGACTTATGTGTAGAACTTATATAGACCTATCGATCCAATGATAAATTTGAAAATTAGAAAGATGAAAAGAAAAAAAAAAAGAAGTAAATATCTAATTGAAAAAGAGTAGGCCGAGGAAGACCTAGTGTAACCTTGTCCACCAACATATTGACAAACCATTTGAACAATTGACATATTGGTGCATAAACCAATACATGTTCAGTAAGAGTAACAACTGAAAATAATTGTTGATCGTTTATCATGCCCTATTTAACATAACCCTTGCGAATTCCTTTGCCGGTTTAGTCTTGAATTGTAGACTTAGATGAATGAGAACAAACTTTATTCAAATTGCTGAATGAATTGGTTGTGTGCGCGTGGGGTGTACAAAGCCAGGTTCACATATAATTTGTTCATGATACTGAAATCTAAGATCAACAAAAGACATACATGTGACTGCTTAAANATAATTGAAAAATAAACCTAAAAAAGCCCAAAAATCCTTAAAAAAATCAATGTTTTTGCCTATATGGGCCTTAGAAATAAAAATTCAATTTTTTAAAATACCCTAAAAATCATTTTAAATTAGGTACATAAAGAAAACTTTAAAACAATAAAAAGTAAAAACAAGTATGTAAACAAACCAAAAAACTAAAATGTAAAGCCCTAACTAAAAAAAATAAAAAAATATATATTTAACCCGGTTCCCGGTAACCCGGTAAAACCGGGTACCAAAAACCGGGTACCGGAACCGGGGTACCCGGTTTTTGGTTTTTCCAAACCGGAACCGGAACCGGGACCCCGGTTTCCCGGTTTCCCGGTTTTTCGGTTCCGGTTCCGGTTTCCCTGTTTTTTTTTACACCCCTACCCAAAACAAAGAAAAAACAATATTGTAAATAATATGATGTTATATTGAAAATAATATTAAATTAAATAATATTATATTCAATTTAGTGTGCTACAATGAATAACTACAAATAGCTATTCACTATAGCAATTAATGTATAATAGCTAATATGAAGCTATTCTGTTGGAGCAAAAAAATGGCAAAAATAGCTAAATATAGCTAATATATTCTTTTTAGCTACACTGTTGGAGATGCCAAAATAATGAACTACCACCCCTTTTGACATGCCCCCCTCAAACTTCAAAACATCTCACTTTGAACCCCTGAAGTTTCAATTTCTATTACTTTTGACCCATCCATTAATTTTTGCCGTTAAAACTCTTAAAAAGACAAAATTACCCTTCAATTTTCTTTTTATTAAAAATGAAAAAAAAATTGAAAAAAAAGGTTACAAGGTGGCCCAACTATGGGTTACCTTGTGATTTTTTTTTATTTTTTTTATTTTTAATTTGAAATTAAGGATAAATTTAGAATTTTATAAAAAAGGCAAGGGTATAAACGTCATTGTCTAACTTTTAACATATAAAATCTAACGGAAGTGTCCAAAGTGATATAAATTGAAAGTTCAGGGGTTCAAAGTGAAATGTTTTGAAGTTTGAGGGGGACATGTTAAAAAGGGTAGTAGTTCATTATTTTGGTAAGCAAATTAAATATTAGAGAAATGATTCTTTTTTTCCTTTGTCCTTCTCTCATCCTCTCAATTTTTAAAATTGCAATTAGATCTATGGACTTATGTGTAGAACTTATATAGACCTATCGATCCAATGATAAATTTGAAAATTTGAGAGATGAAAAAAAAAAAAAAAAAAAAAAAGAAGTAAATATCTAATTGAAAAAGAGTAGGCCGAGGAAGACCAAGTGTAAGCTTGTCCACCAAGATATTGACAAACCATTTGAACAATTGACATATTGGTGCATAAACCAATACATGTTCAGTAAGAGTAACAACTGAAAATAATGGTTGATCCTTTATCATGCCCTATTTAACAGAACCCTTGTGAATTCCTTTGCCGGTTTAGTCTTGAATTGCAGACATAGATGAATGAGAACAAACTTTATTCAAATTGCTGAATGAATTGGTTGTGTGCGCGTGGGGTGTACAAGGCCAGGTTCACATATAATTTGTTCATGATACTGAAATCTAAGATCAACAAAGTGCATACGTGTGACTGCTTAAAACATGCAACGGCACATTCAGCTTCTTTGTATCGTAGAGACCAATTGTGGTATCTGAAGATGCTGTAGTCAGGATCCATTCATTGTATGGATTGAAGGAAAGATAGTCACCTGGGATCACCAAAAAAAACAAACCAATAAAATGCATACTTAAGTACATAAATAATACGAGAAACAAGAATGCACATAGAATCAGAAGGCAACAAAGATCTCATTTCAAGATAACAAAGCCTCCCATCTTCCAGCGATTTGCAAAAGACACCTATGAACGAAAATTTCTCTCACTTACCCCCCTGGTATTTCATTTTCTCACTTTGGACCCCTAAACTCTAAACTCACCATTTTAAGCTTCAAAATGACACCGTTTTTGGGCATCAAAGCGACACCTTTTTGGGCATTGAAGAGTCAAAAGTGAGAGAAAACGAAAGATCAGGGAGGTAAGTGAGAGAAATTTTCGTTCATGGGTGTCTTTTGCAAAATGCTGAATGATGGGAGGCTTTCTGAAGTTTCCCTTATATTTTATGGTCATGTGAGCCACTAATTGAAAGGTATCCCTCCTTAAGGGGACTCCAAGACAACCCGTACCCTTCCATATCATGACTCCTTAGCTCAAATCTGGACCACAATCACTCCCTTGTTGCTTCCCCGATTGTTTGGTGCAATCAAACACATAAAACCTCATACCCATTTGTCTTTGCACCCACAATTACTTACCGGGTTCTGCGGCATATATACACCGTGCCCTATTCACTTCTCTATCAACACGTATCTTCTGTGTTATCTCCACCTACAAGCATTCCAAACAAAACAGTCAAACATATGTTGAGGTAGAAATTCCAGCACTAATTTCGGACAAAATAATGTTTGAAATAAGAGCGGTGGAGATCTTCAAGTGCCGTTTTTGCCTAAGAAAGCACTAAAGGTGCACATCACAACGTTCGGCTAGAAAAGTTTCCAAATATTCACCACAGGACAATTCTTGATAACAACAATGTAAGTACCTTGTCTCTCATCTCTGCCAATTAAAACACTAAATATATAAATCAAGCATATTCTCCTAGATATTTTAAAAAACACTTGGTACCCACTAAAGAACTCGTCAAAATACCAAACATCCACATAAGTCAAAATCTTTCTCGGAAATGAGTGGAAGTACCAGAAACTGACCTTAGGCACAATGGGGGTTTTCGGTAGGGTTGTCAAATCGGGTTGGCGTGTTGGGTTTGGGTCTGACCCAATTATGACTCGACATGATTAAGCTCGACATGACACAACACGATTAAGTAAACGTGTCGAACCCCCCGACCCGAACACGACACGGTCCATAAACGGGTAACACGACATGAACCCGTTTATATAAACGTGTTGTGCCATGACCCGGCACGACTTGTTTAGGAGCTAATATGTTCTAACTGTTAAAGTGAATAATACCGTTGCCCTTGCAGCTGCCACCTATGAAGCATATTCACCAAATGAAGACCCAGCTGTCGTCATGCATGTAAGGAAGGAAAGGACAGCTGCTGCTATCCAAGCTGTGGTGCGCTCCAAGTTACCAAATGAAGACTCATTTACTGTCAATCATATAGGAAAGGGAAAAGGAAGATTTACCTCATTCAATCATGACAGAAATGGGAATGTCCAGCTAAGAAAATCATATATAGGAAACACTTGACTAGCATATCTTCTGTGATTGACAATTCCACGATATGTGGAATTGTCTTGCTGTAAACAGTAGCATGACTTTTGCCTTGTAACACAAAACTCTCCTCTGTATAAATTGTAGTGTATATCCTCTGTTTTATTAATCAAGAAACATATTCCCTCTTTGTTCATTTGTTTCACTAACACGACCCGATTATGACACGAACCCAAATGTAAATTTATTTTTTGATAATTTACACTTTTACTGTTTTAACTTTTAATTTTTTAATTTTTTTAAAAAAAAGAAGAGAAAAGAGGCTAAACGTGTCAACCCGCGACCCGGCGGGTTGACCCAACATGACACGAGTATAAACTTGACCCGTTTATGACCCAAACCTGATTAAGTCCAATCCTAACCCGGATTTCGCGTGTTGTGTTTGTGTTGGGTTTGCGTGTCACAGGTTAAATTGGCCCTAGTTTTCGGCATTGCCATCTACGCTCGGCCCTCTGACGCTTCTCTGGGGAGGAGAGCGTCAGCGACCATGAGGAAGTTAGGGGAGCCCTTGACCGTGTGAGTCCCGAGGACGAGCCTGTGGATGATGAGAGATGGGTCAGAGGCGTGGGGCAATGGGGCAGGAAGCGGGGCCCAGTGGATGATGAGAGACGGCCATTCGAGAGGGTGCAAGATGACCAGGTCGTAGAGGAACAACGTGTTCTTCCTCCACAAGACGTAGTCCTCATCCACCTGGCCATCGAGACCCGCCTCTTTCTATTGTGATTGTTGTTCCTCCGCCATGGTCTCTATGTGTGTGGAGCTCTTGCTTTGTTTTTTGGGTTTCCTGCCGAGAAATTGGGCGTGGAGGGAATGATGGGGTGTGGGAAGAGTTTTATATAGGTGTGTCATGCGTGGTTGTTTGGCGCCAAAATTCCAATTGATGGATTTTGGGTTGGGCTAGATGAGAAAATCCTTAGGTACGGTAAAAAAATGGGATTTCTTTCTATTTTTCTTTTAAAGGTTTATATTTAATTTAATTTTATTTGTTTCTCATTAAAAGTTTTAAATAAAATTTTTTTCCCACTCCTAAGTCTTTTTTTTATTTTTATATATGTCCAAACAAAATGGGAAGGGAGATTCGAACTAGTAATTTTTGCTTCATGAGTCATAGTCCTAGCTGAATGAGCTATTTTTTGGGGACACCTAAGTCATTTCTTAAATGATTGACAAGCTCGTAGAAAAATAACGAAATAAAATGGTCCAATAACTAAAAACCTATATATATATTATGCCTGTAAATGAGCCAAGCCGAGTTTAGGCAAAATCGGATTGGCTTGTTTTTGAATATCTCGAGTTCGAGCTGGGATTCGACCCTGAAGACCCGATCTCTGGTGGACCAATTTCTGTAAAACCGGGTTTTCGAATTCAAAACCTATACCAGCCTTGTACGGACCAGATTTAGGAAATTGGTAAAAATCGGGCTGATCTGACCCGTGCCCACCCCTATTTTTGGTGCTAAACACCAAAATGGTGTCGTTTTGGTGACGAATCCTATATATATAGTCGTAGCAAGATGTCGTCTTCCGCTCTCGCACTCTGAATTTTGTTCTCCAAGATCTTCTCCCCAAGAATGCAACCCTCGCCTCCGAGCATGAAACTGATGGTCAAGGCTGACAGATCCACCTCCTATGGGTCAGTCGAAGATGCAACTTGATTTCAGAAGCGGAAGGAGAAGAGGAAGGAGGGAAAGAAAAAGAAAAAGGAGAGGTTGAAGCAGAACACCCAACACCATGTTCTTGGTGGCATTGGGTGTTCTTGGTAATATTCCTCCCGATCACAGGAGGAATCATGACAAGACTTGTCAAGAAGTGGCTGTCTTAGCAACCACTTCGTCTTTAATTTTTCTTGTTTTAATTTCTTTCCTTGTTTTCTTTGGTTAATTTCTTTGTGGTTGTTAAGGACTTGCACTTTCTTTCTTTGCAGATTAGAAGAGTTTTCTTAATTTCTTTCTTACTCTTCATGGTGCAGTGGCATTGCCGTAAAGAACTGGCTCTTCAACTGTGAGGGTTTTTCCACTTTTGACAAGTGCTACCTTGTGCTCTTCAACCACCACTGGGAGGGTATCGTTTCTTCTTTTTAGTCTTGTAGTGGCCCTTTTGATAGTAGTCTTGTAGTGACCTTTTGAGAGTTTGTGCTTATGTTTATGAGGGTTTCTAAGGCTTTCTTATTCTTTAGTTTTGTAGTCTTGTGGACCATGACCCTGCCTTGGTTTTGGGGCTTTGGCTGTGGCTGAAAGTTACAACAATTTTGGGTGCTTCTTCAGTTTCTTGAAAACCAAGGAAAAATTTAAACAATTAATAGTCTGCAATAATTAAAACTTGGACAAAAAAATTGAAAATGGAAGGGCTAATGCACATGCAACATGGTATGCAACATGATATGCAACAATCTGAGCTTATGACCACTGAGATCTCAATAAGAGCTTATATATATCATCGGTTAATAGTAAGAGCTTACTCATGACCAATAAGATGTTAGAAAGAGTAATGCAAAGCCGGCTCCATATAAAAGCTCATGACTAATAAGATGTTATGAATAAGAGCTTATTAACAGATGATCGAGAATGATCGAATTAATTTGGATGTGGTGTAAACCAACACATTTGACACTGAGTTGGAAGTTTGATGCCAGGAAAATAGCGTTCAATCCTATCGTCATCAAGGTAGAAAACGCCAGATTCTTGGCAAACTAATGGATCAAAAGCATCCAAACCATAATGATCAGTAATGTCTTCTGAAACGTAAATCCGATTCCCACAAAACCATGCATTCATGTTCCAATTTTAAATAAACATATCATTAGCTGAAATTGAGAATGTTGAAGTTGGTATCAAAGTTATCATATTTAGTATACACTGAATGAAGTCACCATGATCCCTTACTCAGTACATTGTTACTACAAAGAAAAATAAAAACCAATCCAATCCAATTAAAAGTAACATACAATGAGCATTTCACATTAGGTTTGCATAGGAACCAGCCATGTATTCTATTTTTTGGCATAAAATAAATGAGTATGTGTGTCTAGCATTGACCATCTTCAGATGCAGGATGCTCTTTTATATATATTTATAAATATCTTGATTGCAAAAAAAGTATTTGGGCGGACAAGAGTTCTTAGAGAAGTTACAAAGCACTAATTGTTACCTGTATAATATTAACAACTTGCTTGATTGCCATGCATCCAAATAAACAAACAATAAGTGAATTACGCTTTATAGAACTCATCAAGACCTATAAGAGGAAATAATTTAGTTTAAAATATTGTACATTTACATAGCCAAGAAATTAGAACACCAAGAAAGTACATTTAGATAGCCAAGAAATGAAGCAAAGTTCCTCATGTGATCAGGAGCACCCAATACCACCAATACGAAGAGATGGTGGAATCGCCTTCTTCTCCTTCTTCAACTCCATTTTGTTGTTCTTTCGATCCAACTGTCGCCTTCTTTTCTAGGTGACCGTAAGGTGGTGGAAGTGCGAGTCACTTCCACTCTCCTGCTAGGAAGAGATGGGGTTGCCTTTTTGGGAAGAACATCCTTGAAAAGGAAATTCACGCTTCACAGAGTGGGAGACAAGCTTCACAAAGTGCGAGAGCAGGAGACGAGACGGGCTACGAGACGAGAGATGACAATGGGGCTATTTACAGGATTCGTCGTTGTTTTGGTGTTTAACACCAAAACTAAACAACAAAATGACACCGTTTTGGTGTTAAACACCTAAAAGGAGAGACCGTCTCCACCGTCTAATTTGGATTAGGGGACCAAGATCCCCTCGAATCCCTTGGGGGATTTGAGATTCTCAAATCCTCAATTTGGACCATCCATTTTCATCTGACGGTCCAGAACATTCCACTAACAAAAAAATAATAAACTATTATTTTCATTTTAAAAAAAATCAAAATAAGAATAATATAAAATTAATACAAAAATTTAAAAAGAATATTTTGCCACAAACCTCTGTTGAGAGCCATGGGGTGGCTTCGGCCACCACCAAGGCCAAAAGTCCAACCCATATCAGCAACAATCCTCTTCATCTCTCTCAATGCAGTAATTTGGAAACTCTTAATCTCAACAACATTCTCATTTGGGGAACCATCCTAGATCAGATTTCTCAGTTTGGTTCTCTGAAGGTGCTTGATTTCAGCGGAAACCATGTTGAGGGAAAGATCTGAGAAAGCATAGGCTCGCTGACGAACCTTCAAGTTCTCAACTTGGGAATCGGGAAGAAACTTGCTTTCAGGTACCTACTTGAAAGAAGAGAATGAGAGGGAGATTGAGTCGGGGAGAGAGCTGGGTGAGAGATGGGAGAGGCAAAGACGGTCAGAACAGAGGCGAGAGATAGAGAGTGTGAACTAAGTATATATCGGCAGATGTGTCAAACCATAATTGTTGGGTTTTAAATTGCCAAATTCAATGACAAAATATATTCATCTGCAATCCCGCCTGCAATACATATATACAAGGTGTTGTGTCAAGCGAAGACCTAGAAGATGTGGTTAAGTTTAATCAATCATAATAGAAGACCTATATGATGTGGTTAAGGTTAATCAAATTGGAATTCTTTAATTAGACTTAAAATCGGATTTGATTAAATTTCGATCCTGCACCTTTCTCAGTATTTGGATCATAACTTTTGGCTCAAGAATCGGACTGAGGTGAAACTAGCGGCAATATAAAGCTAACACAAAATGCCACAAATATTTGTGAAATAAGATCTTCACAATTTGGAAGTTACCTATGCTAAAATTGTCCCGCAATAAAAGGATAAAAATCTGGACGAATCATATTCCAACTAATACTTGCAATCACCCATGGCTGATACTTGTTCCACGAGAAATCTGATATCTTTGCCTTGTGACCCCCATGAGAAAATAGAAGCTCCAAAGGACCATCTTCAGCATCTCCCTTTGTCTGCTCATCTCCAAGAATTGAATGTATATATGCTAGAAGAAGATTGTGCATTACAACTCGAAGTTCATGTGGATACCCATCATTCTTACACAGTAATCATAAAGGAAGAGCAAGACACCTATGGCTATGAGAAAGAGGAACCACTTTTGAGCGTAAGCAGAAAGACTAGCCCACATGTTGTGGACAAGCCATATTGGGTAGTTCTTTTTATTTTGGGGAAACTTCACTGAAGACCTTCGAACTTTCACCCGTTTTGAAATACCCCCATAAACTTTAAAAACTCTCAATTTAGTCTTCTGAACTTTCAATTGCTCTCTATTTGGACTCCTCCATCAATTTTAGCTGTTAAAAATACATAAAAAGACCAAAATATCATTGATTTTCATTTTTTAAAAAGTAAAAAAAACGTTTTGGAAGTTGAAATTTTATACAAAAGTTGGGGGTATAAACATCATGTAATGTTTAAAATCTGATGGAAGTATCTAAATTGAGAGCAATTGAAACTTTAGGTAACTAAATTGAGAGTTTTTTAAGTTTAAGGAGGTATTTCAAAATGGGTAGAAGTTTGGGGGTCTTCAATGAAGTTTCCCCTTTTATTTTTTATCAAGATTCAAAAGTTGATTTGTATTGAATAATAATGAGACATGTGGCTTTTAGTATTACTCGTGTTACAAATAATTAGAACTAGCAGAATTCTTGTGCTTAGGGTTAAATAACAAGAATTGTAATTTATCAATTGTTCACTTTGGTGGTTTATTGACCCCAGTGGTGTAATACATTTGGGTGGGTAGATTAATCGTTTACCGTCTACCGGCAAAAGTCAATCGGTAATCGGTTAAGGATTTTATACCGATGTCAGTTCTGTTCGGTTAATCGGTATAAATATTTTTTTTATTAGTTAACTGAATTAATTGATAATAAATATTATTTTAGTAGAATGATGATTACGAGGGCATTAGCTAGGTTTTTTTAGTAGAACATATTAGTTGGTGGATTCTACGACCAATTTATTAGTATAACATATGTATTGTGTTAATTAATGAGCCCATTTAAAATTTGTTTGGTTTAATAAGCTATTTTAGCTCAAAAAACAATTTGGGCTTTTAAAACAATCAATTTTTGGCCCAATTAAAAAAGCTCACGGTTAACCGATTAACCGAAATATCCATTTAACCGAAACTTTTGAAATAAATCATTATCGAAATATAACCGATGAATTAACTGATTTAACCGATAATTTTGGTTAACCGAACCAAAAATAGCTCTACCGAACCGAATCAAACTGATACCCACCCCTAATACAAATATTGTTCTAAATTTTATGTATTTTTTTTTATAAGGATTTAAATTTTCTATACAAAATTTATAATAAATTTTCTAGGGCTTGGGAATGAATATTGGATTGAAAATTATGTTCCATTTAAATCAAGGCTTATATTTGATTATTATAGAAATTGGATGGAATATATTTGCTGGATATTTTTTAGGGAGAATGAAATTCAACCCTATTTGTAAAAGAACTGAGTTTGATAAGCCTTTTTTTTTTTGTTTCCTTCTTTTTCCGATTGTTTGGTGCAATCAAACACATAAACCTCAGACCCACTTGCCTTTGCACCCAAAATTACTTACCGGGTTCTGCGGCATATATATAAACCGTGCCCTATTCACTTCTCCATCAACACGTATCTTCTGTGTTATCTCCACCTACAAGCATAAAGCATTCCAAACAAAACAGTCAAACATATGTTGAGGTAGAAATTCCAGCACTAATTTCGGACAAAATAATTTTTGAAATAAGAGCGGTGGGGATCTAAACCCCTAATGTTAGCCCCAGTACCTACACTGGGTTGCCTAAACCCCTAATCCCTATAGTCTATACTTTAGACGCTAGAAATTGCACGGTTTACCAAGTCATGGGCTGTTCATTCCAATAAGTCGAGCCACCTTTTGGCCACACAAGGGTTATAAGAAGCCATAAGAATCGAATCTTCTCAAGGAAAAAACCACATTTGCATTAAAATTCGTAACAATATTACTCCATCAACATTCACATGTCCTGTTCCCTGTTTCCATCTATATATTTAGTTGACCAACCTCACTTTTCTTCAACAGTGACAGCCAATATCATGGGGTAAAAAAGATTTAAAGATAAAATAAATAAGACCTGGAGAGGGATGATCAATCAAGGATATGCATGTATTTAAGATAATTCATCTGTCTGTAGGTGTAGGTGTAGGTGATCTAATACAAACTAAATGAAATGACCAACCCCATATATTATAGTCAGTGGGACTAGTCCAAGTCCAACCTTGTCCACCAACATGAACAATGTAAACAAATACAATTCAATAGTCTAAAGTATCACTCCTCCTGGGAAGGTGGCTCAGACAGAAATACTAGTACGTGTGTTGGTTCTCACTTCTCAGTCCAAATGGCAAGTATGCTCAGTGACATCTACAATCTAGTATTGAAAAGTTATTTTAACGTGCTTGTTTTTTGCTCTGTGCTATTGGTGCAGATCGAGGTAAAAAAATTTGCATGCTAATTTGTTCACAAGCAGAAAAATTGGGGGGTTCATAAAGTTGGTGCCGATCGCGAGTGTGGATCTAATACCATACACCAACATTTTTATGTTTTGAAACATGAAGTTTGTGCATTGCTGTTTGGACGTTTGTGTCAGCAATGCAGATATTTTTGTCTTAGTGGATAAATTTAGGTTTCTTAGAAATTCATCTACTTTGTGTTTTGGGGGTTTGCTCTGTTTTTTATGTAATCTTTGTTTTTGGAGGTTCAATTTTACATGCCATAATTTTACAGCTACTTATTGGTGCTGCCAAGGTTTGGCTTCAGCTCTTTTCTATAACCATTAATGGTTCAAATTTTGTCCTGAATTTTTGTTTTGTGGCCGATTTGTTTTCCTTCTTTTTTTTCTTCATTGTTTAGGGTTCCTTTGATATGGTTAGAAACCAACTAGCCGGCCATGAATTTTTTCATGGTATCAGAGCTGTTTTTGCCGAAAAAGGGGCGGTTGTTTCTGCTGAGGTGGGGGCTGTTTTTGTCGAAGAAGGAGAGGTTGTTTTTCTGCCGAGGAAGGGGCTATTTGCTGAAGAGAGAGCTGCTGTTTTTTTTTTTTTTTTTTTTTTTAGGACAGCAAGGATGCGGCAAGCATGGGTGCAGCAGTACTGTGCGGCAGCAAGGAGAGATTCTGTTTGCCAAAGAGAAAAGAGGTGCAGATTGCTCAGGGAAGAAGCTGCCGAAGGAGAAGAAAAAAAAAAGGGGAAAGATAGAGGATTTTATTGAAAGGGGTATAGACCGTGTAGTTCTGATACCATGAATGAAATTCGTAATTCTATTAGAAGTGGGAAGAACTTGCTGGGACAAACCCATCAGACCGGTAAAACCCATATATAATTAGTGAAGGAAGAAAAAAAAGCAAGGAATAAAATAAAACATAAATTACAACAGATGATCGAGATGTGGTGTAAACCAACACATTTGACACTGAGTTGAAAGATTGATGCTTGGAAAAGAGCGTTCAATCCTATCGTCGTCAAGGTAGAAAACGCCAGATTCTTGGCAAACTAATGGAGTAGGAGCATCCAAACCATAATAATCAATACTGTCTTCTGAAAAGTAAATCTGATTCCCAGAAAACCCATTGAAATAAGGAGCCGAAAGAGATGATGACTCGCTTTGTGACACAAATAACATTTTATCACCTATACTAGCTACCCTAGTGAACGTGGAAGTGGACCAACCAATCTTGAACACTTGATATTTGGTTGTTTTCGAGTAAATAAAATCTAAGGACCGGTCTTCATCTTCTTCTTCGTCTTCCGCATGGAATATTGAAAAGAGAATATTCATTAGTGCGCTCACGATCAACAATTCACCGTCTGACTCCACCAAGTGTGATTCCAACCCATCTTTTTGAATCCCAATGTCACCGGCAAATTCAGTCTCTTCTTCGATGAGAAAGGGTGCACGTGCACTGACATTTGGAATTAATTTTATAATCAGGGCTTCTTCACGGCTTCCTAATTCCATGGTATGACTCTCAAAACCGCCTTCTTCTACTAAAGCGTACAGCTTGTCTTCATGAAACTTGATGTCGAAGTAAGTCTCTAGTCCTTGGAAGACCCTCCATTCCTTATCGCCGACCTTGCAAACCGCTAAAATGTTAGCCATTGGCAACCTGAAAGTTGCCGCAACAACACATTTTGAAAGGTCTGTAGACGATAGTTCAATCTTTCGAATAAAAGATGTAATGCGGTTTGGATCCCACGCCAAGTCAACAAAATCCTTGAAATATGGGATTGCTGTCAAGGATGGAAGGTGGCGTTGGACTCCTGAAATGGGACTCAAAAGAAAAACTTGTGGGTCATCTTGTGTTCCCCTAGCAATAGTTAACCAACCTTTGGAAGATCCAAAACACCAACCTCCCTGCGCCGCCTCGGGTAGCTTTATAGTATGAACTATGCCTTCCGACATGCTGAAGAAGCTTAAGGAGTTGCAATTTTGGGCGTGAGGGAGAAGCAGCCATGGTACTGAAGGGGCACTGTGGATGTCTTTTTGCTTCACAATTGATCTCCAAGATTTGCAAACACCACCTAACCGAATGCGATCGATTATATTTAGGCGCCCTAAAATCTCACCCATCATATCATCCGGAACTTCATCCCACCGACCATAAACATGAACAACTGACTTTGACGACTTTGCCGACTTTGACTTTGACTTTGACTTTTTATTGTTACGGTATAAAATCTGCTGCTTCAAAAACGAGGATACACTGAAGGAAAGGTATTCTCCAAGGTTACCGTATAATTCAGCCATAGATGAAACAAGGTGGTAAAGAATAAAGGAGATATATTTCAACTGATCGGAAGAAGCAAGAATCAAGAAAAATCAATTATGTTGATATGATCTTGATCTATTCTTGAAATAATAAGAGAGTATGAAAGAGAGTTATTTTCTTGTAAAATAATAATCAGAGAATTTGAGAGAGAATGTCTTTTTATAGACTGTGTATGGCAGACTTGAACTACATCTTCTTATTTGAATTGATTTGAGAGTCCTAGGTAGAATTAGATTTGAGCTCTTACTCTAATTTAGATTTTGAATATGACTTCTTTATCCACATTCTCTCCATCTATAGAATTACATCTTGATTATATCATTTATAAATAGCTTTGTGAGCCTGTCATTGGCCTGAGACCCAATATCTGCCCTGAGTACCAAGATCTGATGTTGTAGTGTAAAGAAATTAGAAATCATAGCAGAAAAAGAAAAGGACTCATAATACATATTCCTACGAAAAAGGTACTTAAAATTTTTAATCCTAAAACTATGAGGATTCAAATAGAGAAACGATAGACTCCATCGTGAATCACAATACAATTAACTTTGGCATATAAAATTGAAGAAGAAATCCAAACCATATGTAATATATTGTTTTAAACTTTAAATTGTTCTTTTATGTTTACACTTCATGGCTTAATTATAACAAGCTATCAACGTATGATAAAAACATAACTTTTTTTTTTTTTTTTTTTTTTATTATATTCCTATAATATATACCCCTATTCTCATAAAAACTAAAATAAAAAATTAAATTAAACTATCTTCTTTTTAAAAAAAAAAAAATATTTTTTGGGATAAATAAAAATAGCTCGTACGATATAAAAAATAGGAGTAAATGCAAAATCAGACTGTGTGATTAACCTAGAGGATGAAGATAAAGAAGACAAACATCAAGTGTCAATAGAAGAACACTCATGATACACTACAAAATAATAATAATAATAATAAAATTCTTGACCACCTGACCCGTTTTTGACGTGTCAGGTCAGGCTTTCTGACACGTCACTAAAGGTTATTGACATGTGTCCAATGTTAAAAATTATGATTTTTTTTACGTGTCACTGTTTGCCATGTCACTAATTATTGATGTATCAAAATGTGGCATGTCAATAATTTTTTTTGACATGTCATTTTTTGATTGGTTGGTTGAAGAGTTGAGGTAGACTTGAACTAGATCTTCTTATTTGAATTGATTTGAGAGTCTTTAGAGATAGAGTTGGATACGGACTCTTACTCTAATTTAAATTTTGAATATGACTTATTTACCCACATTCTCTCCATATATAGATTATATCTTCTACTATTAAATTAGGAGAAAATTCACTTTACCCCCTTAAAATTTGAGGTGTTTTTAAATTTGAACTCCCCAATGTTTAAAAATTTGCAATGTACCCCATAATGTTTAAAAAATTTGCAATTAACACCTTTCTCTGTTGCAAAGTACATTGAAATTGCGGGCATAAGAGCAGGTGAGAGGCATCCCCTCATTTTCTTTTTCATTCCAACACCCACACGACACCCAAAAGGGGGTTCAAATGGGGTTGACGAGAAAAAAAAATCAAAATCGGTGTTAGGCTTTAATGAGGAGCAATTACGTCATTTCACTAGTTAGGTTGAGTGCAAAATTGGAAGACACAGCATAAAAATCCCACATGATGTTATTTCTGTCTAGTTAGATGGCAATTAGTAACAGAGAGTGTTAATTGCAAATTTTTGAAATATTAGGGGGTACGTTGCAAATTTTTAAACATTGAGGTTTAAATTGTATAACACTTCAAACTTCGTGAAGGTAAAATGAATAGCTTTGTGAGCTTGTCATTGGCCCTGAATATCTACCCTAAGGACCAAGATCTAATGTTGTAGTGTACATAAATTAGAAATCAGAGCAGAAAAAGCAAAGTGGACAAGGATGTCCTATATATGGGCAAATCGAATAATTCTAAAAGCTCATCTTGTGTCATTCTTGTGTCATTATAATAATGATGTGGCTCTTAAAATTACCATTTGATCAAAATCCAAAAATGATCAATCATAAGTCCAATGGTGATTTTAAGAGCTACATCAATCTTGGAGGGATACAAAAGTGATACAAGAGGGACCTATAGTATTACTAAGGCAAGCCTAAAGAAATATTTATTCATTTATGTATTTGTATTAAATGCAAATGCGAAGTCAAAAATTGGTGACCCAAATTCTCAACCAAATTCCAAATTCTCTTTAGCTCAAAAGACACACTTGCCTCGGTGAGTAGAAAAATATCCAAGAGTAGGGATGGTCAAACCGTTATAATCGTCGGTTATTGACTATAACTGTAACCGCAACCACAACCGACTTGGGCGATTATTGATTTTTAATAATCGTAACTGCAACCGCCTAGGTGGTTATCGGTTATTTTATAACCGATGGTTAGCGGTTATTCAATCTAATACCCGTGCGGTTATAACTGTTTCTTCTTTTTAAATGGTATGAAAAAAAAATGGCCAAATAAATTTTAGCCCAAAAACATGGCTAAAAAAACATAGCCCAAATCCATTAATCCAAATTCAAATGAAAAAAATTAAAAAGACAAATCCCAAATCTATATATTTAATACCAAAACAACATCGTTTTGGATGTTTTATTTAACAATTTATTAATATAAATATTTAATATATATTTATATTATTATATATAAATAAAGGCGATTATCGGTTATAACTGACATTCCCTACCCCTAAAACTACTAACCGCAACCGCCTTAGTCGGTTAACGGTTTTTAATAACCGACTACCAAATTGATTAGCGGTTATCGATTATCGGTTATAATCAGTTATCAATTGGCGGGTCAGTTATACCGACCGCTTGAACACCCCTGTCCAAGAGAATGATGTGGTTTGGGAAACTTCGCTTTAATGAAAATATCATAAATTTAGAAACAAAATCTTCATCATTAGGGTAATTTATAGGATGATTTGATTAATAAGTAATAATCCAATCCAAAATTGCAATGCTAAATGCGCCCTAAGCATGAGACCTCGCATATGTTAAAGCCCATTTATGCCTACGGTTTAAACAATTTATTTTTTTAATATAATTTATTAAATTGACAGTTATTCTTAAAATGTATCATATACATCTCAACCATTGTATCAGGCATAGCCTGAATTGCAAGACTAGTTATAGTATTGTCTGGATTTTTTAATATGAATAATTAATCCAATCCGTTCAATTTTATTTCTACTATTACTTTTTTTAAAGATTTTTTGTCATATGTATTTCCAATAATCACGTGTTTATCAAATCATATATTTAGTTATATTTTGTTTTTTATTTTCATTTTTACTACTTGTTGCCATCGTTCTCAAACCGTAAATAGAAACTGTCTTCTTTTTTTTTTTTTTTGGCTTGTATATTATAGTTAAAATTATAATATATATGTCGTTAAGAATTGAAGGGTAAAAATTTAATTAAAATAATTGGATAGTGAAAATCTATCGCAATATAAACCAATAAATATAAGAAGTGATGTAAGAAAAAAAGAAAAAAAAGAAACCGTCAGTGTTTTTTACAAGTTACAGGGGAGTGGGGTGAGCGCTCACAAAGCACACGCAACTTACGCAAGTGCTCTCAATCTCACAATTAGGAAAAAGAGAAAGTGCTCTCAATCTCGGCGCAACGATCAATTCCTTTACGATCACAGAGAGATTATCATCTTAAACGACGTCGCAACACGCGATGCCGAAGAAAATGGGCGTCAACAGCAAGGCCGAGGAGGCTAGGGCTCGGAAGAGCGCGACCGAAGCCGAGCGCAAGGAGCGCGAGGCACGCCAGAAGGAGGAACAGTACTGGCGCGAAGCCGAGGGGGCGAAGTCGCGCGCCGCCAAGAAGCGTGAGGAGGAGGCGGAGAAGCGCGCCGAGACTGCGGCGCGCCGGGCGGAGGTGCGGCGACAGGCGGAGCTAGAGGAGAAGGAGCTCGAGAAGGCGGCGAGGAAGCCGGACAAGAAGGCCATCCGGGTCTCGATCCCGGTCCCGAAGGTGACCGAGGCCGAGCTGAGGCGCCGGCGCGAGGAGGAGCAAGCGGAGCTGCAGAAGAAGGCCGAGGAGGCGAAGAAACGGCATAGCAGGACCGCGGCGGAGGAGGAGTACGAAAGGATGGTGCTGGTGCAGAACACGAATCGCGAAGATTCAATCCTCGAGGCGAGGACGGTGGAGGAGGCGATCGCGCAGATGACCGTCGCCGATAGCTTGCCCGTGGATCGCCACCCTGAGAGGCGGCTCAAGGCCTCCTTTAAGGTGCGCTCTTTGGTTCAGAATTGTGAAATTTTTTTCGTTGAATGTTGAATTATTTGTGGAGAGTTAGGGTTTTTCTTTGTTCCGTGAATTCTATTAAATTCGATAATGGTTGCTTGGTTTTGGTTTATATATACGCACATATATACAGCATTTGAGCTCTTACCTTGAGGAAATGAAGTTCGGATCACTTTTGAGGGGACAATTGTTGTTGTTGTGGAGAATTGATTTTTATGTTAACTTTTATCTTGCGCATGGAGCGCTAGGTATTGCTAGAGTAAGAGATTACAGAACTGAGACAAATGCTGGAAATGAGAATGTAGGTTATCAAGGACGCAATATTTGAAATTAGCATGTATTTCAATCGATGATATTTTTGAGTTCTGCAATGCATATGGTAAATTGGGAAATGTTAAGTTAGTGTGTGTGAAAAAATTTGTTTGGTTTGGGTAAAGTTATGGAGTGGATAGATATACTGATTGTAAATTGGGCTAACATATTGTGTGCACAAGAGCCTGTATCATCAATAGGAGTGGTTAATGAGTTGAACTCATGCCGTACAGATTGTGACAAATGTTAGGGATGGTGGTGGAAGAATGTCCAAAGGGGAACGTTATTAACTGTGTTGGGGAATGGCTGATATCAATTAAAATTTGTTTTATGGGAAGAGAAAAGAGAATGGATTACTTTGTGGAGGTTTTTGATGACTTATATGTAAATTTAAATAGCTTTTACAGGCTTATAGTGGACAGTGATGGAGAGCAGGATAGCATTTGTGCAAATTTGATTTAGGAAAGAAATTGAAGCAGGAGGTGTATTGTTTACAATTGACTTGGGCCTGTGGCTTTTACAACCCTTTTAGTTGACATTATGCTGCTCTTTTTCTAAATAGGTAAGGCTGAGCTAGTGATGTCTACACACCGTTATAAGGGGGAAGAGAGTAATGTACCTTGAAAGGATATGTTGGAGAAGCTGGTGTTCTTAGCTCTCTCTTTTTTCTCTCTGTATCTTGTCTGTGTGCACATGCATACTCATCTTCTTTGTATGCACTTACTATGCAGTATAGTAAGTGGGCAGTTGCCTGACTTTTAATTTTGGAGTTAATTATATTTTTAGTACCTAGGTTTTAATTTGTATCACAGATGGTACTTAACTTATAGGTAAATACCAGTTTAGTACCTTTGTCACAATTCTGTTAGCCAAACTAATAAACTACAATGGAAGTGGTTTCAGCCATGCCCTACTGCCGGTTTGGGGGTGGTTGAACCACCCCCATGGCCTCTAGGGGTGGCTCAACCACCCTAAGGCTGTTGGGGGTGGTTTCAGCCACCCCCTTTTTGGCCATTGGAGGTGGCCAAACCACCCCCAAGGGCCTTAGGAGTAGTTTAGCCACCCCCAGATGGGCTGCAAGGGATGGCCGAAACCACCCCTATGGCAGTTAGTTAATTTGGCTGACGGAATGGTAACAAAGGTATTAAATTGATATTTACCCATAAGTCGGGTACCATTTGTGATTGAATTGAAACCTAGATGGAAAATAAATAAAAGGGTTAAATACCTTATTCCCCATGCGGTTCAACTTCTTTATTTTTTGCCCCCTAGGGTTTGTTTTTATCACAGGAAATACCTCTAGTTTGCCTAAAAACGGAGATGGTACCTCAGTTTAAATTCTGTCCAAAATTTGACGGAACGCCACGTCAGCACCAATAACAAATTGACACGTGTCCATATAATTAATTTAATTTTTTTAAAAAAATTTAAAACATTAAAAAATTATATCTAATTAATTATTATTTTTTTTAAAAAAAAAAGAAAAGAAAAAAGTTTGGGGGTGGCTAGCCACCTCCTTTGCCAGGCCACCCCATCTGAGCGGTTTGGGGGTGGCGAGCCACCCCCACGGCTCATGGGGGTGGTTTGGCTACCCACAAGTGGCCAAATGGGGGGTGGCTGAAACCACCCCCAAACCCATTGGGGTTGGCTCGGCCACCCCCATATGGCAAAGAGCCACCCTCAAATTTGGCCGAGCCAAAAATATAGAAGTTAAACCATAGGGGGGGAATATGGTGTTTAACCCAAAATAAAAACGTGAAAACCTAGGCATTAAAAAAGTAATTAACCCTTAATTTTTTTCTTGTTCTGTACTTAGGGTGTGCCTTTGTGCTCTTTTAATAAATTTGCGATTACTTGTTAAATTTTTTTTTTCTTCTTTTCCAACTCAAAGGTGTCCCAATACAGAAGATATGAATTAGTAGCTCGGAATCTACTTCTACTCCCAAAAAAGAAGATACAATTTCTTTCTTTCTTTTTAGTGCACACATGCACACTCACATGTATTTTCTTTCTGTACACTTAGGGTAAGATTTAAATTTTTTTACAAAAGAATAGCAATTTTAAGAATGGAGTTTTGTGGGCATTGTATGTGTGTTATTTATCATCCAATGGTGGAGTTGCAATTTACATCATGATTAGTGTTATTTCTCTGCCTGCTGCTGCTGCTGCTGCCACTTCTATGATATAGGTGCTATTGCTGGTTTCTTCTATGAAATATAGCTTTGGATTCTGTAGCTAGAAACTTTCCTCTTCCTTTAATATTGGCAAGTTGGATGAAAATATTTTGAGATGTTATTTGGTTATGGCCAAGCCACTTTCTAGTATGGGTGTTTGATACATTTGCTCCTTCGTATCCTATTAATGTATGGTCCCTGAAAATTTTATGCTTCCTCTGTTGATTCAGTGTTGATTTCTTCTGTTACTTGTAGGCTTTTGAGGAAGCTGAGCTCCCTAAGCTGAAGGAAGAGAAACCAGGTCTTACTCACACTCAATACAAGGACATGATATGGAAGCTATGGAAGAAATCTCAGGACAATCCTCTTAACCAGGTAAGTTTTATCAAATGGGGCCTTTTGATTTCAATCTGAATTTTTGTAATCTTGTGTTCTTCTTGCACCGATTTTGGAGATTAGGTAGAATTAATGTTTCCCTTTTCCTTTATATTTTCCCATGCTTTTACTAGCTTAGTTCTACATGAAAACTGAATAAGGTCCAACACTGTTTTAACTTCATGTTCTGAAATGATATATGGTTTACAACTACATCTAGCTATATTTAATATTTAGACATGTTTACTAGGGTTGCGTCCCTTTGTGCTCTTCAATGAATTATTTATTTATCAAAAAAAATATTTAGACCCTTCAGTTGCTCATAGAAGAATCTGTTTTTATCGTTTGGTGGATTAACTGTAGATGGGTTGTTCATTACTTTTTCTGATTCCAACTCTTTTAACTGGTTGTAATTGTGCACAAGCAGATTGCTGAATGAGTGATCACAGCTGCATCTTCGACCTAGAACAGCGGGCAGGTTTCATTGGGGCTTGTCAAGGAGTACTACTGCATTTTGATGTGTTGCAGAGCATAAGTGATTCATATGCTATATGTGGTTTCTGGCCTGTTGTATGTATAGTGTCCGCTTACACTTGAAAACTGTATAGAGAAAAACAATGCTAGCCATTGTCTCTAGCCCTATTAAATCCCTGCGGATTTGGTTACAGTTGTCCTATAATTTTTTTTTTTTTTTTTCTTCAATAAACAACTGACTGGTTTATATGCAGAGAAATGGTATTGCATGAAATCGAAGTAATACTATTTCCTTTGTTGCGAAACATGGTATATGCTGAAATAGTTGTTTTGGAGGGTGTTTGCCATCCTCCCCATGTGGAATACTGTAAATTGACATGCCGAGTTTCGGTTGTGTAACTACCCAGAATTGATCGTGTATCTTGCTTTGCATTGCGTATTGTGCTATTATTGTTGTAAGTCACGATTTTTGAAGTGGAGCTAGGTTTTGGGTTCGGCTGATTATGTGTAATGCCCCCACATAGATACAATTGTTTTGTTAAAACCTAATGCAGGCTACATACGGCCTGCCCTATATTCTTTTGCAAGGTTGCTTTAAGGCTTAATATACCTTTCATTTGTATTTTGTTAAAAGTTTCCTGAAAATTCTTGAAGGCGATCGTGTTTTTGGGTTAATTGGATTTTGGATTAGGTCAAGACTTCAAGTGTCACTGAACATGGATATCTCTGTTAAAGATCAATTTTTCTTGTGGGTAGGGTTAGGTCTATCAGATAAATGCACGGAGTAATGGCTTCCTTACCTTAGTCCGAAAATGCTACCATAAGCAGGTGGTGGTTGTAGTTGTAGAGCCTTGCAAATTGCTGTTTGTTTTTATTGTCCAACAATTAAATTGCACACCTATTAGTTTTAATGGCTTGAGCAGTGTGGAACATATGCTTGAGGTTCTTTATTGATTGTGTATTTTTCAATGCATGTGATGTTGTTTGAAGGCAGGTTATCTTTGGGCCACATCGGCTGGGAATATCTCTTTATAAAGGTGCTCCACCAATCTTGAAACTTCAATTGGCGCTGTCTCTATATATCTCACTTCCAGCGTCAGATCAAAGTCTATATCTTACTTTTTGATATGTTCTTAATTCAATAAATAGACCTTTCGATACTATTTCCTGACGGTGGAGAAATGAGAAATGATAAAAATCATCCTATTTTTCATCAATTTCCATACAGTGAATGAATATAAATCAATCATTGAATTTGTGGTATTCATATATGAGTCCACAAATTTAACGGTGAATTTGCAAGAAAAATAGTTTAGAGAATGATGTGTAACATGTCTTGTAGGGAAATAACTCCATTTGAAATTGAGTGCTAAGAGCATTCACATTCGGTTCTTGAATTTCTATTTTTCTTCAAATTTTGAAGAACCATACCCTAAAATGCTTCTACATTCGATTATTTATCATTCTTCGTTTCAGACAAAATGTTATTTGAAAAGCCATTATCACATTCTTTGAGTCTTCTTTTTATTCAATTCTCTATCTCTCTTCGAATAAAAGAAAAGGGATGTTCTTCCAAATGTGATGAGACTGCAAAGGCGCCTGCTTTTACTCTATGATATATATTTTATCAATTAATCAGACTATAATGATTTTCCCTTAAAAAAAAAAAAAAAATCCTCCACCATAGTATCCGGTGTGCTTATCATCATTTACAGACAATACACACGTGCCTGCCTTGAAGGCCATTTCCAGATTAAGGATGTCCTCTTACGATTTTAGCCATTTATGTGCCATTCATTCAACATTACAAAGTGCCAAATCAGAAGGCACCTTATTTGCTCCCTATTTCAATTGATAAACAAAAATTAAATCATAAATGGGCATAAATTGGCCACGATTCTATGAGTATAAATAAAGAAGGATCAGGGCGGCAATGAGCTAGCTATCTCCTATCTAGCTAGCACGACTGCGAAATTTCTTGTTGGGCAGCTTTAATAGTGCATTGAATTTAGAATTCTAGTCTCTTATCTTTTTGTGGGCTTTCAACCAATTTGTGCATTTGGGCAGCTTTCTAAAAGATTGCAGCAGGTTTTTTATTATTATTATTATTATTTATTTATTTTTATTTTTTCTGATTCGGTGTCTCTTTTTCCTTCACCGGTGGTTTCTTGGTCGAGATAGGAGTTTGAGTTGATTTCCTCCCTTATGAATTGCGATAGTCAAATATGAAGTTAAATTATTGATTAAATAATTAATTTTTTTATTTATCAATTTATATTTTTGGAGTAAGTAATGATTTAACATAATATCATACTAAAGGTTATAATCGAACCCTGACTCTATTAATTCATCTCACATTTAAATTAAAATTTTACGTGTTATGGCTGATCTATCAAAAGATTTAACAAAACCTATTATAAATATATGTACAACTTCTATGTGAGTTCCTTAATTTCAATTTTTGCAATGTAATATATTATGCAATCTACTACAATAGCATAAGGAACAAAATTCAGAAGAAAAAAAAAACCAAAAAAAAGCAATAAAATAAACTAAACCCCTTCCACAGCTGGCCGTGGGTCACCTCCGACCGAGGAATTTTTATTTATTTATTTATTTTTTTAAGAAATTAAATGAAGGATGTAGTTGAGTCATAGAAGGAACGACCTATAAGCTAGATTAAAATATATTGATAACTATCTATAGGCCTGGTTTACGTCATTAAATACTACGAAGTGAATAGAGCCTTCAAAAGATAAAGAAATACCATTGGGTCTCTGTCGACAGAGTGAGACCCATGAACGTAAATATTTCATACGATTTAAGTACAATCTTAAAAATGTATGTATAAACTTTTGAGACCCTCCCTTTGCAAGCCGCTTTTCGAGAGAGAGTTCTCTCAAATATTTATATCAAGCAACTACCCTTAACTAATTCACAAACCTGTTGAAAAAACATAGGAAAGTGATATATTTATGAGTGGGAAAGGTGAAGCTGGGAAAGTCAGCAGAGTTCTATATCTCAGTTTTGCAACTTCTCATGGCTACTTCACTCGTTTGGATGACTTGAAGCTATTAAATTTTGCCTTAAGCACCGAACAACTTTTAGTAAATGCTCAAACCAATCCAGTAATGGAGCAGTTTATGAAGGATGGACCACAAACGTTCACATAAAAACTCACTCTTTACACTTCATAGCCATGAGGCAAATTTTTGGCTTCGCTAAATCAGGAGATGGTGAAACTCTATAGAACTGAAACATCTCTACTCAGATCTGCAATGGGATGGTGCCTGCAGATCAAAAACTCATATTGTATATGATGGTTGGAATACTTGGGATTAACATCAGAATGGCATCACTCCTGAGGTCCAAGACAGTGAAGAAGAGAACAATGATCGTAGGCTTAAAATCAAATAACTGCGGTAGAGAGATGCTGCTTCAACTGCTTACTTCGGTTGTAAAGCCAGGGGATAGTGTGCTGGCTATTCATGTTCAAGTTTCAAACGACACTTTTGATCCAAACACTTTCCACATCCATGAAGATCTCTGCAAGTCGAAGCAGGTAAGATATTCCCATTTTTAAGTGGAATGGAAAAACCAGGAACAGAGAGGAGCCAAATTTACTGGTTTAATGGCTTATCATGCAGGTGGATTTGCAGGTTAAGGTTTGTGTTGGAGAGTCATACATTTCTGAATTAACCCGTCAAGTACGAGTAAACTATGCAACCATCCTTGCACTTGGATGCAACCCTTCAGGGTACTGAATGTTAGAATATATGATTTGATTTCAAATTTGATTATAATCTCATTCCTTTTTAGTGATATTCTAATCTGATTTGATATTATTTTTGCCTACCATACTTGAATTATCTTCACCTATCCCAATTTTCCTGTAAATAAGAGGTTTTTGAATTGAAAATATAATCAAGGAATAAGAGTAGGATGTAACCCTGTTGACTCTTTTCTAGTGGTGAACCACCGTAAATTCTTGTGTTATTTTCTTTTTTTCTCCACCATTTTTCTTCCAACATTTACATTTTATTATCATGAGTTTCTTCACTGAAACCATTGACCAAATCTCTCTCTCTCATATGGTTATTGTTGTGCAGGCCCAGACATTCAGTCGTTAATATTTGTCTGAAAAGGTTGCCCCCCACTTGCTTTCTTTTGGTTTTGGACAGTATAGGAAGAATCCTCGTTGAGAGGCAGGGAACTTCCCAACAAGGCTCTACAAAGGTAGTCCTCCAAACTTCTCTGTCACTTCCATTGAACCACACATGCTATGATCAATCAATTCCCACCCGGAATTTGCGAAAATCATTGACAACACCATCCCCCTCAACGTCGTCATCGACGCCGGAAATTAATAATAATGGACCGTTCAATGTCAAGAAGACAGTGCAGGTTCCTGACATCGTCACAACACAAAAACCATTTAAGAGATCCATCACGCATTTCACATCAGAAGAGCTTAGTTGGGCAACTTCCAATTTTAGCCCTGCAATGGTAATAGGAGAAGGTGGACACAGTAAGGTGTACAGAGCAAACTTTGAGGATGGTCGTGCTGCAGCCGTGAAAGTCCTTAAAAACACCCATTCTTCAGCAGATGATCTTCTCCAAGAAGTAGGCCTGTTGTCTGGAATAAAACATGAGCACATAGTTCAGATGATTGGATACTGTAATAACAAGGACATGTATGCAATCGTTTATAATCAGCAAGAAGGAAGCCTGAAGCAAAATTTGAGACAACTCTCCTGGAGTGAGAGGATAGTGGTCGCGATTGGTCTGGCAAAGGCATTGCAGCACCTTCATTCTTGCAACCCTCCTGTCATTCATAGAGATGTGAAATCATCTAACATTCTCCTCTCTGACAATTGCCAGCCACAAGTAAGTTCAGTCCAAATTAGATTCAAATATCCAGTGATGCTCATTTTAGTCTCATTTGAGGCTTTTTAGTATGGAAGAAAGGCATTTTTCTTGAGAAAAGAAAGGCTTTTGGTAATTCTTATCCATGAGTAATTTGCTTCTAAGGATTTAGTGGCTTTGATTTTGGGTGGTATTCCCATGTAGAGGAGTTTTGTAGTTAGAGGAATGTGGAATGGGTTTCTCCAAAGAGCTGGTATTGCAAATTTTGAGACTGAAAGATGTCTGCATGTGTGGGTTGAATGGTGGGTGAAAAGTCTAGGGTGTGAGTTAGTGTAGGAGTGTTAAACCATTGAGCTGATAGGAAATGGTTAACCTAATTATTTATAGTTAATATTCGAACATTCACCTTCACGAGTAAGCTCAAACTCTTTCTTAATAAGTGAGGTCTAACATGTGAAATACTTAATTAAAATAGAAGAAAAATGAATGAGACAAGGTTCAAACTTAGGATTTTTATTCTGATACCATGTTAAACCATCACCCGTCTCAAAAGCTTAAACTAGTTGAAAATTGTTTATTTAATCGTTTGGTTAGTAATCGTTACAAAGAGCACCATTTTTTGTATTGGGGTCATGCGTTTGAGAGTGTTAAGTTTGAGTTACAGTAGTTGAAGTTAATAGTAAATTTCTTGTGGACATAGGAAATTGACCAAACCACATTAAATCTAGTTCTTACCATTGTACTGGTTTGCTTGTTTATCACTACACCTGCTCAATTTATATGCAAGTTCAATTAGTTCCAAGACATGAAATTATATGAAAAATACCTAACTCCATATTTAGCCATGAATATTCTGCCTTCATATAAGTTTCCACACCTAGAGATTATCTTGGCTTTTAATTCTCAGCTGACAGATTTTGGATCAGCATTGTTGCTTCATCAATCTCATGAAGCAAAGCCCTTTAATGTTGTTGGGACCTTCGGATACATGGCCCCTGAGTACATGATGTATGGGACAGTTGATGAGAAGACAGACGTGTACTCCTTTGGGGTTGTGCTTCTGGAACTCATCACTGGCAAAGAGGCGATTCAAACCAACCTGGAGGAAAATCTTGCAAGCTTAGTGCTCTGGGTAATGGAAGAAAATATTTGGCTTTGAAATATTATCCTCAAGGGCAAAGAATATTATTAAAATCTTAGAAGTTTTGAGCATATATGCTCGTTTGACATGCATGCAGGCAAGGTCTTTACTCAGCTGTGGCTTATGCGAACGTTTAATAGACCCTAACCTTCTCGAAGACTACAAGAAGGAAGAGATGGAGACAATGATGTTTGCAGCTCGCCTCTGCCTCTTGCATTCATCTCCTGAAAGGCCAACAATGGAAATGGTACTTCTTCTTTCTTTTTTCTTTTTTTTTTTGGGTGAAAAACATCTCTTGTAAGTATTCTCTGTTAATCTGCAGAGCTTGTAGGGTCCCTGAGTTAATCTGCAGAACCTGAAGCTCATAATTTTGTCTCTGTTGGCCATTAAAGAGTCTGATAGGATATTTATTATGCAGATTCTGTTTAATTCAATCCACATTTAGACATGTTAGAATATTAATTAACATGATATGAGGGCCGAAAGCCCTGAATTCGAACTAGACCGACGGTCCGAGTTAACTCGGTTTCCGATGTTGTTTTGTTTTGGCAGATACTGAGGTTATTTGAGGAGCCAGAATACCGGCTAAAGATGCACGAGAGAGATAAGTCCCTTGATGAGAATAGTTCCGAAGGTGAAAGAGGTTCATGGAGACATGATGACTCGGTCACTGATGAATCTATAGATGATTGTCAGCTTATATATAGGAAAAATTATCTGAAAATGCAAGCTCAATGACCAATTGCTCTGTAGTTTGTTTAGATAATTATATTAAACAAAAGACCTTTTCTTAGGCCATCTCTCTGCCCTGTAAACGACTCACACATATAATCATATATGTCAAATGTTCCATTCTATTAATGAGAAATGTTATACTATATTCTCTATGCATTTCTGATTTTTATCAGTAATTTTCTCTGTTGTATTCTAACAAATTGGATTCTCTGTTCAAATCTTCATCAAATTGACAATTGCATGATAATTCAATGTCTTAGATTTCCAGGCCAGATTACAAGGGTTGACAACAAGAATGCTGGAAAGTAAATGTCTATAATGACACTCAATTACAGATGAAGGTTTCTAAAAATTCAATCAAAATTAAGCTCCAATGAAATTTATTGTGTTATTGCAGCACTAACGTTGTTCTGACACAATCATATAATGAAAAAAAAATACAAAGAAAAACTAAGAGAAGAGAGGAAACAATATAAGGAGGCCCCAAGGACTAGTTTGAAGAATGTTCCTAAGCAATGGCTAACTGAGAGAAGTTAATAGGGGCTACAAATCTTGGTGGACCGCCAAAGAGGGTTAGAGCTGCCAGCTTCGAAGCCGCCTGAGTTGGGTGGAATAAATCCCAGAACAAGTATTCCTCTCGATTCGAACATAGATTTGCTTTTGGTTCACAAAAGGATTCTCCATTGAACTTCCCAGCTCCACAACATGCAGTCTCCACCACTGTAAAATCTGACAAAATTTACACATCGATTATTAGATACACGTGATTCTAACACTCTCCCTAACGTGTGAGCTCAAATTCTATCTTATTAAGTGATGCCCGCATTATATATATCGTAAGAGTGAGTGAATTGCTTACTGAATAAAAGGGGGTTCTCTATAACATTTATTGTCATTTCATATGCGTTTCCGAGTACTTCATGCCCTCATATTGAGAGCTCAGCTTCGACAAGAGGGAAGCAAGCATTGCATGAAAAGCTCTTGCGTGGTCGTTCAGCTCCTCCAAACACCCCCCGGTAGCATTGGAGATTCTTTGAGATGGGCAGCAGCCAACTGGCGCAACACTTATAATGCCAAACTTCCTTGCTCCCAGATTGAGAAGAGCCTGCAGCCACATATGTTAGCCTGATCATGTCAATTCATGTTTACCAAGTCTCTTCTGTTAGAAAAGAAAGATGAGAGAGAGAGCAATGTCACCTTTAAGTTGGTCTCATAAGCGAATCCTAAAGTGGTAATGAAATCTTGCTTTGACAAAGAGCTGTTCGAATGGTAATTGCCAAAGATATCATTACTGCCAGTGCTAATGAAGAACAAAGACTTGGAAAGAAACTTTTGGGTTGCCAAGGGACCCATTGTAGCCATAAGAGAGCTGCTGACTCTGGAATATTGCTGTATTTGATCCCCCAATGAAATAACATTCTTTTGCTTGTTTGATGAGCCATAAAACTTCATTGACGTTAACTGAGCAGAAAATAAGAAATTTAATCACTATATATATATATATATCACATGCTTAAAAGAGGAATAATTAATATTTTTGTATGTTATATATATATATATATATATAGGCCCTCACCGTTGACTGTCCTGTTGATTGAAAGATGCCAGACCCTCCAGAGGCAAAGTTGATACCTCTCAAGCTTTGCAGCTTCAGACTAAGATGAGGTGTTCAGAGAAAGAAAAGGTGGTGGGCTTTTCTCGTAGCCCATTAGCTTGGCTGATGAAGAAATTAACCAAAGCAAAGTGAATTAATTAATTAATTAATACAGAAAAGCATGCACTTTTGTGGGAAAAAAGTACTTAATTATATATACTAACCAAGAAAATCAGCACTATTAAAGCCATTACTGAACCTTCCAGTGGGCATGGAGGAAGGGAAATCGATGCCATTGAAAGGAAAATCTGCCCTTGCCTTGCTGCTTGGCAAGAAACTGTTGGTCCCGACATCGGCAGTTGAGTCCCCCAGTATAAAAACAGCTGGTTAGGCTGCTTCTGCCACGTCGAAGACGATTGTATTCGTGGCCAACACTAGGAGTAGTAGAAGATCCCATCTCTTAATTGCTATGAGAAATTGAGAGAAAATTAAAGAATTTAACTTCAATAAATTAGCTTAACTATTAGTTAGTTAATTAATTAACCGTTAAGATCTTCATGGATTTATATAGAAATGAAGCAGTGGGTCATTTCATGCAAGAGTGCATACATGCAAAAACAAATCCATTGATTGGGCGGATTGTCCCAGAGATTTTTCTAAGGCCGGATTTGACCAAGTCCAAAATCAGTAATTATTGAATTAATTAATGAGCACTTTTTTCATTAAAAAAAAAAACGTTTTAATATCTCATAATAGCTTATTCATATCATTTTACCCCATGAAATTTGAGGTATTTTTAAATTTGAATCAATTCACTTTACCCATTGAAATTTGAGGTATTTTTCAATTTGAACCATAATGTTTAAAAATTAGCAATGTATTCTCCTAATGTTTCAAAAATTTGCAACTAACACCTTCCATTACTAATTGTTATCCACGTACACAAAAATTGCCAGCATAAGAGCAAGTGAGAGGCATCTGCTCCTTTTCTTTTTCATTCCAACACCCACATGACATTCAAAAGGGGTCGACGAGAAAAAAATCAAAACAGGCGTTAAGTTTTAATGAGAGGCAATTACGACATTTCACTTGCTAGGTTGGGTGCAAAATTAGAAGGCATAACATAAAAATTTCACGTGAAACGCACGTAATGTCATTTCCATCTACTTAGACGGCAATCAGTAATAGAATGTGTTAATTGCAAGTTTTTGAAATATTAGCGGGGTGCATTGAAAATTTTTAAACGTTAGAGTTCAAATTGAGAAACACTTCAAACTTTATGAGGTNTTCTATCTACTTAGACTGCAATCAATAATATAATGTATTAATTGCAAATTTTTGAAACATTAGCGGGGTTGCATTGAAAATTTTTAAACGTTAGAGTTCAAATTGAGAAACACCTCAAACTTCATGAGGTAAAGTGAATTTTTTCCTTATATAATTAAAATAAAAATAAATTGTAGAGTTAAAATTGAAAATTATACCATATTATAATATCACCAATAATCATATTATTAACAAGAGGCACTATAAAGTATAAACTAGGGCGGCTATATATAATATAATATATACACGATTACCTAGTTTAATGTGTTTGGCTGAGTATTATAATATTAGTGAAAGAGAGAAAGAAATATAAACAAAATGAGTCCAAGGAAGTGAAAGAGGCAGGCCATCTTTGTAATTTGTATGACTGTCTTTATGTGTGTTTTCAAATATGGTTTTTGATCTAGCCAAATTCCTTGTGACATAAATAATTCCATCATGAATTTGTAAAAGCCAAATTCATGATGGAATTATTCCAGAAGCACTTTCTTTATCTCGGTCCATTAAAAAAGTTTCTTTAAATCACTTCTTAGCTTGAAAAGGGCTCTTATATTCCTCCATCCTGCAGCAAATTCTTTTAAGATTAATTTTGATATAACTGTGAGAGACACTTTTTCTGCTCAAAGTGCTGTCGGCTGAGACTCAAGTGACAAAATAATTATGGCTCTTTAGAAGATTAGCCCTCCATGTGACCCTACTTATGGGGAGGCTTTGGCAATGTCCCTTGCAGTCTCTTTAGCTATCTCTCTCGGCATTTGGGATTTTATTTTGGAAGGAGACTCTCTTATAGTTATTAAGGCGCTCCAACACCCCTTCCTGGTTCAAAATTGAAAAATTGAGAACATTATTGCCAACTCTATTGCTATGATTCCCCTATCTTCTTCTTGGAATGCAAGAAAAGTTCACAGAAGTGTAAATTTTTGCGCCCACCATGTGGCTTATTGGGCTGTAGCTAGAGCTTACTCCGGCTGCATTCCCTCTCTTTTCCCATTTGTAGTGGGAAAGATCCACCCCTTGTTAGTCTTATTTTCTTTTTGTTGCTGTTATGTTTGTTTTTCATTGTATCTCTCACAAAATAATAATAATAATAAATGAGGCTAGCTAGTGGCCCAATTGACACTCTATTTGAGAGGGTCGATGGCTCTGTCTATTTGGGTCTTAGTCGGTCACCCATCCTACAATTTACTCAGATGATCAATGACTTTGAAAAACGCTTAACGGGGAAATATCACAGTTTATGTGGAATTAAAGAATATTTAAATCTAAGCAAACAATCACAAAAATACAAAGAATTACACATAAGAATTTTGGTGACGAAAAGGAAACCTTTTAGAAAACAATCTAAAAGTAAAACCTCTTCGAGACAACTAAACCCAGGAATCCACTATCAAAAGATGTTCAGAGATTATAGACATTAGAAACACTTACAAACCAATACAAGACCTTGACTCTATAAGATCGACAAGCCTCCAACTTGTTTCCTCGCTCACAATCTTCTTCAACGTGATTCTCCTTTACTAGAACCTTCCAATAGACTTCAATTAAGCACAATTAAACTAACATAAAATCCTCTACAAGGAATAATGAGGCTCACAACAATTAATCATTCAAACACAACCTCTCACGAACTCTAGGGTTCTAAAATTTGTGTCTCTCTCCTCTATAAAGATGTATTTATAACATCTACAAAACTCTAGACATGGGCCCACATAAAACAGACGTTTTGTACGCAAAACTTATGGGCTATCCTAGCAGGGGCCTTGTGATGACGAAAAAACAAGTTTCTGGAATTGTTGTTCAGATAGGCTGTCTTGCTATTCGGACAGCTTGGCAGGGAATGAAATTGCATGTTTTATGGAACTTCTGACCAGATAGGGCATGTAGTGGGTGAAACCTGCATTCTAGAAATGCTGTCCAGCCTTGATCAACAGCTCCAATCGATGAGCATTTGTGGTCCGATTGAGTTGAAACTTTGTAAGGATGTTCATGACATGTGAATCTTCATTGTGAACGGTAAAGATTAGATTCTAAGCATTCTATATTAGTGTTTGAGCCCGTGGAAAGTAGCTTTTGCATTTTGGAATCGAATTTTGCCAACAAAAATACTAACAAACTTAACGGTTGATCCCTCATCCTACACCTTACTTAGGGGGTCAACGACCACCCGGTCATATCACATCTTCCTTACTTGCTCCCTTATTTCTTTGTCCATCTACTATCTTAAGAATACGTAAATTTTCTTCACGTATAGGCTCAAACTCTTTTTTAATAGGTGTTAGTTTTCAATAGGTAAGAAATGTTTAATTTAAATGAGTGCTGAGTTGACAAAGTCAAGATTCGAATTCAAGACTTTTGGTTCCGAATTATGATATTATGTTAAATCACTACTTATTTTAAAAGCTTAAATTTATAAGAGAAGATAAATTTGACTATTTAATTAATATTTAACACTAGCAAGCCCGGAGAACAACCAAAAAGAGACCCCACAATTCCAAAAGCCATAACAAGAAACAATAATTATGTCAACATTTTCGGTAACGACGCAAAAGAACGTGTAAAAATCAGAAATGATCAAGTAAAAGTGGTCCCAGTCAAGCATCAAGTGGGCCATTTCACAGCCTCTTAAATTTAACCTATGACAATGAAGCAACATCACTTGCTGGACCAAGAAGTGGACCCATTTTGGGCCCTTCTGTTTGAGCCCAATATATATATTTTAGGTTGAGCCCACCATGTTAAATGTGAGGTAAAACACTCGTAAATTTGTAGGTTTAAGGGGGAAAATAAATCTAAATAATATCTGGTTTTATAATTCAATTATTACGCATGTGACAGATTATTGCGTGACAGTTACAATAATTAAAATTTTGGTTTTTTCTTTCTTTTTTTTAAGGTAAATTTTGGTATATCTATTTTACGAATGTATATCTATTTACGAGATCTTATCAAGTTATATAACAAAGAGAAATGATAACAAATGTTCATCCAAATGGGTCTCTAATTTTTTATTTTCCTTATCTTTCCAAGAAAAAAAAAATCTTATAATTCAAACATTGTATTTGAATGTTATCACAATCGTTGTGCGATAGTTACAATAACTAGAAATTACCATTGGGCTTGTAATTTGTTATTATTGGATTTTGATTAAATGATAATTTTAAGAGTCACGTCATTTTTGAAATGACATAAAAGTGACACAAAAGGGACTTATAAAATTACTCAGGGGAGTAATGCTACAAGTTTCTCTTGTGTCCCTGTAAGGATGATGTGGCTCTTAAAATCACTATTGGACTTGTGGTTGATCATTATTAGATTTTAATGAAATGATGATTTTAAAAGCCACCTCATTTTTTGAGGGAAACAAGAGAAACTTCTAGAATTATTTGAAATTTTAAACAGGGGGACAAAACTATGTTTTTTTTTTTTTTAGGGGAGGGAGGGGTGGGGGAGAATTAAATTTTGGGGACTTACCTTATATAAAAAAATATATATATAAATTTTCAGGAATTTTTTTAAAATTTTGGCTATACTTGTCCGCCTCTAGGTGTACTCTCGTAAGTTTGCAATAAAGCCTAAGAAGTAAGAACGGCTTATTTTCCCCAAGTTTGAGTAATTTTAGAAGTTCTTGTGAAAAAATAATTTTAAAAGTCAGATCATTTGTAGAGTGACATAATAAGGGGTACTTCTAGCATTACACGCTTAATAATCCACACAGCAAAATGAGTTTTCATTAAGCAAAAGTTGATTTTAAAGTACCCAAATGAAATGCTAAACAAAATCGAATAAAGAAATTGATTCCAGAAGTATGAATAATATTACATAATAATAATAATAGTAATTAACCAAGCAAAACTTGCAAAGCAAAGAATTAATGCGACTCGAGTTGAGTCAATCACATGTGTTTCTAGTAATGGTTAATTAATATTTGCTCTATGATCTTCTTCTTCAACCTCTGTTTACAGAGGTCTTGTTTGTTTGCCTGCAGCCCTGCCACAGAGAAGTGCATTCTTTGGAATGGGAAACTCATCCCTTATTGATTCCACAGGTGTATACACTCGGAGATAGAATTGTTGTCCCAGATACTGCCTTGCCCAAAACTCACTTCTCACATTCCACATCCCCACATTATCAAGTGCCATGTAAATTGCAGTCCATGATTTTGGATATACCTGCACCACCACAAGTTTTTACCATTTTCAGTACACATTATTCCAATGCAGCCGGGTCATGGGTGGCAATTCGTGTTCAGATTTGCTTTAAGGCATGGATATAAGATTATATAAGTCAACTTTAATCCGATCAATTTAATTAAACGGATATTATCATTTCGTATCAAATTTGTAAGTCGTGTCAAAAATTATGAACAACGCATATACTAACCTGTGTGGTGCAACGCGAAACCGCATCTCTTAGATTGTACTGATTTCGACTAGATGGCGTCCACACTCCTCCGTCCATTCTGCATTACAACATCCGATTTATATTAGTTCATGAATTGTGCCCGCATGCATACACACATACATTAGTTTGGAATTGTGTTAAAAAGTTTAAAAAATGTTTTTTTATAGACAAAAACCCTATTTTTTCTCTTAGTGTCGTTTTTAGCTATTTCTCCTATGCATGTTCTTACCCAACAACCCAGAAGGAGTATCCATCAATGTGCCAGCTCTGGACAATGTTCTCATGGTTCTGAAATACAATCTCAACAAAGGCTCTGTAGTCAGCACCCATGACTGAAGTGTCAAGGTACATCTTTTTACCAGTAGGATTATCAGAGATGCTTCCAACACGAAAAACACCACCAATCTTGAAGTAATCTGCAATCTTCAGGGGAGTGTCAGCAGGGACAAAAGACACACTATTGACTGCATATCTTTGCTTGCCATCAACTTGTGCAGCCGAGCTCTCTAGCTTGATGGTCCGCGAAATGTTAATTAGACCATAGTGGTATGATCCCTGTGGGTTAGGTCTTGGTCCACTTGCAGTAAGGTTGGTCCTGAAATGCACAAAAAGGGTACATTTAACTATATTTAACTATTAAAAGTGCGTTTGGCACAACGATTTTATTTTGCATACCAAAAGTGCAATTTAAAACCAAATCACAAGTACCTAATTGCACGAGCCTGATTAAGAGACCAAGCTATTTGGGTGGTCGGTCCACCAGGAATTTCGCCAGAAACGGGACGCTTGGAGTTGCTGTAGTGAAGGGTGGCGGTGGTGGTGAGTACCCGTCTGGTGAAACGGGTTGAGACTGCGACAAAGTAGTCCTGAGCCGGTTGATTCGCTGTGACGAGCACCGAATAAGACTGGCCTACATGGATGTCAAGCTCCGAGAAGGTGGTTTGCATCGTGTGGGTGCCCTCAACCTCAACAAGCTGCATCTTGTGGCCCTGAATCCTGAAGTTGAGTGAATTTTGGAGACCCACATTTGATATCCTAAGCCTATAGGTTTTTCCTATAAGAAGCAAAGAAATACGTACCCATTAATTGTCACTCACTACAGAAATCAAAACTGTAGTAAACTGTAAAAGTGAAAGATTTTTGAAAAATTACCTTGTTCAAAAGTGAAAGATGTAGCATTTGCCCCTCGACCATTGATTAGAATAGCATCGGGGAAGGGAAGCCTATGGCCACGATCTAAGATGGTCTTCAATTTCTGAAATAGTAACACAACAACGTCAATATACAGGGGATATACATATTCTTGTACCAATTAACCAGAAAAAAAAAAAAAAAACAGGCCAATTCTTTTACCGTGTGATTAGTCTTGTACCAATCTCCAATGAGAAGAGAGTAATCTCCAGCAGGTTCAGGGAATGGGACTGGAATTCTAGGCCTGCTGAGGATTTTTATAGCCCCAAAGCCACCAGCTGCCTTGTGGAATGCAAGAGATGGGAAGTAGAAAAAGCTGCCTATTTGATCCTTCACCTGTAGTGTGTAGGTGAAGTTTTTGCCTGGGGGGATGGGGCATGTGGTTCCATACACTCCATCTTGGTAAGAATTCCTCCTCTGTTGAAGCCCGTTCCTGTTACATTTCCCATTTCAGCTCCATTCCAAAAGCCATGTATATTACATCAAATCACAAATGCCGGGCCGTGAGGGTCGGCTTGAATAGTCGATTCGTTTGGTTAATAATACAATATCAACTATTCAAGTTCTCACTCAACCGATACACGGTTTTTACTAGCGAGAGATCGTTTATCTCGAACCCTACTACCTCATTTGAAAAAAAAAAAAAAATTTAAAAAAAAAAAGAAGTCAAAAGCGAGCACTATTTCATTTCAGGTCCAAACAAAGTAGCCTACATGTTTGATTAAGGTTGCTTCTCATGAGTGGTGCCAGCTGTAAATTTGAATTGCAGCTAAATCTTCCACAAAGGACTGTATTTTTTGCCCTTTACTTCTTTTAAAATGATTATTATTACAAGTACATGTTATCGACATGATAACAAAAATTCAAACTCTTTTAAATAAACGAATGTTTTATCCACACATATGATGTGATCCAACAACCAATTTAATTAGAAACAGCATGCATACAAAACTCTAATCTAAACAGAGTTATTAACCAACTAATCCTCTATTGATCCCTAGCCCCAAGAATCAAAGTAGAGTTTGATAGGGAAAAGGAGTTGTTAATTAATCAACTAATTAATCCTCTAAAGCTAAATCTGGGGCCATCTTTTTGGTTTGGTGTCATATCATAATATAAGTGGAAGAAACATTACAACTTTACTTTAGTAGCTGTCTTACGTACCATTTAAATAGATGTTTGATTGAATTTTCATTTGATCTTGTTAAGTAGGACAAATATTCAGGATCTCTAAAGTTTGGTACAAAAAGTTGTTTGGTTTATAGGAAATCAAAATGAATTATGAAAGAAAAAGAGAAAGAAAAAAGAAAAAGAAACAATCTTTATTGGTCATGAATGTAACCAACAGATGCATGCACAAGTATTCTTAAATATTGTTCATCATCAGCAGCAGCAAGACAAGTTAAGAAACAAAAAGAAATGGTTGGAAAGATCAAAACAGAGAGATTTGTTGATTTGTCACCATGACAAGAGGAAAGGTTCTGGTAAGCTGTTATGAACATTTATGATTAAATTGTCATTGGTAACAGAGTATATTTCAGGCCCCGGAAACTGGCCGTTGATAAGAATTCCCTGCAGCAGCCAACAAAAACAAAAAAGACGACAACTTTAGGATCAAAACATGATTAGAAGCAAAACAGAGCAACCTACTTAGACATTAAACATTAACAAACCTGCTGGCGAACACCAAGGGGATAAATGTTGCCATAGGTGACATTCCAGTTGAAGAACCTGTAAGGGTCCTCAGCATTTACAGCACCCAAGATCATAACAATGGCGGAGAAAAGCCATGCAGCAACTCCTGCTTGTTTTTGCAGCATTTTTTGAGAAGTGTATCAATGGGATGATGATGATGATGATGATGCAGAGAGAAAGGTGTCTTCAGGGCTTTGAAGGGGTGTGGAATGAGACACTTTAATATTGACAGTGGAAATTGAATATGACTCGCTCAAAATCCGTGACGTATTTAAAGTGGCAAAACAAGGAGGGAAGCGAAAGTGCTCCATAAACAGTGTGAAAGAAAAATAAACATTTGAAAATTTGGTGTCGGCTGGGTGTAACCTATCTGGCACGGTGTGTTTAGTGGATTATGATCTCAATTTCAACTAAAATATATACTTGATTAAATTATGTGTTATTAGTTACATATCTAACCATCAAGTAATATATATATATATATAAAAAAAACCGTTAAGTAATATGACTAATGATAAATATTATACTTTACTCTCACTTTTATTTGACTATCCTAATTAACCAATTTTTAAAGCAGACATTGTTTATATTTTTTAAAAAAATAAATTGAGATCTCCTAGAATTTCCTTTAAATTTAAAATTTTTAAATTTATAAATTTCAGTCATTCATCTCATCTAAGTGTTTAAAACAAACCATATTTCAAATAAAGAAAAAATTCAAATTTAGAAGAAATTCTAGGGGATCTCAATAATATATATATATATATATATATTGTATGGGTATTTACACATCAAGCCATTGAAAATAAAAGTGAAATAGGAGTTTTGTATTGCATTACTCTAACAATATATAACAAAATAGAGTAATGCTAAGGGTACCCTTGAGTTTACTATTTTAAAAAGTGTAATTTAAAAATGTGCGACTTGAAAACATAATCTTTAAAAATGCAGTTAAGCGTTTGGTAAAATTGAGATTTTGATTTTTAAAATTGTACGCTTTCAAATCGCATTAAAAAAAAAAAAAGGCAATTCCAAACAATTGATTTTTTTACGATTTGGTGCACATTTTGTCTATAAAATCGTAATGGCAAACGTACCTTAAATACTATACCTTTTAAAATCAACCATTAAATTTGTAGTCTTATGTGAGGTCAATAGTAGACTCCACAAATCTAATGATTAATTTATTGAATTTATAGAAGAATATAGGCCAAATATAATAAACTTATTGATTTTTATACCTAGCATATCTCCGTATAGTATATCATTATTATCTTACTAAGTTGATGTGTTTTGTCCATCAGGCATCATCAAATCACTCTTTGTTACCCTTTCAAACAAAAAAAAAAAAAAAATCACTCTTTGTTACAAAAAAAATAAAAATAAAAATTAATAATAAAATAAATAGTGTCAAATCAATCTAACAAAAAAAATAGTGCGTAGTACAATATATAAACATTTAGATTTGTAATATATAATCTTGACTTAAAAATAGCTTAATTATGACCATTTCAAATTCAAATGGAGAAATCCTATTCCGTGTTTGGTGGGGGCACCAAAAGTGGTGATGGTCTACTCTAAAATCTCTGTTTTTTTTCTTCTTTTTTTTTTTCCACTGTCCACCGTAATGATTACCCAAACGACTGAGATCATAACACGTGGCGATCAAAAGGGGTCTAATTTGGGGTTACCAGTTTGAGAACAAAACTCTGTAGAACCGCGTAGGATTTGCTTTCCAATGCATGTGCTGGAAAATGGAGTAATTTTCCGTGATTTCTGACGGGACACACGGTATCCT
Source organism: Carpinus fangiana (assembly GCA_006937295.1). Classification (NCBI taxonomy): domain Eukaryota; kingdom Viridiplantae; phylum Streptophyta; class Magnoliopsida; order Fagales; family Betulaceae; genus Carpinus; species Carpinus fangiana. The sequence continues at coordinate 10,517,810 of CM017322.1, forward strand.
CATGTGCCTAATTTTCTCACTTCCCAAACACGCCACCCTTTTGAAGCTTCGCCCCCTTCTTTCTTGTCTTCTTCACTCGTGATCAACGGGGCACGTCGTTTCTCTCGTTGGGTCCAGCTCAAATGGAGGGTCAGGATGAAGTGGGCCCAAAGGGGGAGACATAAATAGGGAAATTATGATGGGAAAAGAATGGAAAGCTTTTAAATATAAAAAATAATAATTATACGCGGAAACTATATAATGATTGGCGACTGGGTCAGCCTTAATGCTTTTTGCCTGCTGGCTGCTGTTGACTTGAGAGAATATAATAAAAAGAAAAAGAAAAAGGATTAATGTGTTTTGCATGCAGCTAGCCTTGAGCAGTGTTGTAATCTAATCATCTTTAATTTGCTTGACAAATGACACGCCTGCCAATCGCCAAAAGAAATTAATTAATCTTATAGAATGGATTAAAAATAAATAAATAAAAGGAAATTGCTATGAAAGAGATTTGCATTTTCCTGTGAAATATGAGATAATATTTCACGTGTAAATTATTTTAAGCAAGCAATGACATGCATTTCTTGATGAAGTAATTAAGAGCATTGGGCATGCAAGCTAGCTTACTGCTTACGGCTAGCGTGGTATATATTTGGAGACGATGTCACCTAATATATATTAATATGTTATATGTGTGGTGGGGTGATTCATGATTGCATGGCAGCATGGGTGATGGGTCTAATATCAAATCAAAAGTATTATATATATATGTGCTTTTGTTAATTAACAATTAATTAAATCAGTCTCTCCCCATGATTTTAACATAAAACTGTAAGCGTATAATGGACATTTTTGTCAGATTTAATAATAAAAAAATCATTACATAATATATAGGATATAGTAGGTGGGAGGGCTAAGTAGTTTGGAGGGTCGATTGTAACTTTTTAAAGTTTGAGAAGTACATTTAAAATTTGGGTGCAAGTTCAACGGGGATAAGAATAGTTTTTCCTCTTTCCAAAAAACAATAAAGTATAGTTTTTTCCTATAAACAATTGTACTTAAACAAAGAATGATATAAATTTCTTACGTCTTTTTTAAAAAAAAATAAAAGAAATTTATCTTAGTGTCATTTATGAAAGATCAAGAGCAAAGCTCTTACAATACAGAGCAAGTCCTGAAGTATCCGTAACTTAACTACAAAGATATCAACGTCATACAAGACGTATTACAATTCAGATACTGAAAACATATCTGCTAACCTATGGCTAATAAGCAAATAAAAATACAGATATGTACCAGACAGAATCAACTAATGCATAGATAGCAATTATTCCTTAGCACTGAGGGCTGAGAACCCCAGACCAACACTTGTCCTCCTCAACTCGAAAGCCAGGATAATGTTCACATTCACAACCCATAGATCTGGACCAAGCATCACACCCAAAAGCAGGCCAATCGAGACAGGACCACGCTTCATGAAAAATGTCATTAATTTGAATCATCCTCCCCATGTCCTTGTATGGACAAATTTCTTACAAACTAATCTCTCAAAGTAACATGTGTCTTTAGCATGTGAGAAACGCACATTTTTTTAATGACAGATTTTCACGTACTCTTTTAATAGCATTAATAAAAAAAAATAGTTGCTTCTTTACATGCTTAAAAAACACATATAATTTTTAAATGATAATTTACATAAAATAAAATAAAATTATGGTTGGTAGAAAATTTGTGTCCAAGACAGGAAAACTCAAATGTATGGTCTAAAGCCCATCTAAAACCCAAACTAATGTGTGCATAGTTTAAAGCCCATATAAATGCAACTCGAAAACCAATATTTTTCCAGCTTCTTCGTCCCTTTTATTTAGGCCCCACTTTTTATATTTTGATCAGACTGAGAAGGCCCTTTTCCCAATGCCATGTTTGTGGCCAGAAATCAACACCACAAAATTACGTGGACAAGGCAGAAAAGACAACATATGGGCATAGCCATGATAATGGATTAGGATGTGGTTCCTTATCCCAAACCCACTTCCCAGATTGCACTGCACCCACCATCGACAGCTCAGCTCCTTCTCTAACCCACTCATCAGTCATCACCACCAAAAATCACTCACCAACGCCACCAATGGACGCTCTCTCAGTGAACCGATCTCTCTCTCGCCTCAAACTCAGAACCATAACCGTCCCTTCTTCTTTTCCCGCCCAACAACAACAACTCGCACTCAAATCAAACCATGGCACCACAATCTTCACAGTCTATGCCCAGGAAAAAGGCTTCCAAGAAACTCAAGAAACGTTTCTGAGAAACAACGCCAACGACGAGTCGTATGGTGAAGTCAACAAGATCATCGGTAGCAGAGCAGTGGGAGGTGGGGCAGCCATGGAGTACTTGATCGAGTGGAAAGACGGGCATGCCCCTTCCTGGCTCCTATCGGATTACATAGCTAAAGATGTGGTGGCGGAGTACGAGAGTCCGTGGTGGACTGCAGCCAAGAAAGCCGACGAGACGGCTCTCCAGCGGCTCGCCGAGGAGGAAATGCGTGACGTGGACGCCGTGGACCAAGATGGGCGGACTGCGCTTATTTTTGTTTCCGGGCTCGGATCCGAGCCGTGTGTCAAGCTCCTAGCCGAAGCTGGCGCGAACCTTGACCATCGCGATACAAGTGGCGGCTTGTCGGCCCTTCATATGGCGGCTGGGTATGTTAAGCCGGGTGTTGTTAAGGTGTTGCTGGAGTTGGGTGCGGACCCGGAGATTCAAGATGACAAGGGACGCGCGCCGTTGGATTTGGCGAAAGAGGTCTTAAAGGTTACGCCTAAAGGAAACCCCGTTCAATTTGCAAGGAGATTGGGGCTTGAGAGTGTGATTAGGATGTTGGAGGGGGCAATATTCGAGTATGCGGAGGTGCAGGAGATATTGGAGAAGAGAGGGAAGGGTAATCACCTGGAGTATTTGGTCAAGTGGAAGGACGGTGGAGATAATGAGTGGGTCAAGGCTGGTTTGATAGGGGAGGACTTGGTAAGGGACTACGAGGCTGGGTTGGAATATGCTGTGGCAGAAGGAGTGGTGGGGAAGAGAGTTGGTGATGATGGGGGCAGAGAGTTCTTGGTGAAATGGACGGATATGGAAGAAACCACGTGGGAGCCTGAGGAGAATGTTGATCCTGAATTAATCAAAGAGTTTGAGGAGACCCAGGAAGTGGAGGCCCAGGCTCAATTGAGAAAGGATGGGACATAAAATTTTTTGGGCTTTTGATATTGGGTTTTATGTTCATTTATGTGGTTATTTGAAATGAGGTTTATATTGTGATTGGGAAGCTATATCATTTTCTCCTTCCAAGATTTTGTAAAGCATTATTATAAACCACAAATTGGTCTACACGGTTAAGTGACTTTGACTTTTTCTGAGGCATTTAGGGTTGGCGTGTCGGGTTAACCCACTTGTCAACTCGCTAATGATCAATCATGATACTATTCATTTGGTTAAATGTGTATGATTTCTCAATTATAATACAACTTATTTAAATAGACGGTGGCATAATACAACTCATTTGGTAAATAAGTCATGTTAGATTAACTTAAACACGATCCATTATTTGAAAACTAATTCAAATAAATGAAGACCTTGTTTGATCTTACTTGTATAACCTATTTACTTTACTTTTAGGTTTAAGAATTTTTTTTTTTTTTAAGAAAAAAATGATTTAGTATATGGGTCACCTGTGGGTTAAATAGGTTGACCTAAGATTGACCAGTATATTAAACGGGCTAATTCAGGTTGACCCACACCCAATTATACAAAACTTTAACCTTTTAATTTCATATAAAGTTTGTATAAAAAATTGATAACCCTATTAAAAAAAAATTAAGAGAGAAATGACGAGCCTCAGGTTAGGACTTGACCGTGGGTCTACTCAGGTCTCAAGCCAGACTCGTGTAGATCAGCTGACCCATGGTTGGGTCGCAGCGAAACCAAATTGTAGGTTTCCTGACCTATAGATGGTCTCAAGCTGAGACTCAACTGTGGGTCTATTGACCTAGGCATTGATCTCTTTCCTCTCTCTCTCTCTCACCATAGACCCAATTGTGGAATTTTCTCCCTCCTTTGATCTAATGTTTACGTTATAGACAATTTTTGTTCAATTTTTGCCTACAGGTAAACGTGGATTTCTTCCATTGGAGGGCATAAAACTCCCTTGTCTATGCAACGTCCGAATTTTTTGTAAAATTTGGACAACCGATTTGTATATGTAGACAAAAGAGGAAACGGCTTTGAGGGTTGATGAGGATTCAAATTTGCTCAATCAAGGAGCGGTAGTAGGCGTATGTGATGCAACAATTGTAGGTCTAAAGTAGCTCTTGTCCAATAGCGCCACTATGTCAGTAGACTTGGAAACACTGAAACATCTTTTAATTCTGTGATTAATACTTCCTCCACATATATTATGATACATATAGTCAATTGGCCCGTGAAAACTCCTGTCTTTGTCGATTGTTCGGCGGGGGAACTTTCTTGTTTGGTGCGGCGTTGATTGAATGTCTTTCATAATATTTATTTATTTTATTTTTTCTTTATCTTCTACCATGTCAGAGTAATTAAAAGGATGAAACATTTTCCGACATCTTCAATTTGTTTAAATGATGTAATATTAAGTTAATTATATTAGAAGAGTAATTTTATTTTTTTATTTTTTAAAGAGATAAAAATATTTTTAAAATATAACTAATTATATATTATTTGGTTAAAATAAAATGGTGAGATCTAATTCTAATTTATTTGCAATTGTACTATAAAAAAATTTAAAAATGTCTCCATAATTTGAGAAGTATTACGTTTTTCTGTTTTTGTTTTTGGGTGTCAGTTACGGATTACAAAATTGCCATTATCGATCGTCACCGCATTAACCGATACAC
>CM017322.1:10522979-10628869 GCA_006937295.1 Carpinus fangiana
AAAAAAAAATAGTTGCTTCTTTACGTGCTTAAAAAACACATATAATTTTTAAATGATAATTTACATAAAATAAAATAAAATTATGGTTGGTAGAGAATTTGTGTCCAAGACAGGAAAACTCAAATGTATGGTCTAAAGCCCATCTAAAACCCAAACTAATGTGTGCATGGTTTAAAGCCCATATAAATGCAACTCGAAAACCAATATTTTTCCAGCTTCTTTGTCTCTTTTATTTAGGCCCCACTTTTTATATTTTGATCAGACTGAGAAGGCCCTTTTCCCAATGCCATGTTTGTGGCCAGAAATCAACACCACAAAATTACGTGGACAAGGCAGAAAAGACAACATATGGGCATAACCATGATAATGGATTATGTGGATGTGGTTCCTTATCCCAAACCCACTTCCCAGATTGCACTGCACCCACCATCGACAGCTCAGCTCCTTCTCTAACCCACTCATCAGTCATCACCACCAAAATTCACTCACCAACGCCACCAATGGACGCTCTCTCAGTGAACCGATCTCTCTCTCGCCTCAAACTCAGAACCATAACCGTCCCTTCTTCTTTTTCCGCCCAACAACAACGACTCGCACTCAAATCAAACCATGGCACCACAATCTTCACCGTCTATGCCATCCAAAACCAAGAAAAAGGCTTCCAAGAAACTCAAGAAACGCTTCCGAGAAACAATGCCGACGACGAGTCATATGGTGAAGTCAACAAGATCATCGGTAGCAGAGCAGTGGGAGGTGGGGCCGCCATGGAGTACTTGATCGAGTGGAAAGACGGGCATGCCCCTTCCTGGCTCCTGTCGGATTACATAGCTAAAGATGTAGTGGCGGAATATGAGAGTCCGTGGTGGACCGCAGCCAAGAAAGCCGACGAGACGGCTCTCCAGCGGCTCGTCGAGGAGGAAATGCGTGACGTGGACGCCGTGGACCAAGACGGGCGGACCGCGCTTATTTTTGTTTCTGGGCTCGGATCCGAGCCATGTGTCAAGCTCCTAGCCGAAGCCGGCGCGAACCTTGACCATCGCGATACAAGTGGCGGCTTGTCGGCCCTTCATATGGCGGCTGGGTATGTTAAGCCGGGTGTTGTTAAGGTGTTGCTGGAGTTAGGTGCGGACCCAGAGATTCAAGATGACAAGGGACGCGCGTCGTTAGATTTGGCAAAAGAGGTCTTGAAGGTTACGCCTAAAGGAAACCCCGTTCAATTTGCAAGGAGATTGGGGCTTGAGAGTGTGATTAGGATGTTGGAGGGGGCAATATTCGAGTACGCAGAGGTGCAAGAGATATTGGAGAAGAGAGGGAAGGGTGATCACCTAGAGTATTTGGTCAAGTGGAAGGACGGTGAAGATAATGAGTGGGTCAAGGCTGGTTTGATAGGGGAGGACTTGGTGAGGGACTATGAAGCTGGGCTGGAATATGCTGTGGCAGAAGGAGTGGTGGGGAAGAGAGTTGGTGATGATGGGGGCAGAGAGTTCTTGGTGAAATGGACAGATATGGAAGAAGCCACGTGGGAGCCTGAGGAGAATGTTGATCCTGAATTAATCAAAGAGTTTGAGGAGACCCAGGAAGTGGAGGCCCAGGCTCAATTGATAAAGGATGGGATGTAAATGTTTTTGGGCTTTTGATATTGGGTTTTATGTTCATTTTTGTGGTTATTTGAAATGAGGTTTATATTGTGATTGGGAAGCTAAATCATTTTCTCCTTCCAAGATTTTGTAAAGCATTATTATAAACCACAAATTGGTCTACATGGTTAAGTGACTTTTTCTAAGGAATTTAGGGTTGGCGTGTCAGGTTAACTCACCTATCAACTCATTAATGATCAATCATGATACTATTTATTTGGTTAAACATGTCAAATTTCTCAATTCTAATAAGACTCATTTAAATAGACGGTGACACAATACAACTCATTTGGTGAACAAATCATGTTAGATTGACTCAAACACGATCCATTATTTGAAAACTAACTCAAATAAATAAAGAACTTGTTTGATCTAACTTGTATGACCTACTTACTTTACTTTTAGGTTTAAGATTTTTTTTTTTTTTTTTTTTAAAAAAATGTTAAAAGAAAAATATGATTTAGTATATGGTGGGTCACATGTGGGTTAAATAGGTTGACGTAAGATTGACCTGTATATTAAACGAGCTAATTCATGTTGACCCACACCCAATTATACAAAAATTTAACCTTCTAATTTCATATAAAGTTTGTGTAAGAAATTGATAACCCTATTAAGAAAAAATTAAGAGAGAAATGACGGGTCTCAGGTTGGGACTTGACTGTGGGTCTACTTGGGTCTCAAGCTAGACCCACGGTTGGGTCGCAGCGAAACCCAATCGTAGGTTTGCTGACCCACAACTGGTCTCAAGCCGGGACTCAACTGTGGGTCTACCGACCTAGGCACTGATCTCTTTCCTCTCTCTCTCTCTCACCATAGACCCAATTGTGAAATTTTCTCTCTCCTTTAATCTAATGTTTACGTTGTAGATAATTTATGTTCAATTTTTGCCTACAGGTTAACGTGGATTTCTTCCATTGGAGGGCATAAAACTCCCTTGTCTATGCAACGTCCGAATTTTTTGTAAAATTTGGACAACCGATTTCCATATGTAGACAAAAGAGGAAACGGCTTTGCCATGACTATGAGGGTTGATGAGGATTCAAATTTGCTCAATCAAGGAGTGGTAGTAGGCGTATGTGATGCAACAATTGTAGGTCTAAAGTAGCTCTTGTCCAATAGCGCCACTATGTCAGTAGACTTGGAAACACTGAAACATCTTTTAATTCTGTGATTACTACTTCCTCCACATATATTATGATACATATAGTCAATTGGCCCGTGAAAACTCCTGTCTTTGTCAATTGTTCGGCGGGGGAACTTTCTTGTTTGGTGCGCCGTTGATTGAATGTCTTTCTTAATATTTATTTATTTTATTTTTTCTTTATCGTCTACCATGTCAGAGTAATTAAAAGGATGGAACATTTTCCGACATCTTCAATTTGTTTAAATGATGTAATATTAAGTTAATTATATTAGAAGAGTAATTTTATTTTTTTATTTTTTAAAAAGATAAAAATATTTTTAAAATATAACTAATTATATATTATTTGGTTAAAATAAAATGGTGAGATCTAATTCTAATTTATTTGCAATTGTACTATAAAAAAATTTAAAAATGTCTCCATAATTTGAGAAGTATTACGTTTTTCTGTTTTTGTTTTTGGGTGTCAGTTACGGATTACAAAATTGCCATTATCGATCGTCACCGCATTAACAGATACACATTACTCTACCTAAAATGGAAGACTAGCTGCTGGCTTGAGAGAGAGTATTAAAAGAAACTATAATAAATTAACAGAAGTGGGTCCACCGTAATATCAGCTTCCACTCCCACTTGATTGCCATTTAATATCATACGGGCTTGAAAAGACCGTTGAATTCCTCATCAATTACAGACCGTAGATTACAATCCAGCAACCAAAAGGTAAATCCAACCATACTGTATAAGTACATATATATATATATATATGTATATATGGGTATGGGTCCAACTGTCCAAGTCTGCAACCCCAAGCTGCACGCCATCGGCCGCAGTGTTCCCAAAAAACCATCAACTTCAAATCCATGCTGTCATGGCCCAACAAAGCCTACGCCAATTTCACACTATTCCAATAATACCCTTACCGAGAGCCCTCCCTCGAGTCCCTTTCATGTTTAACTAGGGTTAAGGCGGACATTCCATACCATTACCACAGGGATCACTGAGCGTGCATCACCCATGCCCCCCATTATTCTCATCAATTCCGGCCCGTCAAAATAATTGAAATTAATTTATTCAATAAAAATTAAAAATTAAAAATTTAAACTCTTACCAAATTAATTATTAAATATTCTTAATGGGTAATAGCTTCTTATTACATAAACACTAATCTACACCGATCTCTTTCCTTGTCACACAATTAGAGAAGCAGCGTGTGCTGTCGGGCAAAGCGTGAACCATACGCCCGCAGACGCAGAGGATGCTACTCCAAGGGACGACAAGAGACTGCACATTAGCTAGTAACATCGAACCTCGTTTCCTTGTTCGAACTTCCGGATTAAATTATCGATGTCTTTGGTAGCGTTAAATTCTAATTCTCTTCGTATATAAGGAAGTGCATGCAATTTTTATTGTTCAGGTCTTTTTTTTAATGACCCTCAATGGGCAAATGAGTATAATAGTCACTGTTACTTTCTTCGTCGGTCCTTTTTATACAGAGACATATTAGAGTATTTCCAAGTAGGCGAAATAGCTAGTGAGAAAGAACTACTCTTTTTTTTTTTTTTTTATTGACACTTCAACATATTTTCTATCCTACTTTTTATTTTCTTTAAATATTATTTTGTGTGAAAAATAATGTAAAAGAAAGAGGAGAAAGAAATTAATAAATAAAGTTTATAGGGAAAAAAAATAGTGAATAGACTAATCAACTTATTTATTGTGCACACTAAATGAAAAAAAAGGTAAGTTACCTATTCTATGCTGGAGATGAAAAAACACCTATAATAACCAAATTTGACTATTATTAGGAATTTAACTATTCTTTTGGAGACGTTCTTCTGCGTTATTTAAAGAAAATAATAAAGTTACAACTTAAATCTAATTAAGACTTAATTTTTTTCTTAAGTGTCTGTTTGTTTTTTCTAAAAAATTGTCCATGTATGAAAGATAACCTTAAATTAAAAATTAAATCTCAAAATTAAATCTTAGTTGAATTTAAGTCGTAGCTATATTACAATCATATTTTTTTACAAATTTTTCATTAAAATTTTGAACTAATTATACGTCTCATAAATTCAACATATATGAAAATAAATAAAAAATAGATAGAGAATGATTATAATAATAATAATAATAATAAAAACATCGAAGGTCGGAATTCAAATACTTTGCACAGAGAAGTCTCTTTATATCGCTGAGTACTTCAGCAATACCTGTCACTTCCTTTCTCGTACACATAACCAAAAAAAACAGAGACAACGAAAAACACCACAAAACCTTTTTGACAACTCTATCCATGGCTGTGACAATGCACGTGAAGTCGGACTCCGAGGTGACGAGCGTGGACCAGGGCTCGTCGCCCCCGCGCTCGCCTCGTAGACCCGTCTACTTCGTCCAGAGCCCCTCGAACCACGACGTCGAGAAAATGTCCTACGGGTCCAGCCCCATGGGCTCGCCGCACCACTACTACCACTGCTCGCCGATCCACCACTCCCGCGAGTCCTCCACCTCGCGCTTCTCCGCTTCCCTCAAGAATCCGAGAAACCCCTCCGCCTGGAAGAAGCTACAGAAGGAGCCTGTGTCCGAGGCCGACGACGACGACGACGACGAAGACAGCGTCGGAGGCTTCGGTGGTTTGAGCCGCAATGTGAGGCTGTATATTTGCTTCGTTTTTCTCTTCGTCACGCTCTTCACGGCTTTCTCGTTGATTCTGTGGGGCGCGAGCAAGAGGTACAAGCCTAAGGTCTTCGTCAAGGTACTCTCTCTGGTCTCTGCCTTCACCGAGTCGAGTAGTCGACTCAGCTTCTCGCTGGTGTTTATCCAGGACACTGGGGATTATATGACGTTTTAGTTGTAAAATGAATAATTAAATCCCGCAAAGCAAGTCTTTTGCTTTTTACAACTCAGTTTCTATCAAATTATGTTAGATTTTGGCCACGGATAAAAATTTAGCCCAAGTTATTTAATCAAAAATAATATTTTCATCGTAAAATAATCTAAAAAAAGTTCGATTTATCGATTAAATTATTAAATTTGGAATAAAAAAACATGTAGTATTAAATGTTTGTCTCTTTTGTTCTTCTGGGGCAGAACATAGTGTTCGGGAACTTCAACATACAGGCGGGGAGTGACAACTCCGGCGTGCCAACCGATATGCTATCGTTGAATTCGACGGTCAAATTTGTGTACAGAAATCCTGCCACGTTCTTCGGCGTCCACGTCACGGCTACCCCGTTGGAGCTTCACTATTACCAGCTCCGACTTGCCTCAGGACAGGTCAGTAAAATTTGTACGGAAAAGTCGGTTTAATCCCTTGCCAAAATATAAATGGATGTGTATTATTTATTATTTTTGTGGGTAGAATGGTAATTTCGGAGTGGTTGGGCTTGGGGTCATTATTAGTTCTCTGATGGTCTTGTCACCTTGGAAGATGGGAGACGCAGAGGCAGCTTGAATTTGATTGGATATATTATTTATTAGGGTGCCTGCCTGCAAAAAAGCTGCTACAAGGCTGGACCGATGACAAGAATCGGTGCCCCTAGACGTTGGAAAGCTCGATAGGGTTAGGGTCCATTTTATGTTTGTATTTGCTTGGTTCTGTCAGCAAAGGTTGTTTGGGAGGGGGATCTTTTGCATTGCTTTTGTTGTTTGTTAGGATTCTTTGGGAGTGTCTGCTGAAACATGGAAAATGGATTTTTAGACGCGGTTTCATCACAAACAAACAAACAAAATAGTTTTGAGATGGGAAAGAGATCGGAAATGATTGGATGTGATATAAAAATAGGACGTGTATTGCATGGCATCTAATCCACAAAAAAGAAAATAGTATGAGTATTGCTCGGCTTGGGAATTTCCTCCTTTTGTCTGCTTGTAAAATCATGGCCTTTTGATGGAAAATGATATAGACTAAAGCATTTGTAAGTTGGGTTAATATCTGAAGTTGATGATTCTAACTGTTTCGTTGGAGTTTGAGACATTCTAGTTGGGCTAAAAAATAGACACGGGTACTTTAGTTGTAAGAAGTTATAATATTAAAAGATTCTTGTACAAATGAAAAACAGAGATACTCATACAAGGTTATTTCATATACACAGATCAAGACAGAAGTCATAATATTCTAACTCAACTCAATAAACTTCAATACCAGCTATATGGGATTGGTTTGCATAGATCTTTTACACCATTTGATCCTATTTAGGGTCCTGTTCTCTCATTTACCCCTCTAGCAATGTACCATTGTAACTGTAAGTCTGTCTTAAACACAATCTCTGCGGCTTGAACTTCTAAACTAGGTAAGCTGCATTTATTTATTTGCATTAGGTTATATATTTTGCTTTTACATATTTGAAATTAGACAGTCCTTACCTTATAATTTGGCCTCCTAATGAATTATATTTGAATAGAGAATAACTTCTATATGGACTTGGCACAAACTAGGTTCTTTGTGTCCTTCAATAGGAGAGTGGCGCATTAGCTCTTTAATCAACTCACCGTCAAATTCTTTATTATACCATTCAAGACACATGAAGCTTGAGTTGCCCCTCTTCTCCATTGGGTGCTGAACGCTGCCACTCCTTCCACTAAACTCTATCATCAAATAACCCCTGTTCTCCGCTGCAACTCCAGTGCCAGTAAGTGTTCTCTCCAACAAGAAGTCTGTCCGAAGAAAGAGATAAGTGTGAAGCAAGGGATTTATCTCGTCTGGTTTGAAAGCAAAATTTCCTCTCATCAAACATAGCTCAAGCTCAATGACACTATCAAACAACGTCAAAAGCATACCCAATCCAAAAAAGAGCATAGATTTAGATCAGGGAAACAACCATATTTTGAATGATTCAATTTTTTTTTTTCAACGATGCTACTTCACTACGTGACTTATGGTGTTGGAGCAATGGCAAAGGCGGTGGCCTTTGGCGGAGGAGAGGGAATTGGTGGAACGGGAATTTTTTGTGGTCTAGAAGATGACCGTCAATGATAACAAATAATAATAATAATAAGATGATTTTTTTTTTTTTTCCCTCTTTTCAGTTTTTGCATTCCACGTCGACATGGCAATTTCTTATTGAAGGGCACAAAATACTTAGTTTGTGCCGTTCTTACAAAAGTTATTTTCATTCAAATATTCTTTACGCTTTCTGAATGGAGTCCACTTTCTCGTTTGACTTTGTACATTTGGTGATCCCTTATGATCTTTGTGATGATCTTCTCTAATTAACTTGTAACGATTAATGTAACAGATGAAAAGGTTTTATCAGTCAAGGAAGAGCCAGCGAACGGTAGTGACAGTGGTGCTAGGGCATCAAGTGCCACTCTATGGTGGGATTTCTGCAATTCCGAACCTGAGAGAGCACCATGTGAAAATGGCAATTCCAATGAACCTAACACTTGTGGTAAGGTCGAGGGCCTACATTTTGGGAAGACTCGTGAAGTCCAAGTTCTATAGAAGAGTCAGATGCTCTGTAACTCTCAGAGGCAATAGACTTGGCAAACCCCATAATTTGACAAATTCATGTGTTTACCAGTGAATCACCTACTCTTGTGTTTGCCATGTATATTGGTGTCTCAAGTGGGAAATTCAGTTCTCCATTTTTGGCCCCTAGAAGTTTATTTTTTCTTCTTTTTTCATCTTTACAGATTCAGTGTACTAGTGTTTTAATTTTTCCTGTAGCATCTTGGATATTTAAGACCTGCAAATGGATGAAGGGACAATGTAAATTTCATTTGTTGTATGTGAGATACATGATAACAAGATCCTCTAGGCTTTCATCTTTGATTGTTGACAATAGTGAAATTTATTGACGGATCAAGAATTGCTCGGGAAATATGATTTGTGGTAGGCGAACAACGGAAACAAGGTTCAGATTACGGTCAATGATGTCATATGCCCAATGAATGAAATATAGAATATAGAAACCCTGGGATTTGATGGGCAGCCTGTGGAGCATCAGATTTTGAAGCACAAGAACCTCAAGAAGCAGAGATTAAACAGGTCCAAAATATCCCATTTCTACCTTTTACCGCTAAAATGGGTTCAACTGACGAAAATATTCACTTGGTAGAGGCAAACTAGATGAAATTTTGGCCCTTAAAAGATAGCCTCTATGAGCCACTAAGCAAAAGTCCTCCCGAGTACTGAAGGTACAAAAAGAAAAGAAAACATCAGTTGAAAAACAGAAATCACACAATCAAGACTAGTGCATGCACGTGAAGCACTTCAACCATTTCAGATATCCTTCTTCTCTTCATTCTTCTGGCACCCCGGCAGCTTCTCCTTTATTTTCTCCAAGATTCCTTTTTTCTCGTTAGCCTCACCTTCAGGAGAATGCTCATTTGCTGCACACTCTGCAGGACCACCCTCTTCTGCCTTCCTATTTGTTGCTTCTGCATTTGCTACAGCATTGTCATTCTCAACTGGAGTGATTGTGTCTTTATGCTTCGTATCGCCCTCTTCCTTCTCGCCAAATATTTTTTCCTTAAACCCTTTCTTCTTCTTTTTCTCATCTCCTTCTCCATCTTCTTCATCACTAGACTGCACATTTTCAAAGCAAGCTGGAGTTTGTCAGTGAATAATGATGACAAAATGAACTGTTTGCTTATTAAACAATATGCACGCTTGATACTGTAGTGTTATCTGCTTCACTAACTCAGCGAGACAGGTAAATCCCCACTCCAAAAAAATTAAACTGATAAAAAATGATGAATCTGATTATTTAATTTATATTCTAACAGCTACCCTAGACAAATGAGAGCTTACCGAGCTAGAGTTGCTTCTAGACCGGTGGAGCTCTTCCATGAGAGTGAGCTTCTCTTCCTCCTTCATTGTCTCCCCATCTGTCATGGCTGCATCCTCTTGGGGTTTCTTTTCTTCTTTCTTTTTGAAGAAAGCTGCACAATTCATCGATTCTCCTGCATCCTTTGGGGCAGTCTCACTTTCTTGGCCCTTTGATTGCTGATCTGCCATGATTATAAACTTAGCAATGAATAGAAACAGAGCTTTGGAAACTTAATGACGATGATGGTTATACTAGGCTGTTGGTTTTTACAGTTGAAAGTGCTGGTATTTATAGGACAAGCCATGGGTCAAGCCAACTCAAGATGAGACTTGAGACATGTTTTGGGATAATGCTTACCAACGAAGGAGATGGTTTTGATCTCATTGCCCCTGCAAATATGTACAGGGGTATGCATTGGAGAGGGCTTGTGTTGGCCACTGGGGGAGAAAACCAACAAGGGTCGGTGTGGCCGGTGCGCTCGTACCAAGAGGTTCCCTTTGGCTGCTAATGTGGGAGGTTTTGAGATGATCAGGAACTTATAGTAACTTCACGTGGATTGGTTAAAAACTTGAATCATTTATGAATAAAGTACATTGATTTAGGTGTAATTTTATTGCTTTTAAGGCCAATTAGAGATAAAGTTATGGACTGTTTTCAATGAATAAAGTTTTACTTGGTTACATTCATCTATACGAACAATGCTAAATGCTTTCACTTGTGTGAGTTGGAACTTTGAATATCTCAAAAAATGAACTTCTTCTTCTTCTTTTTTTTTTTTTTTATTAAAACTATCCTAATACCCATGTTCATTATAATTTAACATTTTCTTAACGTTGTACAGGTTTCTGTTTGTTTGGTTTAATAAAACTCTGTTTCAAAAAAGAAGTAATTACAACAGAAAAAAATTAACTTGACTAAAAACCCTTGCCTTTTTTATGTTAACTTGAGTAGGTCCATCCTAATAAATGTTGATTAAGAAACTTGGTGCTAAGCTAGTATATATAATACATCTGTATCTAACATCAAAAAAATGTTGACCGAACAAATCTTCATGATTTTAACATGAGGTTGTTCATGTGACAGATACATGAAACCAACAACTTCATAGCCACTCTAGCAAAGATTATTTATATCACTTTCAAAATGGGTTAATTATTTGTTAATTAAATATCCAGAGTCATTAAGGCTTGAAGAAGTTGGCATGTAGGCCTTTGTCAGCTAAAGTCCAGGCCGCTGCAACAGCTAAAAGAACACTCAAAGCAACGCCGAAGCAACCGAGCCCCAAGTTGAGCGACCAGGCAGAACCATTTGGGCGGGGCTTCTTCATTGAAATCCACATGAAACATGGATATGCAAGCGTCAAAGGCAACGTGATGCCTCCCACAAGAGGAGCCAGGCTTCCCAGGAAGGGGAAAGCCACTGATATAAAGAAAACCAGCCCTCCAAAGAAGAGGCGTAGGGCTGTGCGAACCCACCTTGGGCACGGCCGCTTCATCTTGGTTGTGTATCTGAGTTCCAGATTGTCGAAAACTGGCATTGCGTAGATTTGGAATGTGCATAAGCAGCTCACGATTACCAGTGCGTAGATTAAGCCCATCACGAACTTCGATGTGCTGCCCCCATGGATTCTCGAGAAGGTGCTCAACAATCCTCCATTGTATGGTATCTGGCATTCACAGCAAAAACAGTGTCATCAAATAGGAAAAAAGATTGTATTTGTCCACGATTGAGACAATAAGCAAGCACAAAGTAGAAGAAAGACACATGGGTTTATTTATGTCGGGTGATTTTGGGCCTCGTTTAACCCCAAAAGCTAGTTCAAGGGATGATGTTTTTCCTTACACTTATAAATTGACCACTAGCCCATTTCACAATCAATGTGGGATAACCTCAACAATCTCCCCTTCATACATCGGGTTTGCATGGTTCGACATGATTACACTTTTCAAGTGGTATTAGAGTCCGAGTTTGTAAGTTTTAATCCAACTTAAGCAATTAGGATAAGTGATGATTTAAATGTCTACTTTGCAAGAAAATGTCAAATTTCGTTACATATAATACAGAAATACAAGACTCTCAATCTTGCTTTTTACTCTCAATTTTGATAATAGCAATACCCAGTTTTCTTTTATGAATGTAGGCTGGGCGTTTCCTGTTTATAAACTGATGTGACAATTAATGTGATACTTATCATCATGTCATGTCAGCTATTAAAATATATAATAATCTACATATGATACACATAAAATAAGATAAAGTTTGCTTGCCTGGTTTCCATAAGCCCAAAATCCAGCGATTGCTAGGGGAAATTGGCACATGGCAATTAGTGTATATGATACTATCACTCCCTTCCACATTCGCCGATAGGATGGGTGTTTTGAACTTGAAGGCAATGTTCCCTGCACCATAATTGCATTGCAATCACTATCAAAATTAAGCTGAGAAAATGACCGCCGTAAGGGAAAAGTTGGGTTAAAGTTGTATTAAAAAATTGTGCATTTATTATGCCTCTATCACAATAACTATGTTGGTCTAGAAGTAGGGTCAAGGTTGACATTAGCCCCGCAAGCTCTAGTCACCTATTCCGTAATTGTTCGAGTAGGATTGGGCTAATATTAACCCGACCTATTTAATTAAACGATTTAAATTCAATCTTAACCTCATAATTTTATGGAAAATGTTAGGGGTTCTCCCCATAGGTTCTCCTGGCGTTCTCTCAGTCTTATATAAAACATGATTTGAGAAAANCTCCACACCCGTTTTTTTAGGCATTAGCATCAAATTTGAGGCGTTAGCACCAAATTTATGAGGCATTAGCACCAAAATTGAGGCATTAGCACCAAATTTAGGATGATCAAATCCATTTTGAGTGATACCATCCCTAAAGGGTTAACCTTCCACCCTTAGGTGTTAGTTTTGAATCCAAAAACAAGTTTTAAAGAATTAGAACCTAACTATTAACTCATAAAAATTAATCGATTGGCAAAAAAATGGTACTATAATTTTATTTTTTCTTAAATTATGTTCTATGTAAGACTGAGGGAACGCCAGAAAAACACTATAGAAAGAACCCCTAGCAAACCCCTAATTTTATATTACATTCGTGTTAAATTTGTGAAAACAAAATATGGTGGGTGTTAAAACAGAGAAGAAAAACTGACCTGTATCTCAAGGACAACATTATGACCTCTGAATACAAGAGCAACGATCCCAAGAGCATTGAGAATTCGACTAATTTTGCCCATGTCAGAGTTAGCGGGCTCAGATGGGCTGTAGGACACCCCACTGGGCCGACCCTTTGTGATTGAGAGAACCCAGATGAGAGTACAGAATCCGACGCCTGTGATGGACCCAATCAGAGACGTCCAAGCTATGGAGTGCAGGTTGGGTAGCTGGGCTATAATAATTGCTATGCAAGTGAACACCAAGAACCACTCTGTACCGGTCAATGACTTGGCATGACACGTGGCTTCACTGTCACACATAATTTTGAAGAAGCTTTCCATGGCCCCACCGCCTATGATAATCAGAAAGGCACACGAACCCCCTGATAGGTACATTATCGGAAATATTGCCAGCAACTTCCCTAGCTTTGGACCTACATTTCAATCGTAAGGACTTTCAAGTTTCATATATTAAAAAAAAAAAAAAATACAAATCATATGGAAAACAGATTCCTTAACTACAACACGTTTTGAGAAGACCCTTTCAAAATTTAAAAACTCTCAGTTTATCCCACTCTGTTAGTTTTAGTCGTTAATTTTTAACAGAAATGCCTAAAAAGATCAAATTACGTACCCTTTGATTTTTTTTATTTATTTTTAATTAAGGGTTAATTTAAAATTTTATAAAAAAATCAGGGATATAAACATTATTTTGTTACTTTTAACGTTTAAAATATGACAGAGATGGTCAATTGAATTGAATTGAAAATTTAAAGGATTAAATTGAATGTTTTTGAAATTTAAGGTGGTCTTCTCAAAATGTGTGGTAATTCAAGAATTTAAAGTGAAGTTTCCCTAAAAAATAAAAATAAATAAAAATTAAGGCTCACCAAAGGATGCGATTGCAAGTTGGAGGTATCTGCTGTAGCGGATTCCGGCGACCGATTCATGTAGTTTGACTAGAATCCATATGGTGTAGAGCTGCCACACAAATGCTATTGACAAACATATGATGCCCCATACCCTGCAATCAACGGAATTCAATCAAAATGATAAAAGATTCTCACCGGCCGGAAGCCAAATATCGTGGACGGAGATTTAAATTACGGTCATTAGCCGTCTAAATTGTTAACAATTTGAACGGTAAAAAAGATAGTCATATATAAGATTGACAAATTATAAGCATGGACCACAGTGTGTGTCGCTAAGTGGCCAAATTATTCAATGTTAAATCGCTGTACGTTGAACGTCTGCTTGTGGCAGATAATGGCGTGAGACTGTGAAGTCACTGGTCGAGGAAGATGAGTTGGTGATCAATATATATTCTTGGGTAACTTTGCACTATTTGGCAAGCTTCCATACTTTAAAACCTTCTAATTTAAATTCATAAATTTTTAATTACAGTCAATTTTTAATTTTTTTTGTCAGATTTTAAACGTTAAAAGTGAGATAACGACGTTATAGCCTTGACTTTTTATAAAATTATAAATTTACCTTTAATTTCAAATTAAAAAATTAAAAAAATATATTATATATGTAAAAAAATCACGATTGGGCCACCTTGTGACCCTTTGATTCAATTTTTTTTTTCCATTTTTTTTAATAAAAATAAAATTTAAGGGTAATTTTGTCTTTTTAAGGATTTTAATAGCAAAACTTAACGGAAGGAGTAAATTGATTGAATTGAAAGTTCAGACGATTCAAATTGAGAAGTTTTGAAATTCAAGAGACTTGTTAAATCGCATAATAATTCAGGGATATCAAGTGAAGTTAACCTTATATATAGAGGTAATTTCACTTTAGACCTATTCCTTATTTCTCTCACCCGATTTTGAAAAGAATACCATAAAAACATTAGGAAAACACTTGGCATGTGTATATATGGTCCTAGATGGATATTCAAAAAAAAAAAAAAAGAAGATCACACCCGTCTCTTATTTCTCTCACTTATTTTATTTTTATTTTTTTTTAAAAAATAGACTAAGAAAATACCAAAAAAATACATAACATTTCCCTTATTGTCAATGGAGAATACACAGATCCAGCTTAATAGTCAACAGAGGATTTTGAAAAGGCAACGTGGTATAAGTTTGGTTGGGTCCACCTGGTACGAAAAGTCAACTGAGAAACACCACAGAAACCAACTGTAATGGCAAAAAGAATATTATCATTATTTATATTATTTGAAGACACACTAACACATTAGAAAATTTACAGTGAATTTGATTTTTTTATTTTTATTTTTATTAAATTATGTAAAATATTGTTTTTTCTTTTAAAATAATCAGCTTCTAGTGAGTCTTCTCTGGTAACCTAAGACTCCCTAGAACCAGTAGGTGAGGACAAACAGATCTGTTCTAAGTTTATTATTTGATTGATAATACTCCTCAGAGGTTGGACGTACAAGTATATTCAATTTCATTATATAAAAAAACAAAAACAAAAAAGCTATTTATAGTATCTCTCTTACTGTAATAAAAAATTTCAAGATCAACCCAGAATAGAAAAAACGTGGACTGGTCCATTTCTACTGACCACCGGAATCAACTGGCCGGGGAAGCTGCCGGGAACCCGGTTTCCGGCTAGTCCAAAAGACTAGCAACACAAGTTTGATTCTCTGAAACACACATGCAGAAAGCAGTGACCTTTTGACCCCTCATTTAATTTTTGTCGATTATTTCTTAAAGGTAACTTAAAAGCTCTCATTTTAATATACTAAATTTTAAAAAGTTTATATAAGATGACCAAGGTTCCACGGCCACGGGTATATTCAATTTCATTATTAAAAAAAAAAAAAAAAAACAGTAAAAAAAGAAGAAGAAGAAGAAGTCATTTATAGAATCTCTCGTACTGTGAATAGGAAAAAAAAAAAAAAACGTTGACGGGGTCCACTGTCCAGTCCGTCTCTACCGACTACAGGTTACCGGAATAAACTTGGGAAGCCGCCGGGAACCCGGTTGCCGGCGAATCCAAAAGACGGGGAAAAGTTTGGTCTAAAACACACATGCAAAAATCACTGACCTTTTGATTCCATTTCTTAATTAATTAGGCCTCATATTTTTCTTCGTTCTCGTTCTCGGGTTTATAATAATATATTATCAATATAATGCATGAAAAGAAGAAGAATAAATGACAGGGAAGATATATAAATATATAAAGCTTACCATCCGAGTGTAGCAAATGCAACAGGAAGAAGAAGGGCTTGCATTCCAATCCCGGAGCAGAGTATATGAAAAGTAACGGAAAAGACGTTGCCATTCCTGGACTCGGTGATGGGAAGCCAAGCTTCTTGTGGGTTGTGCCAATCTGATGGTTTAGAAATAATATCTGGACTACTATCTGCGACGGAAATGGCGAATTGCTGATCATCTTGCCCTCGCTGTTTCTCTTCATCATGCCTTCTGGAAGGGTGGAGAGGAATCTCAGAACTGTAATCTGCTTCCACCACTACCTCTCCCATGGCTGATGGCTGCCCCTCCCTGGCCTCCACGTACTTCGCGCAACTGATCTGTGGGTCTAAGTTTAACGGACCAACGATTGCGAGGGGAAGTTGTCTATTTCAGCGGTGGCCGTAGTTGATGAGTGGTGATAAAAAAAGACTTGATGGGTTGTTTTCGGGTCGCCAATTATCTCTTAATGACCCATTTATATATATAGAAGAAATTCACCTCCTCTTGTTAGGGGGGGTGCCATCATCAATCACTACCATATCCCGTTATACGTTTGCTTCAAGCGTATACCATGACCTGTAATACATTTCAAACTGTGACGTCACCTGTGATGTTTATGAGGTGACGTATGCTGTTGTCTTTCTTTTCCCGTGTTCAGAAACGGATCTACCGAGCTTGGACCCTTTTAAAAAAGATCATGTGCGTTACACGCTATGAATTAATTTTCTTTTCTTCTTTTTAATGTATAATATATGATATTATTTATTTATTTATTTGCTATTATTTTTTTCTCAAAACATTAATTATGATTTGAGCCAGCTGTTGTGGTCCTGTAATTTAGAGGTATTTTTAAAATTTGTGTTGGGGATCGGACTATGTTGGATGCTTGGGGCTACATTTTTTTTTAAAAAAAGTTGGTTCCTAAATGATGTGTTACTTTTTCATAAGATTTATTATTTTGAGAAATGTGTTGCTAACTCATGAGATGATGACACATCATTTCTCATTATATATATAATGCAGTTTATCATTAGATACAACTCTTTTATAATTGGAACCCTCCAATTACACGCTGGCATGTATTAACAAGTTGAAAAAGATTGAGGAAAGTCTACATACTTCTCAATTTATCACATACATAATTGACAATATATGTTTTTTTTTTTCAAACTTTTAATTGGACAATTTCTCTCCAAACTACCAAAATTGTCAATGTTGAAAATACCATTAATAAAATTAAATTAAAAAAAAAGAACTAAAAAAGGGAGTGGATTTTTTTTTTTTTTTTTAAAAAAATTGTTAAAGAAAAAAATAATTTGGTTTTGTTTTCTTTCGAATTTATAGGGGAATTTTTGTCATATTGACAAAAAATTTAGGGTAGTCTTTGTCATTTACATGGCCTCAAGGGGACATCAATTGAAAGTGTGGGGGCATTATCAATTGGATATTAATTTGATAGGGGTACGTGGACTTTTCCTAAAATGTTTGTAGGTTTAGAATTTTTCATTTGGTTATTGTTTAAAATGTGAATAAAATACAAATGATCCAATCAAATCATTTTTTTTTCTTACAATTTTATAGCATTAATTGAAACATGGCTAGACTTATAACTCTTTTACAATTTGTTAATACGTGTTAATATATGATTGAAGATGGAGTGAAAAAGAAAAAAAAAAAAAGGGTTATAAAATAAATATAAGTGTGGTATTACTCAAGGAATATGTATAAGAGCACTTCTTGCAGCCTCGCCAAAATCTTTTCTATTTTTTTTGTTATTTTGGTGAGGCAATTTAACAAAAGTGGCTAAATCTCCACTTTTCATACTTAATACTTTAACAAACAAAAAAAGTTGAGTGAACAGTACTGACCAAATATAAAATGTACCGTTAACTCACCTATTGATTAAACAACTCATTTATCTCTTTTCCTTTTTACTTTTCGTTTTTCTCTATTTTTTTTTCTTTTTCTTTTCTTTTTCTCTGCAGCTTCTCTTCCTTTTCTTTTTCTTTTCTCTCAACGTTTGGCACAATTTCTCTCTAGCATTTTATATCCCTTCATCAAACATTACAAATTTATCTTCAGAAAAATTACAAATTTTTAAAAATATCACCGTTAGAATAAGATAAATATTATTAAAATAAATTATTAGAAAAATACAAACATTAAAAAATATAAAAATTAGAGAAAGAATAAATAAATATTAAAAAAATAACATTTAAATAAAATAATAAAAATAAATTGTTAAAATAGTGAGGTTGCGAGTAATTAGTTAAAATCACGAAGTCTTTTAAGTGTAGTAAAGATGTTATAAATATATATTTTTTTAAAAAAATGTGTTGATAAAAAAAGACTTAAAAAATAAAAAACATTTAAACAAGATTTAACTTTAAATTAGTAGGTTAGTGTAGTCAATTCCAAGAAAGAAAAGGAGGCGTAGGCACCAAGCTTGAATGTACTCCGCCACTCCGGTCAACTCGGTGGCTTCCTTTTTCTTTTTTTCTTTTTTTTTTTTTTCTTTTTTCTTTTACAACTTTCACTATAAAGTATAAAGTCGTTATGCTATTTTGCATTTTTCTGTTTCTTTTTCCTTACTCAATTGATGTGTTATGTTTAATTTACTCTTAAATCAATTTTAATTATAAATAAAAAAAGTTAAAAAGTAAATTAAGCTTGCCACATCAGTTAAGAATGTCGAGAGAAAGATGATAGAATGCAATTTTTTTTTTTTTTTTTTTTTTTTGGGTTTAGAGAATAATTTCAATCCGTTCATGGTATAAAATTGTGTGTTTTGCACTCTATAATAGGAAGCAATTTTCTGTTTCTTTTTCCTTACTCAATTGATGTGTTATGTTTAATTTACTCTTAAATCAATTTTAATTATAAATAAAAAAGATAAAAAGTAAATTGAACATGCCACATTAGCTAAGTATGTCGTGAGAAAGATGATAGAATGCAAACCTTTTTTTTTTAATTTTTTTTAATTTTTTATTTTCTTTTAGAGAATAATTTCAATCCGTTCATGATATAAATTGTGTGTTTTGTACTTTATAATAAGAAGCAAATACCAAAAAATAATATAACTATTCATACCAAGTTTTTTTTTTTTAACAAAATACCTCATAGAAAAAATTGACAAAACCACTGGATCCATCATCTTAGGGCATGTTTGGAATTGCGTTTGAAGGGCTTAAAAGTGTTTTTAACACTTAAAAAGTTCGTTTGAATAAAAAAGTACTCGTTTGATAAAAAAATTAAAAGTACTTTTAAGAATCCAAAAAACCTAAAAATAGCAAAAACACATTTTTGGTAAAAGCTTAAAAATGAAGATTTTGCCCTAAAGCTCTATTTCTCAAATGCAATTCCAAACGGACTCTTAGTTGATTTTTTTGGAGACTGGTGCCCGGGGTTCGGAAGTAGGTAGGAGGCGTTAGGCTAGAATGATTGAAAAAATTTGTGGTATTGATTTGAGTTAAGGATATAGTGTCTTTATTTCTATTGTATTTTGTGTTTTTATCTTGTGTATCAAATTTCTATTGAACGCTCTAAAATTAAGTTTTACACCACATCCTAATAAAACAGTTTTTTACTTTATTTTATTATTATTTTTTTAAAATTTTGAGAGCCTATGCATGAATAATTCCCCAAGCCTACACCTAATTCCGCCCTTCGTGTATGGCATGTGCCGCATGTCTATGTGGAATAGTTGATTTTATTCTCGATCAGATCCCTTCTATTTTTAAAGAGCAATGTTTCAAAAGCTCTCTCCCAAGAAGGAATATTATATATGTTCCCAAGGTTTGCTCAATTGGGTAAGACCATTAGGATTCATAAATATTCTACTCAATTATTAATTTGATTTTAACAACTAATTCAAGAATTGGTATTTTTTCTTCTTCTTCATTTCCCTCTTTCTTTCCAACAAATGAACCCTTCTTCGTTCTTCTTTGCCTCTCCGACATAGGGCAGAGGATCTGCATTTCTATTTATGCCAGTTTATATTAAGTGCATTTCATTTTTATTTTATTCAATATTGCTGAACTTTCCTGGCATAATAATATAGTGTCATTATTTGCTCTATATTTTTGGTATTTTTTCTTTGAAGCAAGTTGCAAATGCTTTAGAAAAAATATGGCCATTAAAAAAAATAAATGTTTGAAAAAAGTGATATTAAAATAATACGATCCTTTTTTAAAAAAAAAAGAAAAAGAAAAAGAAAAAGAAAAAAAAGCATATTTAAATATTATAAAAAATTGATAAATAATTAGATGTAGGGTGCAATTTTAAAACCCACTAGGTAAAATAGATAAAAAGCTTTTATTAGCTATATATATATATATATTAATCTTTAAAAAACAGGGAGTTGGAATAGTTTACAAAGGTCCTTCCAACATGATAATTAGTAGGATTGGACCAATAAATCACTTTCGATTTGTGTATTATGAGCTTGTAACTTTCTCCATTTTTATTCTGTAATTTATATATCATGATATTAAATCGTGGTGGACAAATATTTTCTTCAAATTGAGTTAGATGATTTTTTTTTTTTTAATTCCCCCTATAAAATTATTATGTGTTTTTTTAGCATATAAGAAGCAGATAATATATATTTTTTAATAATATTTTTTTCATACTTTATTAATGGTATTTTAAATATACGTGTTTCTCATGCGCTCCCAAAAGGGCCAAAACAAGTGTGTGGGGATTAGCATCAATGTGCAAGACAGTGTGGGCCAAAATGCCAAATGATTGCAGCTAAAAGCAGGGGACGGAACTAGCAATTATAGTTTGAGGGGCAAAAAGTTAAAAAAAAAAAAAAAGGTGGGGGGTGGGGGGATTATTATGATTTTTAAAAAAAATCTAAGGAAATTTTTAAGAAAACATGAGGGCTTGGGGTCCCCCCCCCCGCCCCCCCCGCGGCTAAAAGTGAGATTATCTTGGTAATAAAGGAGCTTGTGATAGCTGAAGCACTGGTGGCGCTGAGTGAAGCAGAGTTTAATCAAGATTTGGGTCTACAAAGCATTATCTTAGAAGGGAAGTCTCATTGCAATTGGTTAATGCATTCAATGTGATGGGATCAAATTGGAACAGATATGATATGGGCAGGTGGTATCGGATATTAAAGGCGTCCTCAACGAATTCGTGGTCTAGCGAAGGCAGTTGCTAAACACTTTATGAATAAAGTTTGGATCGAAGATATTTTGGGGTATTCATGATATTGTAAGTGATCTAGATTTGTAGAGCTTTTATTATTCCAATTTCTTCATTGAATGAAAGATTATATATTCAAAAATTATATATATATATATATATATATAAAAGGATATGGGATAAACTAAGTCTTTTGTACCATCTAATAGAGAGTGGACACATAAGCCTATCACACCAAATGTCTATAGCCAAAAAAAAAAAAAAAAAAAACATAGGAACATAAGCCCCTTTTCTCTAATCAATGGGCAAGAACCCCAACCATTGTAGACGGCAAAACATGTCGTGTCGTAAACGGGTTGGACATAAACCTAACACGTGAACACATTTTGTCAACCCTACTTATAGAAGTTATTCTCCTGTGTGTGTATATATATATATAAGGAGTAAATAGGTCCTGAGATTGGTGCTTTGATTTCCGCAAGGGACAATCGTTTTTACATGCATGTTATTTTATTTATAATAATGCTTCTTCTTTATTTATTTAATAAAAATAGAGCATGTTGCTCTAATAAAACAATATCATAAATATTACAATGAAAAATTTCTTCTATTTAAATTTGATATATGTTTTTTTTTTTTACTCTTTGAATATCATCGTCTTAATCAATTTTCACGTTTGCAGCATATTCCGGCGAATCACGTTCCTGACTATTGTCTGGTTTATCAAAACTTTTTCAATTAGACAATGATTTCTTTGCTTTGCCATCTCTGCTACAAGCACATTCCCAAAAGTAATTCCCTTCGTTGCTTCTACCATTAGTGATAGTTCCTCCATATGATTGATAATTCATCTATCATTGGTCAGTGATTATCAGAGATAAAATGAAAGACATATTGGAGATTTAAGAATGCTATTCTGAAGGTTGTGTAAACAAAACCTTAAAAAAAAAAAAACCAAGAAAATAGAAAAAACTTTACATCATAGATCGTTGTTGAAAACAAATATAGATTGAAGACAGACAGGGACCATAACATATTAGCTTGATTATCATCAATGGCAGAGCCATAAAATTATAATTGTAGGGGCCGAAGCACGTGAAAATTATTAAATGTCAGCATATGATTGAATCATGTTAAATGTTGACTCTAATTTTATGCTAACAAGTGTCAAAAGTTATAAAATAGTTGCACATGGCAAGAAGGCCAACATTATTAAAATTATATATTACTATAAGGTTCAAGCTCATCTAAAGTTGCTGTTTATATATACAAATAAATACAAGACAACATATATATTTGCATATTTCATTTTTTAAAAAAAATAATAATTTGAAGAAACAAATATATGAGTCTCATTATATAATATGTATAATTCTGTCCATTTTAAAAACTCTCACGATAACCATATATGGTTCTCTCTCACTCTTTAGTAATATGGAATTTTATACTCAGGACCGAAGGTCCTTATTCCCTTTGCAATGTTGGATTTTGCTCAAATGTTAGAGTTCTTTAATTTAGTTTTAGGTAAGTAATTTGAGTAATGAGGTGAGAAGATGAGATCATAAATAAGAAATCACCAGTCAAATAGCTTACGTATATCACCATATGTAGGGTCTAAAAAACCCTTCCTCTTGTACATGTGCAGGGGCCATTTGAAAATCTTCCTCATAGAATAAATTTTTTTAAACACTTTGTAGGGCCACGGTCCCTACAGGTCGGTCCTAAAGTGGTTCCGCCACTGACTGTCACCCGACTTACTATTGTATTATTTAGAAAAAATTAAGAAATGAAAGAGTTGGGGGAGGAGAAAAAGAACATTAGAATAGTTTCTTCCCTCCTCTTAGAATGGTTCTTTAGCGGCTAGGGTTTTTGGATTACGGCACTACATAGACTATCATTACATGCATGTCAAGCGTGAACATACATGCCTTATTTGACATTCAAGAATATTCCTAGAATTCTTTTTCTTAATACGGAATTTCAAAACCAACAAAGAATGTCTTGTCATGATGGGTGGGAGTGGGTTCCAAACAACCCTCCACCTCCGCCCTATAAATACGCGTCTTCACTGCTATATAACCCCACCTTCCACCACATATATATATATATATTTACCAATGATCCGGCCTCCGGGTCCTCAACAAGACCCACTGGGGACCCGGGCTTTACTTTGCCAATTGCCATCATTATCAATTACGCGGGCGCAGGCCATGAGAGGTCTGCCGGCTGCAGCGGCCCACCGGAAGCACAAAATGATCATGAGCGTATTTGCTCAAAAAGCTTGAGCTTATAAAAACAGATAAATTTAATCAATTTATTATTATTTTACAACATTTTTTCTTATGTGTGTGTTCAAACCTTTTTTTAATAGGTGAGACCCAACAAGTGAAATATTTAATTGAAATAAGGGTAAATGACGAAATTAAAGTTTAAACTAAAAGCCTTTGACTCTAATACTATATGTTTTTTTTTTATAAAGTATGAGACCGTGTTTTTAAGCTTTGTAACACAATTTCAAACTGGCTTAATGCGAACCGATAGAAAGAGCATCACTTGCCTTTACGTACAACTTTAATACACAGAAATTGATACCCATTTTCTATAACACAATGACCATCCCCTTGGGATGTTTCTGATCATGATGTTTCCCATTTGAAATAATAGGTCATTTGGTGGAAATTGGGTTTTGCAAGCACTTGGGTCCATTGGCAAAGGAATTGCCATTTGGCCGGATGACAGTGTCAAATGAGTTTTTTTTTTTGTGACTTTTTTCGAGTGTTGGTTAATGCGGAACGAGCTAATGCTAGTTGTCAGCATTTGCAATAACTTTCTGAGGAGAAATGGTGTGCCATGTGTACGTATGGCGTCGAGTAAAGATGGAGGGATGACGTGGACTTCTGGTTCATAGCATTTGTTACCTAGAGACTTTTAAATTCAATAGGGGACAATGGTTACGAGAGGTCAAACCATAAGGGAGTAGAGTGGCCTCTTCAACACCGACATAGCCAAATGGAGGAACCGCAATAACTATGGTGGTATTAGGATTTCCAACAATTTTAAATAAAATTGTAAATTTTTAAATTATGAAATTTAGGTTTTTTTTGGTATGAAAACGCTTGAAAAATGTTACAGTTAAAAATTTAGTATATTTTTCATCAAATTTTTGTTCTCTGTATAGGTTGTACAAAAGTTTTGAGTAGAAAACTTTCTTTTGGTTTTTAGAAGAATAAGCATCTCTGTAAATGTGAATAAGAAGTATTTTCAAAGGATTTATTTTTGGCTGCCTCGACAACATGCAACTCTTTAATAGATGACGTTTTTCAAGCATTTTGATGCCTAAAATTAACCTAATTAAATTATATTATTTTACAATATAAATTAGAGGATCTTTATCTGTCGTTGAGGGGGTTGGAATCTTTTTTTTTTTTGTTTTTTGTGGAAAACTTCACAAAACGCCAAACTTTCACGTGTTTTAAAAGTGCTTTCGAAGTTCAAAAACTCTCAATTAAGGGTATCGAGTTTTCAATTTTTTTCAACTACCCATTCTCCTATACCATTAAACAAAACAAAAAAGAAGACATGAAAATCTCCTCTTATTTTCTTGTAAACCATCTAGCTAGGCCAAATCCTACTTGATATCTCCTTCCACTACTATTAATGAACACCAAACCTAATTTTGTTGCGTGCTATCGTTGGGTGACTCATGACCCCCCATCAAGTCAAAG
The DNA here is from genome assembly GCA_006937295.1 of Carpinus fangiana. Lineage (NCBI taxonomy): Eukaryota > Viridiplantae > Streptophyta > Magnoliopsida > Fagales > Betulaceae > Carpinus > Carpinus fangiana. The sequence goes on from CM017322.1 coordinate 10,547,741, forward strand.
GTGGGGGTTGCAATTTTCCTCCTCCTCCTTAAATTAAGTAGAGGCATTCTTTCTTACAACCAACTCACAGCAACCATAAAAAAGAGCCCTCCACCCCCCCTTTTTTTTTTTTTTGTTTTTTTGTCTTCGGCGATGGCACCGCATTAGTACGAGTGCTGCACCTAAAAAGAGCAGAGAGAGAGCTAGAGATAGTGCGTTTTTCTCTTTAAGGAAATGCTAGCTAGAAAGAAAAAGAAGCTACGAACGATAGTGAAAAAACAGAAATCAGTGGTCGCTTAGCTTGATCCCACAAAACAAAAGTTCCTTCTATTATTTTCATCTTTATGAAAGAATCTATTTTTATTATGATTTTTTGCGCAAAAAGCAGTATATATAGGAGACTCGTTCGGTAGAGGCATGTGGTAAAATTTGTTTACACCAATGGTAGAGGTCAGGCAGGTGCCTATTTGTTTTTAGCAAAGGCTATTTTACGGGCTAATGGGCACCACTACGTCGGCCTAATGAAATGAGAGTAGAGTGAAAGTGTAGTATATTCAATTCATAAATTGATAAATGATGAGATTACCCAAACGAAGAAGAAAAAAAAGTTCGTCTTTGAATCATTACCATTTGTAGAGGATTTTAATTAGTCAAAAACTAATCATTTGATGAGTAACGTATTTCTTTTTGACAAGTAGCTTTTCTTGGTTTCTATATTGTGCCGTCTGATATGTTGGAAAAAAAAGGGGTAGGATTCGGATAGTCAAAATTAGTGTCGTTGCCACTTGCCACACATATTTTCCTAACAAATGTTTTTTTTTTTTTAATTTTTTTTAATTGAATTGGAAATTTTCTTTTAATTTAGGATCTGTTTGAAATTGTGATTTCGCAAGAATGATCTGTGTTTTAAAAAAATATCGCAAAACTAAGGCGTTTGACACTGTAATTTAAAAAGTACTTAATTTGAAATAGGAAAAAAAAATGCAATTTTTATAAGTATGATAGATGGTACTTATTTGAAAAAACGCGAATTAAAACTAAAATCACAATTTTGCATATTAAATATTTGATTAAATTTTTTTTTTTAACATGTTTTACCAAATACTTTCGCGATTTTAAAAAGTAATGAGTTCAAAAACGCAATTATCATACTTATGAAATAGCAATCCCCAACGGACCCTAGTCTAGCTATTAAACTAATATGTGTCCAAAATGTATCTAAGAATCACATATATTTTTAATTCTTACAAATATTTTTTAGAGTATGTAATTCTTACTTAACGTTTTGAATACATTTTAGTTCAACAAATCGAATTAGAAAAAAATTGTTCTAACTCAATTTGAAGATAAACTTTATCAAAAGGAAGAAAGAATAGAAAAACGGATAACTCAAATTTAGTAAAAGTTCTTTATGGGTTGGGTATGACACTTGGGTTTGGGCTTGGGAGATAGCAAGGCCACCAAATTCTTTGGCCACATAGAGACAGAGATGATGAACCCAAAACACATTATTACACCCTCAACTCATCCTTAACGCGTGTGACACTTCCGTCAATTCTTGAATTAGTCATTGTTAAAAAGAATAATTTAAAAGCTTATGCACGCTATTACATTAGTTCAATGAGATGGAAGCGGGATATGAGTGTACTAACAGATTGGCATGGCATCGTTGACAATTTCAAAAACTTGGTTGTGGTACGTACATTGCAAATTTTGAAGGCAAAAGTGGAAAAGTGGTGATTTTTTTTATCATTTAAATTTGATGGACTCAAAATCATCCAATTTGCAGCCTATATTAGGGAGGCTTGAAAAATCTGACCTCAACACCTGTGGTAATTACAGCATACACTCCTGCTGCAATCAAGAGCCCACTTAGAGCCATTCCTAGCAACCCTAGCTAGTCCCCAGTTGAGCCACCACATTAGGGTATACACCTCTGGTTTCTTAATCTTAACCCACATAAAACAAGGAAGAGCTAAAGTGAGAGGCAAGGAGAACCCTCCACTGAGACCTCCAAGGCTCCAAGGGTTCCATAAAATGAGATTGCCACGGCCAAAAAGAAGCACAAGAATCCGAACATAACCCTGTAGACCGCCCGGAGCCACCATGGACATGGCTGCTTCTTCCTGCTTGTGTTCACTGACTCTGTGCCATCAAATACTGGCATGGCATAGATTGGAAAGGAGCTCACCGCGCTAAGTATGAGCAGTGAGCTTGTTAATCCTACAACATATCTTGAATATGTGTCATGCACGCCCCCGGAACATGTATAAGGCTATTAGCATGCCCACTTCTTTTGGTATCTGTCACCAAACAGAAAAGAAAAAAAAACAAAATCAGTAAAGTTTTGTGCCATCATCCGTGCATATGAAACAATTTTACTTCCGCCAACAAGCAACGGGTGAGTGCGCTAGTGCGAAAGTCGTTGCGCTAACAGGCATGTACATCTGTTTAGTTGGTAAAATGGAGAAAAAAAACGAAATACTGCATTAAAAGAGGACAAATTTGAGAGAAGTAGTGATAGGGGAATATGTATATGAAACAGAGAAAAAGTAGCACCGTATGGCCGTATGCCCAATAGCCTCCTATTGCAAGGGGGAAGAAGCACAATCCGATAAGTAAATATGCAGATTTGACACCCTTCCACATTGGCACTCGTGATGGACGCTTTTCATTTGAAGGCATTGTAGCCTACAAGAAGCCAAATTCGTAAAGAATTACTTAAGAGAATTAATCATTTAGTTATTTATCGTTTACTCCTTGATAATACGATTGTATATTGAATCACAAACAGAAATGACCAGTTGATGAGGTGGAGTCCAAGAGACGAACTAATTGAGTTTGGAAATAAAAGTGCTACTCAGATGTGAACGGACCAAATATATTGAGATTGATTGTCACTTTAAAAGCTAACATTGTAATATATACCTGGATCTCTAGTATAAGATTATGGCCTCTAAAAGCAAACGCAATGATCCCGATTGCATTGATGACATCCAGAGGCGTGCTCGGTTGAACGGGATAATGCAATTCCTTGGGCAGCCTACGGCCCTCTGCAACCGGCACTGCCCACAGGAGCGTATAGCAGCACACATATGAGATAGCTCCGATCAGAGAAACGCTGGCGATGGAGTTGAGGTTGGGGAGCTGAGACAAAACGACAGTGCCACAGGTAAAGACCAAGTACCACTCCACAGTGGTTAATGGCCTGGAAATGCATATGCCCTGGCACAACATGTCGAGGAAAATGTTCATTGTGGAGCCTCCGACGGTAGTTAAAAGCATGCATGTACCTGCTGATAGGTCTATGATTGGGAATAAGACAAACATCTGTGATATCTTGTGACTTGCGCGTGATAGAAAATCAAGGAAGCATTCATTTGTACAGTAACGCTCCATTCCCAATGACACATAATATTATAAGCAGTACGCTTAAGAATTTTTGAGCTTCTAACTATCTTTTTGACCCCTTTAAAGGAAAGAAGCTACTCATACGCCATGGAAATGGAATCCTCAGCAAATGCTGCACTGCCAAAGATCAAAGTATCTGCTGTAGCGCATTCTAGTTTCAGCTGATTCATGGTGTTCCACGAGCATGTAGATGGTGTAAAGTTGCCATATGAATGCCACACTCAAGCATATAACACCCCATGTCCTACACCATCAAACTCACAAATATATTCAGAATATATTGATATTGATATTATTGATTTATATTTCCTAGTATAATTGGTCGATTTATCTGAATATATATATACACACATATATATATATTCTAACATAAATTTAATTCCTTACCACCCAAGGGCAATGAAGGCAACAGACAACCAGGGCCGGCCCAATGTATTTGGAGGCTTTAGGCTAAATTTTGGAGTTGGGTATTTAAATATTAATTAAATAATATTTATTTTAATAATATTATTGTTAAAATCCCCCCTCTCTCTCCTTTGCTGACAGAGGAGAGAGAGGGGGACTAAAAAGACCCCCCAAAAAAAAGATGTGGCATATTTGTTTTGGTTTTTTGTTTTGTTTTGTTTTGTTTTGTTTTTTGGGTTAATTGGTCTTATTTTACAATGGGTTTATGATATTGGGGCCTTATTTTAGAGGCTTTAAGTTTTTATGGAAAAAAATTTTGGGCCTTATTTAAAAAAAAGGGCCATAAGTTAAAAAAAAAATAGGCCTTATTAAAAAAATTTGGGGCATTATTTAAAAATATTTTGGGCTTCATTTATTAGAGGCCCTAGGCGATGGCCTAACTTGCCTAGTCATTGGGCCGGCCCTGCAGGCAGCACAAGGCCATGAATTCCAATTCCGGAACATAGAATATGGAAGGCGGCGGAGTATGCATTTTCATTTTTGGTCGCCGTAATTGGAAGTCAATTAGCGTCTTGCTATTGAGGGTTGGTGGTGGCGGAAACGAACGTCGACAGAGACACAAACGACGAGCGGAACTGCTGAAAGGGAGGAGGAGTATCATCAGCTATTGCTGCCGGTGAAGTGTCAGTAATAGAGTCCCCGAAAAAAGACATAATTTCTCCTGCCATTAGCTACTCCTTTGAGTAACTTGATATCAATGCATGACCAAACACTCTGTCGGACCAAGCACTTAAAATTTGGACAAATATATAAGGCAATATTGCATTATTCATCATAAATCTTAATGTTGAAGAAAGAATTTTAGAGTATATATACTCTAAAATTCTTTCTTCAATATGTTAGAAAAGATATGGAAATGATATTACTAGTAAAACCTTGCCTGCTTTAAAAACCAATATATAAATTAATTGATTGAGTCACATGGGTATGACCAAAATTTAGTACATGAATTCATCAATCAAGTTCGTTAAGACGGCTGTTAATTGAAAAGCCGGAGGTATATATATATATATACATATATCAGCCTGCAATTATAAGAAAAAGAAAAGAAAAGAAAAGAAATCTCAGTGCCCTTTTAGTAAAAACATAAAACATCTATTTCTGTGAATATATACAAAGAATAAAGCTTGAAAGTGTTACATAATATTTTATCAAGTAGATTCTTTTGTCTTCTTGTTCCCTTCTAGAGATGGTCAACCACCAAAGTGTGAACAAAGAAGCTATTCAACAATTAAGAATACAGTGACAGTTATCGTATGGGTAACCACCAAAGTGTGAATAAAGGGTCAGATTTGCTGTAGCTTTTTTTTTTAATAATTTTTGATTTATTTATAAGTTGATTTGCTGTAGCTTTGTAACCTATAAAATAGCTCTACGGAAATGGTATTGGGTACCATCGAAAATCATGTTAAAACTGAAAATATATTTTGTTAACCCAAAAAACCTTAATTTTTGTAAAATGGTTTCTATTTTTTTAAACTGTAAATTATTTTTTGAGTTTGAACTTTTCTTTTTTACACACTCTTGCATTTCAATATCTATTGTAGCTAAAATCTGCTACCATTTATTGGAGTTCATCGGAATATTTTGCTGGCCATTTGAACTCAATGGAATCCTTTGTCGGCTGCTAGTCGTAGTCACCGGCTACTGTCTTCCATCACTGATTTTTTATGCAAGTTTAATGCATAAATATATTTCATGGGAAAATCTTTTTTCCTGAAAAAAATATTTTCAAACGAAAACCATTTTTATTTCAAAACAAATGGAGTCTAAAAAAACTTGGAAGTCAATGAGTAATCATATTAATCCTGCGATGTATTCTTATACGCTTGAATTTTATCTCACTGGGCTTGGGCCAGGCAGCCCATTTTGAGTAATGAACAACCCAGGTCCAAATCGGCCCAAGTGTTATTTCAACAGTTGCAAAAGCGTTACAGTTACAAATACATGATGTCTTTTCCTAACAGCCAAATATTACTGAGGCTTGAAGAATTTCACCTGAACACCGGTTTCAATTACAACATACAGTCCGGCTGCTGTCACAACCCCACTTAATGCCATTCCAAGGACCCCTAGTCCCAAGTTAAGCCACCATCTTAGGCTGTACATCTTGGGCTTCTTAATCTTGAGCCACATAAAACATGGATAAGCTAGGGTTACTGGCAACGCGATCCCTCCGACTAGACCCGCCAGGCTTCCCAAGAATGGCAGGGCCACCGCCACAAAAAACATAGTGTATCCAAACTTTGCTCGGAAAATCACCCGGAGCCACCACGGGCATGCCTGCTTCTTCCTCCTAGTGTACATGGACTCCATGACATCGAACGTTGGCATGCCATAGATTTGGAACGAGCTCACCGCACTAATTATGACGAACAAGCTTGTTAATCCTATGATAAACTGTGATGTGTCACGCACGTGGAACGCGTACAAGGCTGTTAGCATGCCCCCGTTTTCTGGTATCTGTTGATGAAATTGAACAAAAATTTTATATTAATTGGAATCCAACATAACACAATTTTATGAACCAAAATTTTTTCACATAAGGAAAATAGGGTACCATTTGGCCGTATGCCCAATAACCTCCTATTGAAAGGGGGAATAAGCACATTGCTATCAATAGATACGCAAGTTTCACACCCTTCCACATTGGCACGCGTGATGGGTGCTTTTCACTTGAGGGCATAGTGGCCTGCCAAAACAAGATTTTGCTTTAATTAGAAGAATAACTTGATATTTTTCTATGTAACACAAAAAAAAAAAAAAAAAAAAAATGTTAAGTTAATATAAGAAGTTGAATTTAATTATTTAATTAATACTTTAAGAAATAAATAGTATTTACAAACATAAGCTAAGCGTCATAATATACAAACCTCCACAAAAATTTAAAAATACCCCCAAAATTATATGTTTTTATGGGACATTAACCCATCTAAAATTAACTTATATATAAAAAAAACAATCTAAAATTAATTTTTTTTATCTCCCTAAAAAATATGGCCATGTTTATATGGCTCTTGGATCTAGGCCCATATATCCTTAATTTTTTTTTTTTTTAGACATGTCCACATAAGGGAAGAGGGATGGAGAATTCGAATTAGTGACCTCCGCTTCATAAAACGTGGTTCTGACCATAACTGATTGAGCTACCCTTTAGACTCTTGGAGGCATATGTCATTAATTGTTGGCCATGAATAAAGGCATGTATGAACAACAAGGTCAACATCATCGGTTCAAAATTCAACTCAATGCAATTTGTCAAAGTTTAATGGTCAATATGCTCTTTTTTCTTTTTATGAGATATATATTGATACCAAATCCTTGGAAGTAACGTGAAGATCGAAGGCTACAAACATGGGTAAACATGTTCACACAGAATCAAAACAAAAGATTTTCCACATGGCAACCGGATTGCTTGTTAATTTTCTAAGAACTCAAAAGAAAGGAAGTCTATAAAATTTGTTAATTAATCAGATGCCCAGAAGAGAGGAAAACATAATCTTAGCACTTAAGGCATCGATTTTCAAAAGTCTTTAGTTCAAATTCTATCTTCATCAAGCCGGCCCACCTCTTATTTTAACTAAAATGTTTCATGCGTTGAGCTTTACATATAAGTTTGAGTTTGATGTTAAAATAATAATTAAATGATTAAAATTTTTATTTTCTATCAATTAATCTTTTGAAATAAATGGTGATTTAACCCATAAAATTTTAATAGATATACATAATCTTTTTTTTGATTCAAAATAGATATACATTAACAATGAAATAACAGTTGTCCTATATATATATACATATATATATACCTGAATCTCAAGTATAAGATTGTGGCCTCTGAAAGCAAAAGCAACGATTCCAAGTGCATTTAGGACACTAAAAACCTGAGCAATTTGCGTTTTTGCATGCACCGGATTGTAGGACACACTGGGCAGCCTTCCCTTGGCCACTGACAGCACCCATATCAGCGTACAATATCCGACAGCCGTGATAGCACCTGTTAAAGTATTAATTAAATGATTAAATTTTTTTATTAAAATATTAATTAAATAATTAAATTTATTATAAATAGTGATTTAAGGCTACCTATCAATGACACCCCAGCAATGGAGTTCAAGCTGGGCAGCTGAGACAAAAGAACTGCGGCGGATGTGAACACCAAGTACCACTCTACGGTTGTTAGTGGCTGATTTGCCGCGCACGTGGCCCCGCACACAATCTGAAAGAACATCTTGGACGTTGATCCTCCGATGATGATCAGGGCCACGCATGTGCCTGCTGATAGGTAAAGGATTGGAAATCCAGCTAACAACTTCATAAGCTTATCACCTGAGAGACCATAAATCAAGACAAAATCAGGCAATTAAGCTTTTAGGAAACATCAAAAGTACTTTCAAAAGTTCCAACAAAAAACATTGCTATTTTAAGACATCGGGGGATGAGTCGTTGCTTCCTTAGATAAAGAAATGCTACACGCACTATCATGTCCATATTTTTTAACGTGATAGTAAAAATTACAATTGAATTCAAAATTTAATGGTAATTTTTACTGCCACGTCAGAAAGTGTGTACCTAGAAGCGTATCTACTAAGATAATTAAGGGATTCAACTTAAGCATATGATCAAAAGCTTACCAAAAGTTGCACTACAAAGTTGCATATATCTGCTGTAGCGCAGGCCGGTTTCAGTTGATTCATGAAGTTCCACCAGCAAGTATAGGGTGTAAAGTTGCCATATGAATGCTAGAGTCAAGCTTATGATTCCCCATGTCCTAAAACCAAGCACTTGAGTGAGACAGCCTTGTTTAACAATGTAAAAACTACAGAAACTTACAATATAATGAAAAATTAAATAGAAAGGTGGAATAAAGAGAAAAATAGAAAGAAAAATTTATGAATCATTTGGTGTTAAGCACTTATATAAGTCCGCCACTACAAACAAGGACGGATGAATGGGGGGAGGGGATATAACGCTCCCCCCCCCCCAAAAAAAAATTTACAAGGGAAAAAAAATTATTATAAGGTAAAATTTGTTTTTTTCGCCAATTGGCCCCTACAAATTAAACGTTTTGGCCATTGGCCCTTACCCATAACTAATTTCTGCTTCTGTCTCTGACTACAAAAGAAACCAATAGGACTATATAGTCTATATTGTGCTCTTGCTCTTAATGATGTTTAAAGTACAATACCATATCATATATTCTAACAAAAATTATATATATATATATATATATGATGGAACACATGCACTTCATATAATATCATATTTCTGGCCAGGAAATTAAATTAATATCTACTTACCACCCAAGAATAGTGAAGGCAACAGGAAGCACAAGGGCTTGAATCCCAATCCCAGAACAAAGAGTGTGAAAGGCAGCGTAGTATGCATTCCCGTTTCTGGACTCGGTGATTGGGAGCCAAGCATCTTGAGGGTCAAGCTTTGTAAGGTGGAGAGCCCGCCTGATCGGGCTCCCCAAAGGAGTAATGAATCGTGGAGTTCGAGAGGCTTTCGGGGTGGTTTTGCCTGTGATTTCGGTTTGTGGGTGGTCGTCAGCAGCGAGGAGCGGGGATCGAGACAAAGACGGGGAGTGAAACTGAGACGGAGGGGCTGAAATTGGCCGGCTTGGTGTTACTGGGGAGGAGCTTCTTTCCACAGATTCACCCATTTCACACTTTCACAAAAACCATCCGTTGAAAGGGAAGTCTATTTATAAGCCCATGCATGCAAAGTATGCACTTATAATTTTGTTTATTAAATGAATTATAATATAAACCTTGGTGACACCACTTTGGTACAAAATTCTTCGTATGTTCATACAGAATATAAAGAAGGATTTGAAAAGGTGTACAGATTATAGAGCTAGGCATCACAGGTATGTACAGAAGAAAGCTTTTGCCCTTCTCTTTTTTCTGCTTGACTTGGACCAAGTCCTAATTGTCCTTAGGAATAAATGAGCAAAATGTGAGACAAAATATATATATATATATATATATAACTCATTGGATATTTTATGGTTCAAATGAAGTAGAGATAATACTATTCTAAATATATATCAAGAGGTCAAGCTAGCTGAAGGCTGCCTTAATTGTGTTCACTATTTTTCCATTGAAAAAAGAGACAAAAAAAAAAAAAAAGAAAAAAAAAGATTGACCATCAATTTAAGTAGTTAATGTGGTAGGTCTTTACTAAATGAAATGGTTGACCAAAAAATTTGGCTGACTTGTTAACTATATATATATAACTCATTGGATATTTTACGATTCAAATGAACTAGAGAGAATACTATTCTAAATATATATCAAGAGGTCAAGCTAGCTGAAGGCTGCCTTAATTGTGTTGACTATTTTCTCATTGAAAAAAGAGAAAAAAAAAAAAAAAGATTGACCATCAATTTAAGTAGTTAATGTGATAGGTCTTTACTTAATGAAATGGTTGACCAAAAAATTGGGCTGACTTGTTAACTATACACTCTTACTCTTAATTATTTGATCAATTGTAGACAATTAGGTTAATATGTAAATATTTTTAAAATATTTTTCAAGTTGAAAATGTAAGATAAATGGCAACTATTGATTTATGTATCTAGGTAAGCAAAGTGATAAAAGGGTGAGATCCAATTAATGTTAGGTAAAAATTTAAATAAATATATATATATTTAATGAACATCTATTCTATAGCATTGACTATCATCATTAAAGTAAAATGAAAGAGAATCTATTTTACGGATAATTTTATTTTGTTATATCTAACAGTGTACATAATGTTACGTTTTTTATAAGTTTTTAAGACATAGTAACATATACATCATTAAATCTATAAAATTTAATTCAAATCATGGACTAGATGTTTTTCATTAAGCCAATAGGATAGGATTTCTTGGTCAATTGATGGTCAATTGAACTTCCGAAGTATTAGTTATTGTTGGAAATGAATGTTTTTAGAGAGTAATTAATGCAATTTGGATATTCAAATTACAAAATTTAAGCGTAAAAGATTTGAAAAATGTCACCTATTAATAAAGTGAATGGGAAGAATTGTTGTGGATGGGGAATTAGCTAATTGGCTTATTTGGGGAAGCCATTCATGACCGGCAAGTTCACCGTCTATGGAGTCAAATATAATTGACATCGACAGAGATTGTATGTAAAGAGAATCTTTATTTGTATGTCTTGGCTATGAGAGTTTCCCTTTTTCTTTTGCAACAAGAAAAGAAATCAGAAAAAGCGGAATCGTTGAATTCACATTAGGCTCACTACAGGCATGTTTAGGTGAGCGTTTGAGTGGTTTAAAAAGTGCGTTTAATACTTAAAAAGTTCGTTTGAAAAAAAAAAAAAAAGGTATTTGTTTGGTAAAAGAAATTGAAAGGATTTTATAAGGGTCCAAAAAGCCTGAAAATGGCTAAAACACACTTTTGGTAAAAGTTTAAAAATGAAACTTTTGCTAAAAAGTGATTTTTAACTTAAAAGCTTAATTTCTCAAACACAATTCCAAATATGCTTTAAAGCATATCAAACCATTTCCCAAGTTCAAATACTATTAAGAGCATGTTTGTGATTGTGTTTCAGAAATAGAGCTTTTAAGTCAAACTTTTTTTTTTGTTTTTTGTTTTTTGTTTTTTTTAGAAGCTTAATTTTTAAGTTTTGCCAAAAATACGTTTTGGCCATTTTTAGACCATTAAAAGTGCTTTCAATTTTTTTTTTACCAAATGGGTACCTTTTTCTTTAAACCGACTTTTTAAATATTAAACGCATTTTTAAGCATTTCAAATGTACACCGAACATATATAATGTAGGGCTTTGAGCTTTATCTTGTGAACGTGACCGAATCACGTAAAATCTTTTGTATATATTTTATTAGAGATGTGATACAGCCATAACATTGACTCAACAAAGATCCAACTTCGTCAGAAAACCATTCTGATCCGCCCTCCTCCCCCCTTTCTAATCTCCCCATCCCCTTCTACCTATTTTTCCATTGTTTTCTTTGTGTTTTTTTAGATGTTTTTTGGCCATATTCAGCAACTCCAGGCTCCAGCCAATTTCATTTGTCCGCCAAGGTGCTGTGCCGCCCATCTCCTCCAGAACGTGCCAACGCTAGCCAGTGCCCATCATCTCCTTCACTCCGGTTGCTATTTTTGATGGTTGTGTTTTTTGTTTTATTTGTTTCAAATAAGAGTTTTTTTTCTTCTTAGATCTGCTCTTGTAAGCGATCTACGAGGAGAATGATGTAGTTTCCTGATCATTTTGGATCGATGAGGAGTACATCTAATCTTCGTAGGAGCAGATTTGGATCTGTGTGGGTGCTAGGTTTTTTTTTTTTTTTTTTTTTTTTTTTTTTTTTCTGTAATTTTGGTTGAATAAGGATTGTCTAGACCTTTGGGTTGTGGATGTGATCCGTTTTCTAGCTCTCAAGCTCAAGATGATGAGTTTCGGCATGAATTTTCTGTTACTAGAGCTGAGAAAGATGAGCTACCTATGCATTGAGATAAATCTGTTTGGAACAAATATGATGTTACAACTGAAAATTAGTCATGGGTAGTGGATACTGTTGTCATAGATAAGATTTGAATTTTAATTTTTATGTAAGCATCTATAACTTGTAACCTCATAATTTCGGCTATGATTTAATTAGAGCTTTTTACTCTGTGATGTAAGAACGTTTACGCTTGTGATCCTTCTCCAATGAGACTGGCATGATTTTTCCTTTAAAAAAGAAATGCACACCAAACATGCCCTAAGTTTGCAATGGTTGGTAATGATATTGGTAATTTGAATCGAGTTTGGCTTGCCTCCGTGATAGAATTGCTCTAGATCTTTCGGTGCAAAAATAATTCGTAGAGATTACTTCGAGCGGAAAATAGTCGGAGTACTTTTACTCCAACCTTATATAATCTTCATTGTTTATTTTTGTAAGGGAGATACAAGTTTGTAGTCGCCATAAGTCTGAAAATGTGAGTTTACATTGTTTTGTTTGGAAATAAATTAAAGGAAACGTGATCGACGCTTCACCAAACCCTCCCCTACTACAAGAAAGTATAAAGAGAGAAAAAGATCAGAAAAAGAAAAAAGAAGAAGAGGGAATTCACACTAGCTTTGGTGGTTTCCATTATTTGACCAACCAATGAAACTTCTTTTGTTTTGCTTTGGGTAAAGGAAATGTAATTTCATTGAATGACTTGAACCAATGAGTCATTTCGAAGATTTCTTCTACACTATATTGATTTTGTTCCCCTTTTCAAGTCAAGTCTCACTCCATTAGCCCTTAATTTAATCTATTACCCCAGCTTTCCATAGGCATTTCTAAAATATTCCAGACTTTATGGGAACCAATGGGCTAGCTAGCTAGAAGCTTTGGATAATCACAAGCCTGCAAACATGTTAAGCAAGGCACAACCACTACCTTATATAAATGGTTTATTTATTCCCATTCTACTAACCTAACAACCTATACATTAATTTTTTAGAAACTCAAAGATAACGAATGACACTTGTTACTTATTGAAAGAGGTTGAAGGAACTGATTTGGAGGAAATTTCTACTTTTTTATATCAGAATCTCATTAGGATAAGAAGTTTTTTCTTTCCTCTGATATTCTGAAGTAAAATTTTTTTTTTCATCCAGATAAAACTTCATTTTTCAGATTTAATATATTAAATCCACAGAAGGAGTTGTAAATCATATTTTACCAGCCCTTTTTGGAATTACCATTTTTTGAATTACAATTTTTTTTTTTTTTTTAATTTAAAGGGTAGGCCAGAGAGACCAATTGTGACTATTCTATTTAGGCATGACCATAGTAGCACCTAAAATATTGAATCACAAGTTGCTCGTTAAGGATATTGCTACTGCTTGCAGCTACTAGGCTTTGTGCAAAGACTCCACAAGTTTGGCTAACTTAAGGCCTACCACAAAATAAGCTTCCAGGGTGGGGGTGCCAAGAATTCATGGTAGTTAAACAAATCCACGTGAAGGTAGGGAAAAATGCTTGTTTGGATTATTATTATTATTTTTTTGGGTCCCTAAAAAATTCTTCTTTTTTAGTTTTGGCTCTAAGCCTAAAATTTTAATTCCGCCCTTCAATCAATCTAGGTGAGGCATTTTGTTTTGTATATATATGAGTTGATCGAGAAGACAAATTTGTTACACACCAATTATCCATGAGCTGCCTACTACGTACGAAGAAATGTGTCGCTCAAAAAGGCCATGAAATTGAAATGGGTTGGACAAAATTTTCCTTCAAATTGAATTGAAAGAATTTTCTCTAACTCCTTACTTGACAAGTAATGCTAATTTTTCGATACTGAAGACCACTTAGGGGAGCTATGGCCTCTCTTGGTTTTCAATTTTTTTTTTTTAAATTCCCATTAGAATTAAATTTGACTCCTTATTCATATTTTGACCCTCCAAATGAAAATTTTAGATTTCGTCCATGCCCTAGCACATTTAAAATAGTCACAAAGGTCCAGGCACATGATGGGGTTAGAACATATGTAGGAGCTATATGTCATCTCCAACAAGCAAGATTTATTGCATAAACATGTTACTCAACAAATTCTACTACTTATATTTGTTTAGAAAGAATGTAGTTATTTCATTGTTTCATATGATCAATCAAAATGGATAACATTATAAATCCCTTGATAGAAATTTAGGGTTTTTTTTTTTTTTTTTTTAAAAAAAAAAAAGCAAAAAAGGATAAAATGTGGCTTCTCTATCTGAGCGTGACCATAATAACACTTACTCCCTGGAAACTATGACAGGAGAAGACTAGACGAGAAAACCGCAAGTATTCCTTCAAGTCGGTTAGCCATACCCCTAGGGGTGTCAATGTGGTTACGGTTTGCGGTTAGCGACACTAACCGCTAACCGTAACCGCCCTAGCGGTTAGTAAATTTCACTAACCGCAACCGCTAACCACCTAGCGGTTAGCGGTTAGTGAAATATGTAACCGCCCGCTAACCGCTTTTTCAAAATTGGGCTTTTCTTTGGCCTTTTTCAGTGTCTCTTTGGTCCCAATTACTATAAAAAGAGCACATATTGAAAAATAAAAAATATTTGACTTCAAATTTATATTTACTTGTACTTTTCCAACAAGGACAAAGAAAAAAAAATCAAATAAAAGAAAAATAAACCAAAAAAATAATGGATTGGGCATGCCTACAGCTCCAGTGACCAGTACTCTTATTGGATCCTTCTCTATGTTTATAAAGCTCCACATATATCTAACAAGCTTCCAGTGACCAGTACTCTTACATTATGACCATATTTACTTAATCAAGTTTGAGATCTTTTAATCTTAATAATTCAATTATTGTTATAAGTATCACATTGTTGAATCTAATATCAATTACTTAATTTGATATTATATAGTCATATGATCTTAATAATTAAATTAGATATTACGATTAACGATTTACATTGTGATAATATTTACTTAATCAAGTTTGAGATCCTTTAATCTTAATACTTCAATTATTGTTATAAGTATCACATTGTTGAATCTAATATCAATTACTTAATTTGATATTATATAGTCATATGATCTTAATAATTAAATTAGATATTACGATTAATGATTTACATTATGATCATATTTACTTAATCAAGTTTGAGATCCTTTAATCTTAATACTTCAATTATTGTTATAAGTATCACATTGTTGAATCTAATATCAATTACTTAATTTGATATTATATAGTCATATGATCTTAATAATTAAATTAGATATTACGATTAATGATTTACATTATGATCATATTTACTTAATCAAGTTTGAGATCCTTTAATCTTAATACTTCAATTATTGTTATAAGTATCACATTGTTGAATTTAATATCAATTACTTAATTTGATATTATATAGTCATATGATATTATGATCTTAATAATTAAATTAGATAGATTTTGTTTACCTCTCTCTTTGATTGAGAATTTTTCTCAATCAAAGAGAGATAGATTTTGCTACCCTTTTAACTTATATTAGTATGAACTTACATACTTATAACTTATGACCTATGAATATGTATGTATAATTTGTTATTATATAATCAAATGATTTTATGATTAATTGATCATGTAATATAATCATATAAATTATAGTGATAATATATTAATACTCAAAATGTGATTTAATTATCTAAAAAAAAATGTGATTTAATCATTAATAATCAATTGATTATGTAATATGTATAAATATTATTATAATTATAATTATAAAAATATAGTATATAAAAAGCGGTTAGTAAACCCTATAAACGCTAACCGCTAACCACTAGGCGGTTATAGCGGTTAACGGTTAGGCGGTTATAGCGGTTAGACGGTTAAGCGGTTGGCGGTTATAACGGTTAGCGGTTGGAGGGCGGTTATTAACCGCCCGCATTGACACCCCTACATACCCCAATCCAACTCCACCAAAGACACTATTAAACTAGTAACCGGTGAAGTAAAAAATTTGGTTAAATGATTAAATTTATCGTTTGTCATTATAATTGTCCTGAATTTGATCTATGACATTTGTTATATGTGATTATCTACACTAAATCTAACTATGATTAACTTGAATCTAAGCTGTGTATGATTCTTTCCAGATTTTTATAGAAGTGATGCATCCTCCTGAATTGTAGGCATTAATAATAAATACAAAAGACAGCCAAACATCAATGAAATATATATCCTTGAAAATTCTATTTTGATTATCTTTATATCCATATAAATCATATACAGTACATGTTCCTTCAAAAGCTGCAGATTAGCGTTTGTTGGTTAGGTAGATCTGGAGCTCCATATGAACATGATGGGCAACAACTCGTCTCTATGGCTATGGCCAATGCTTTCTCCAGATTTTGCTCTATATTGTGTTGGATCATAGCAATTACATACTCCATAGACGCTGCATCACATGGCAACTTGATAGGCCCATTTCTAGGCAGCCCAAACACTTCTTCTGCCATTCTGAACAGCTCCTTGAAGATTTCCTTGTTAAGATACTCTAATGGAAGCACAAAGCGTCCCTGGTCAGCAGTGTACATAACGAAGTGACCCTTTCCAGAGGGTCTTGGAAATGTGATTCTTTTTCTCTTGATATTGGTGACCTTTTGCCACCTCCTTGCCATTGTAATGAGCTTCTTAGCACTGATCATTTTGTGGGAAATATTGCAGAGAGAAATTTGAGATTGAAGAAGAAAGGGGAGGTCTGTTGTTATCATGGATAGAAGGCAATGCAGGATTTTGTTATATATATATTCACAAGTGAAGAGACATCCCCTCGAGTGAAACTTTTCCTCTGCAGGGATTCATGGGGAGCAAATCCATGTGATGTCTAGTTTTGGCGCTGTTTGGGAGGTGGCATGTTTCCTGTGTTTGATAATCAGTCAGCACATTGCTGTGGAGCATATATAGTGGCGTATAAGATGAACCACAAAGCAAAGATAAAATGATTAATTCTCATAAGAAAATTTCTCATTCTGAGTATTTGACAGGATTGAAAGATAACCAAGTTGTGGCGGTTCTGTTCTGTACAACTATGAGGTGAAAAGACAGCTTGTTGGACCCAACATGTCCATGAACTGCCTAACAACAGAAACTGTGGCTCAGATATCCCTGCCTGTATCAATGCATCATATTTGTGTAAGAATTTGGGAGAAAATTATTATATAAACACAAAAATAGAAATACTAACCTCTGGCCATTGTTGTTTAAACACTTGAATTGAATACTCCAAGGTTGAATGTATGTTGAATTCATAATCTTAGAACACTCAATTTGCAATCCTAAAACTCTCACTTTTGTTGGAGAGTGATAAATAAGGATTTTTGGCCTATATGTTTTTCACGTTAAAGTTGTGATCGATGGACATCACAGACTTGTCTTTTATATAGGTCAAGACCCCTATCCATTTATCTTACGTTGCTTCCTTCCATCAAGGAAGACAACTTTTGGTGAAAATAAAACACATTTTCACCTTTAGCAGTTAACTGTACATTAATTACCCAAAGTTTTTAATTTAATAAAAACTATAATAATATACTATATACATATAATATATGTGACATGTGGGCCATCTTAAGTCTCTTTATAGAAGATTAATTCTAACAATTTGGGACTGTAAAAAATGATAAATAATTGAAATAGGAAATGAATGACGGGACCAAGGTTTGAACTTTGCTCTTATAACTAATTCTATTCATCTCCCACACTTCCCAAAAACCTGTGGCTGTCATCCAACTAAAGAACCAGTCTCTATGCACTAAATGTTATGAGTGATTACGCCATATAAGCTTTGACGGACCACATATCACATAGGGTTTGAGGAGATACAAGGGGTGATCAGGGAAGATGTATAGCATTATTCTACCATGTAAACTCGGTACTTACCCTTAAAGTTTAAGTTGATAAGAAATGACAAATTTAGTCATTTAATTTACATTTTAGCACTAGCCTTCACATGTGGGTTAAACTTGCCCTTAATAAGTAAGACCCAATACATTGAATATTAATTGAAATGGGAAATGAATGTTTGAGACATGATTGTCCTTCTTGAGACAAGTTCGAATATTAAGATTCGAACTCAGAACTTAACTCTGATACAATGTTAAATCATTGATTTATTGCGAGTAGTTAGCCCTTCTGCGGCCTGGAGTTTAAAGCATGTGACCCAAATTTTGAGACACAGAAACAACCGCAGATGCTTAAGTAAACAAGAATGTCAATTTAAACTCATCTGGGATCACTATATAAGAGCAAAATGATAACCATTTCTCATTGGACTACTACAGATTCCTTATTTGAACTAATTACAACTTCCATTTCTTTGTAGAATGAAAGTAGAAAATAAATATTTTCAAATTATAACCTGCTGAAAAAGACTACACATTTCCAAACAAGTGTCAAGTTTATTCAAAAACTGAGAACAGTAATTGCAGGTTTGTATGTTGTTCATGGAAAACAGATGAGAATAATTAGGAACTGACATAAGCGAAGCTTTCTCTACATCTTTACTTGCACCTCGTTGGATTAACCTGACAATGTACTCCAATATGACTGCATCACAGGACAATGTTAAAGGCCTATCTCCAGGCAGCCCAAACTCCTCCTCAGACAATTTTAACAGCTCTCTAAATATCTCAGAATTGAGGCACAATAAGGGAATCATGAAACGTCTTTGATCAGCTGTGTACACAACAAAATGGCCCTTATCAGCCACCATTGACCTGCAGCTCTCCCTGTTCCTCTTGATTGGTGACAAATTCTGCCATTTCCTTGCTGTCTTGATGAGTTTCTTTGAACTGATCATCATGCTGGGAAATACTGAAGAATCTTGTTTTGCAGAGTGGAGTAGTGGAATGCAGAGAGAAATGGGTGAACTTGTATATATATATGAATGATTCTCCTAGAAACTCTCATAGTTGTAGTTCTTTACAAGGGATGAATTCATCCACGCCACCCAATTGAATTGTCTATCACTATCACTTGGGTAATTGTGGAAGGAGATTCTTCGATGGCATCTAAAAACCTGTTTTCTTGCCAAAGTCGCTTTAACATTATAGTTGTACATAATTTAGAGTGATGACAAACTAGTTGCATTGTTGTGTGGACTTCACCACAAAATGATTGGAGAAATAAACAAGAATGCAATGACATTACGAAGA
Source organism: Carpinus fangiana (assembly GCA_006937295.1). Classification (NCBI taxonomy): domain Eukaryota; kingdom Viridiplantae; phylum Streptophyta; class Magnoliopsida; order Fagales; family Betulaceae; genus Carpinus; species Carpinus fangiana. Next base: position 10,567,238 of record CM017322.1, read on the forward strand.
AGGCAGCAATGAAATTAACAATGATCACCATTACTCAATAGCTTGTTTGAATAATGATCCCCATTTTCATATTCACTTTAATGATTGTAATTGTTCAATTAAAGTGAAAGTGTCACAAAATTTTCATTTACATAGTAATTAGTAAACCAATTTTGCTTGTTATAGGTTAATTGTATTTCATGACATATTCGTGGAGTACTACTATTCATTGCACTTGCACATGATCAAGCCCATATAGAAAATTGATTAGTTCAAAACATGATATGTAATAAAATTTTTTTTAAAAAAAAAAAAAAAAGTATTCAAATTTACATATTAATGCATTTTGGTGAACTATTTGTCCAGTCAAGTGAACTTTGTATGCTGCGAACTTTGGAAATCAAGGTTTCCCCGCTATGGATGCTGGAGCATGAGCCTCGTTGGGCTTCTCTTTTGGCTGGATCTTTGGTCTGGTCCGTACCGGGCTCATTCTAGATCCATCAATACTCAACATGTGGGATACGATATATAGTTTTTGCAACATTGATTAAAAAAAATCCAAGCTGTCATGAAGAAGCATCGGGCTATAACTTTTCCAAAAAACCCTAGAATACACTAGAGCATTCAAATATATGTATATAAGGCCAAATATAAGACATTAGGTACGCATTTTACACATTATTACATTACTGACCCAAAAACTACTTGTCTTTCGTCCTAGAGCTCACTAGAAATTTAGGCGTTGAACTCTTTTGAAATGACGAGCTTCTTATGACTTCTATCCTTGTTTTGTAGATGAAGCTCTTCTTTGAAAAGCGACTTGAAGTCACTATGGTAATTTGTGCACCAAGATTAGCCATCATCCAAAATAAAGCTGTTAAGAGAAATTGAATTGTTAAGCCTTTCATAAAATAAAAGAAAAATATATGTTAGAGCCTAATAAAGCCGTGAAGGGCATTGTGTTATTTGTGTAACTCTATTTAAAAATAATAAATAATAAATAAATAAATTAAGGGAAACTTCACTTTAAACTTCTGAACTACTACTCGATTTAATATACCCAATCGAACTTTGAAACCTTTCAATTTGGACCCCTAAACTTTCAATTACAGTCAATTTATCCCCTCCATCAATTTTTTCCGTTAAAACCCCTAACAATTTAGGATATAAATTGAATTTGGAAATTTGAGGTTTACATCAAAATGAAGATCCAAAATATTATCCTTTTATGCTGGCTTAATTAGGTAGCTTTATATTACTAAAGATGACGTTAGACATCCAGTCAAACCTACATTCTTCTCCTTGGTTGACTATAATAGTAGGCGTAATTTAAATAATGGGAAAAATATAAAAAAGCTAATAGCTGTTTTTTAAAGAATTGCATGATATTCAAAAGTTATTAAAGTAGCTCATTAAATTATTAAAATGTGTAATAAATGTTACATTTTTATAATACTCTTATTCTTTAAAAAACTAAAATAAAAAATAAATTAAATAAAAAACTTTTTTTTTAATTTTTTTTTTAAAAGTAGCGGCTTTCCCCCTTTTTTTTAGTTTAATATATATATATATATATATATTATAAGAATGACACCAATCACCATTTTTATTAGTGTTGACCTCATATTTAACAAAATTCGTCACACACTGCCCATCGTAAAGTCATTTTAAGGACTAAGGTATCATGGAAAAAGGAAAACAAAAGAGAAAAAGAAAGAAAAAAGAGTTTCAACAATTTGTATAAACCCTTATCAATATAAAGATTAGGGTGTTCGATGACAGAAAAGAAACATACCTTTTCCCCCTCAAGAAAACAAACAAACAAACAAAAAGAAGTGATTTCTCAATCATGCAACCGGATACCGGATTCTGAGCTCTATACAACATATCAAAAGCTCATCGTGCATATAAATGATACATGAATCACAATCCCACCCTCCCTGCGTCAAGCATATCGCATCTGAATCATTTTAGATCAAACCCAACGGCATCTTTGTGAAGAGAAAAAAATACACATGCCGCGTGGTGGATATATACGAAGCAGCCAGGTTGCGAGCCACTCCTGAGGCTGAATGCTACAATGACAGATTGCCGGTTGATAGGGTTCAACCGTTCCTCTTAGCTATTCTTTGGTAACCCATCTTCGGCCTCTAACCTGATACCCACCATAGCTTTGATCGCTACTGCTTTCTCCCCCACTTTCTCCACTAGTATATCCTGATTTTCGACGGTGCTTCTTTCCCCTTGTGACCCCACTGTCACTCATGCTCCCAGTTAAAAGCGGGTCATCTATCCCACGGATCACCCTCCGTGCAGGTGATGATGTGGAAATGTAACTGTCATCTTTTGTTTTCCTTCTATCTCTGTCCTGCCTCTTAATGTTTTGAGAGATCTCGTGTAACTTCTCACTGAACCTTGTGATCCCCTTCTCCACAGGCTCCACTGCTTGGGTTACTGTGAACCTCACATCGTTCACAATCTGTGTACGAGGCAAACAACAGATTCAGTACTGGCAATAAAAAAGGGAAATGATATAACAATACACTCAGCAAGATTTATTCAGCACACGCCACATGCGCTCACACAAGGTTTAACTTAAAAGGCCATTGGTGAAGAGAATATACCATGACCTCTAAAAGGGAAACTAAATATATCTTCCCCAATGTTCTTTAGTTTCTACTAATGTAAACACATAAAGCTTTTGCTTTCTTTCTTATTCAAAGGATGGCTGGAAAAAAAGGGTAGCCCCCGACCCCCCCCAAAAAAAACCCGAGGAAAAGCAGGAGTTGATCCAAAGTCTTTTATATGACCCTTTATATATAACATATATTACATATATAATAAACTCACCAAATCAAAATGACGTTGTTTTAGATTTAGCATAGGATTATGTTGTTCCCAAGAGGTAGCTCAATTGTCTAGGATCATGCCTAATGAAGTGAAGGTCACTAGTTCGAATCCCCTTCCCCCCTCTTGTGCGGACATGTCAAAAAAAAAAAAGAAAAAGTATAGGGTTATGTTTAGTTTCTTTTATTTTCTCTCATCTCATATCTCACATACTCACCCACGCCATGACGCTAAGGCTTAAAAAACACTAAAATAGGCTCAAACTATTTTCAAAATTATTTAAAATAAGCCTTAATAGAGACTCAAAGAAAGCCCAAAAGGCCCATTACCTGATATGCAGATGGGGAATAATAATTGCATTCAATAATCTCGATAACCACATGGATGCAGATATCTAAAAGTGATAACTGCATCCGCATGTACAGCCCTAAATTTTTGGCGAATGTAACCACCTGACCTCAAAACTCATCTTCTCAAATGACACAGCTATCTTACAATCAATGCCTTCAACATATATGATTCCATCTAATAACTATTTAATATCTAATTATTTATAATTGTTTACAGACTTACCAAAAAAGTTATAATTGGTTACAGTAAAATAAATACTAAACCTGTAAGAATTTCAAGCTCTCAAACTCTTTTTTTATTCAGTAATGATTAGCTCCAGATGTGCAATACAATCAGATTGTACCATTAGCAAGATAAGAGAAACTTACATGTCCCCCAGCACCAATAACAACATCCCGAACACTTTCTCTTAGAGTCATTCCACTCTTGACATCAATGTCAGGTTGCGGAAGGCGTAGCTTTGTGGGGCGTTCACTGTCTCTAACCTCATCAGGATCCAAAGGACAGTCAACAGATGCATAGTCTCCAAGGACTGAAACACTTCCAGTGAAGTGGTCCCCCATTAGCTCATAAGGTTTTGCAGGAAATACATATAGGTGAACGATGGAAGCAATGCACATCTGCGCTGGATGAATATATAGACCTGTTAAACTTCAATATTTTTTAATAAGAATTATAGCAATCACAAATAGACTTTTGGCAGAAATATGAAGATCGGCAATAGTTAAATAGGATTGTGCTACAAAACCTTGACACATACATTGCATTCCAACCTGACAAAACACACATACCTGACAACACATACTTGACAGTAAAATTTTTAATAAATTTTTTTTTGGATAAGTAATTGGTTCCATGGGGGGAAGGAGAGATTCAAACTAGTAACCACGCCTCATGAGACGTAGTCCACAGCCAATTGGACTACCCCTTGGGGTAAAATTTTCAATAAATTCAACTGCTAATAGTTACAATGGTGCACAAGAGAGAGAATACAAAAGGCCAAAAGGATTCACTTTGAATATCCTCTAGGCAATAAAACAAATGGTCAATCCATCTGGAACTGAATTTAAGATATCTTATGCATTGCTTAAAGCTAATCAAGTACTTATTGCAGGACTCATTTCAGCATAATCCAAAATGATACAAACTGGTTGAGGTTCAAAGGATAATGTCCTTTCTGTCAAGTACATGAATTATATTTCATAGCACAATATTATATCAAAATCTGAACACAAAGGCTATATAGTCCTAGCAAGACCAAATAAATATAACAATCTCAGAATCAACAGTAGATGCCATGAACTTACAAATGAGAAAAAAAAAGAGTATAATACAGGAATTGTCGTGCCATAAGTCAAATAAATAAAACAAGAACTATTAGCAATAATCTGGTATCAATTGATTAAACTAACATGCCCACGGTCCTGAGGAAGAAGTTTCCAGTATTAAGACAACCCAACCAGGAGTCACAACTGTCTTTCATGAACATATTCCTTTATAGGAAATATATAAATAGGGCTGCTGTTATAGCAACTAAAATCAATTGCCAAAGAAATAAAGAAGCCAGTAGAAGACAATGTACCTCTATACAAATGATGAAATCTTGAACGCTTGACTTAAACTCGAAAGCTTGAGCTATAGGACTTTTGAACAAACCAAGGGAATAGAGAATAGCAATTGCAACACCTTGCCACCAAGTCAAGAATACAATTGATTTAAATGTCAGAAACTTAGCCAATGGCTTTATGTGTGCCAATTCATCCTTCGTAACAGTATAAAATTGAACAAGACAGTACAAAGCCCACGACTGACTGAAATTTAGAATCACTGCCATGTAAGGGTACCTACAACAACAACAACCAAAAATAAAGGAAAATAAAATAAAATAAAAGACTAGTACCATGAGATATAACATCAGAAATGTTGTCTACAAGTTAAGATTACCAATTCTATTGTAAGAACAACAACATCCACAGGGTGTTGGGAAGAAAGTAAAATGGGGAAAAAACAAAAGCAAAACGTCAAGAGCACGCAACACCATATGCACATTGTTTAACAAGTAAAACAAGATCTCCTCAAGTCATAACTTAAGTCAAACCTATAGCAATTTTAGTGGCATCAAAAAGCAACACAAAGCAGTTGAGAACACTGAACTTGACCCTCATGCAACTTCCTCTGATTAAATGGCCAATGACCTCTCAATTTACTTACTAAATGTATAAATGAGAGAACTCATTATGCTACCACCTCTTGGTCATAAAACTTGGTTACTTTTTCAATTCTGTATCAACCATAAAATTTGTTCTAACGGGCAATATTTATCAAAGGTTTCTAATAGTACTAAGACAACTGAGTTCAATCATCTCTAATTACAGAATAAGAGTGTAAATTAACTTTGACCAGTCAAAAAAAGTCATTTGAAAAACCAAAAAATGTATGAAATAAAAATATGAAGGTGACAGAATTGCAAGCAGCTGCTTAGTAACACAGCAAAACAGTACTCACCATTGTTTAAAATTGTTTAGTTGCAAACTCAGAACACCCAAACCCCAAAAATGATGCTCATTTACATGTGTTGCCATCAAAGGAGTCATTTAAAAAAAGTTACCAGAATTCTTCAAAACATTATTAGATTGAGGAAAAATAGATTTCAAAGATGCATTATATAAACACAACAGAACAATTCCACAGGGAATACCTGCTGAGGACGCATTCTATCTATCTCAATATACCTACCTAGTAAGCAAACAATAAACATCAAGATGATGTATTGGAAATGCAAGAGAATTAATGTGTGATGGTTTTCGGAACTAAGTCCGTACACATAAAAGTGAGGATGCATAATTAGCAACAAATGGATTTACCACTGGAAAAACAAGTAAAAATTAATTAGCAACATGCATAATCAGCAAGAAATGAATTAAAAATTTTAAACAAAAGTACAAAGCAATTACCCAAGCAAAGGTTACTAAATGTGAGGAATGATAAAGAAACCAACACATTCAGCAAACACAGACTTTAGAACACCTTACCCACATCCCCATTTGAATTCTCCTTCACAATAAACGTCAAAGGCTTCAAGGATTACTGCTAAAAGAGCAGTTAGAGACTTTATTATCATCTGTTAGGGAAAAAATAATTTGATTTTGTTTAACACAAATGAAAGGAACTGAAGAGTAACAACTATCAACAAGAGATAAGTGAAAGAAAAACATACATATTGAACAATTCCAATTTTTATAACTTGGTAAAACCACTGGCCTAATTTCCATGGCTTCAAGAAAAAGTTCATTGGAAAAGGATGCTTCACGGTTCCTCTTTCAGAACTGTGTTCTAATAGTGGAATCTTAGAACTTGCACGTCCTTCTCTTTCCATAAATTCAATGGTCCTCTCTTCCCCACCTTGAAAGGAGGAAAAAAATAAAACAACAATAGGTTTTACAATTACAATCAGGGAGGCATAATGTCGAATGACCAAGAATTTGAAGATAGAAACTAAGATCTGGAAATCTCAGCAAGAGTTGAGCGAAGAATAAGGATACCCACTAGAATGAAAGTAAAACAACAAAGTGTGGCACCAAGAGATCTAGAATCTAGAATTACCAAAACCTCCACCGAAAGAATGGCCTAAAAATTCAGATACAAATTCTATATATCAATAAAAGCTCTTGAAAAAGACATACCCAAGCATGCAACAAGGTATCTTCCAAAGCAATACATGGCAAAGGATTCATAGCAATCCCGCAGTATCTCACAATCAACACTAATCGATGGGTTCACCAATGATACAAACTGTTAAGAATAACCCAAGTTAGAAAAGGTGAAAACAATATGCCAGCAAACAAGGCCTTTTCAAATAGTGTTATGAAACAGGGAGAAAACTATCTTCATAAATTAAATAATAATAATAATAAATCCCTAAAAGATAAACTTGAGCCTAAAAAAAAGAAAAAGAAGAGAAAATGCAAAATCAGTCCATGTGATTTACTTAATTTGCAATTAGCTCCATGTAGGGGTTGGCCCAAGTGGTGAAGGCCTTGGTCTTGAGGGTTTGCTCCCTTCAAGGTCCAAGGTTCAACACCTCATGGGTGCAAACAATCCCTTGGGGCCACACCCCCTGGTGAAAAGCCAGCGACTTAACCAGTTCCGTGTAGGGAAACTTCCGAGGGTGCGGTGCACGGGACCGGGGTTTACTCTACAGGGGTGGGTCCGAATGGCCCTGCCTTGGAGAGGTTCCTCGACATCAAAAAAAAAATATATATATATATATATATCAAAATTAAACTCCAAGGTTCCTAAGGTATGCCAAAAAAATATTTGCTCCTTACATTCAAACTTTGTCCACTAACTTAACAAATTTCGATAGTGTAACATGTTAGAGCTAATCAAATTATGGCACGTGTCCTATCTAAGCCAATGTCATACTAATAGAATCTGTTAAGTTAGTAAACGAAATTTGATTGTAGGAAGTAAATTATTTTTTTGACATACATCAGGAACTTTTGAGTTCATTTTGATACCATTAGAAGCTAATTGTAAACTAGGTAAATCACAGGGACTGGTTTTCCATTTTTCCAAAAAAAAAATGACTAATCTAGACTCAGAAAGAAATCAACAACAAAAGCAGCAGATCAATCAATAAACATATAGAAAAATTAAGTAAAAAATAACTGGCTGAACCTCTAAATTGGAATATGACAACACTATTGCACAAAAGGTACATCTATTTGAACATATAACTTCTACACAGATATTCTTTATAAGATGCCATATTGCTTCAGTAGAAGAACTCACTGATTCTACTGCATAGCATGGAACCATTAGGATGACTCCAATCAAAAATTTTTGCTCCTGAGAAGTCAGGCAAACCAAATTAAGATAATTTGTCAACTATGTAATACATAAAGGTAATATAATAAGAAAGTCCAACACAAATAGAGGAGAACCTCAGGATTCTTGTACGCAGAAAGGTGCTCAAATAGAAGGTATATTGAAAGCACTAGAGTGACAATTAGAAGGGAACCAGCAAGTATAGTTGCCCATATAGGTGCTGTGTAGGTCAACAGGGTTACCAGATTGATATAAGTTGTCATCTTCATCAACTATATCAACTTCTAGCCAGCCTATACTCTCAGATATAGCCAACATAATGGTACTATATCCCACGTAACTGCATAAGGTGATGAATCAAGCAAGCCAAATCAGATACAGACCTGTCAGCATGCATAATGAATGATAAGAAAATTCCAAGAGTCGGAACCCAAAGATTAAACAAAAAAGAAAAGCACTGTCTAATGTATCATTTCTACACGCATCCCCTGTGACCCGGCTCTACTTTTTTTGTCATTAAAACCCACATTTCTAATTTTGCTTTCATTTTCAAAACTAATTCAAACCCCTGTAGATATGAAGTACGCCCCCAAAGAGGTAGAAAAAAAAAAAAATTAAGAAAATCAAAGAAACACTTTTTAACTCAGCAACGCTTGCTTCAAAAATAATGTACCACTGAAAACAAAATTCAAAGACCAATTTGTTAACAAAATAAGCTCAGGGAGATTGTTCTGCGTACTCCCATTCATCCATGCCATTAATCCCCCAAGATAACAAAAAAATTGCACGAAATTCGAAATCGCTTCCCGTACGAGGATGCAAGCAATTAGATATACAGCTATAAGCGAAAATAGAGATATCGATTAGATGTAGATGCCGTACGGAAATTCACCGAATAAGAATTTCAATCAATTGCTATAAGCGATATGTGGAGGACGGACCCCTCGAAGCGGTCATACTTTCCTTTTTCTGTTTTTCTTTTATTCTACTCTGAATTCCGTTAATAAGAACTGCGGTTCTTACCATCAGGTATCATAACGGTACTTTTTTGGGATGTTTCGTTGCGCAGTGCCGTGTGACGGTGGGAGGATTGCGGTGCCGTGTGTGGTGCTGATGTGCGGCAGTGGGCTATTGCTCAGTCGTTACCTGTAGTGCAGCGTGTGGTGGCTGGGTTGCCCAGACCGTTTGTGGATCTCCGTCGACGCGTGCGGTAGGAGAGCAGCGCTACTCTGGTGGTTGAGTAGTGCGGTGTTGCAGTGATGCTCCGGGGGGAGTGCTGGTGACGGGACAAACAGCGTGCCGTACAGCTCCGGTGGCGCGGTGGATGCTGTTTCTCCGGTGACCGGCTGCGAGGTGAAGAGCGTGGTGGTGTGCAGCCGTGTCGCTGCAATTTTGGGGTTTTGAATTTGTGAGTCGCGTGTTTGGTGTGTTTTTTTTTGGAAGAAGAGGGCTGTTTGGTTGTAGCACTTGGGGGAGTTCCTATTCCAGTAGATAGGTATTCTCTTATTCCTTTTTGGTGTTAGAACTTATAGCTGTTTGGTAGCAAGTTTAAGATATCCCTTATTCCATTTTACTGTGTTATGAATGTTCACTATTCATCCTTCACTCCTAGTCAAATAACTTGGTATTACCCACTCAAGTCAATATGCCGTCTTAGTAAACAAGGTTTCATTGGAATCGAGTATGGATTCGAGGTTTGTTGAATAATTGAGGATATTGTTTGAAGATTCTATTGCATGAATTTGTAGAAGGAATCGGATCCACTCTCCGATTTGGTCCTTCAGCGTATGACTATGTAGAAGGAGAGCTTGCGAAAATTCAACAGGCAACCACTGTAAGTGAATATCAAAGTTACTTTGAGCACCCTTGTCTGAAAAGCAATTTGCAAAATCTTCCATATAAGGACAATGGTAAGAAATTCCACGAGAAGTCAAGGCTTAACAACCTCATACATAAATCACATAATATCCATGTCTTTAAATATAGCGTACAATAACGTATGCTAGGACACCCAATATCAACCAAGAAGCATTTTGCGTCAAAGTTCAGCTACAATTGTATAGATTTCTCTTGAATAAGCTCGTAAAGAATACACTAGTTAAAAATGCAACAAGATGAATTGTATAACTCCTAGCAAAAACTTCATGCAATAACCTTGTTGTCATCGAGCTGCAAACAACAGGCAAAATTTTCCCAGAAATTTGACTCTAACAATAATTTAGTGTAAATTCAGTCAAGGTCCATGGCATTGGCTTCAAGGCCGCAACTTCAGTTTATATAACAGCCCGTAGCTCTCCAGTGAGGAGGGCGAAATTCCGGTGCTGTGAGAAGATGGAAGGCACTCTAGCTGCTTGTACTCTTGATGCCAAGTCATTGCTACTTGATGCTTTGTGTTGATTAACGGCATGGAGTACTGTCTGCAGGATTTGCAGGGGATCCCCATGGCTGACAATCAAGATTGCGCATCTGCAGAAATAACATTGTTAAATCATGCACCCTAGGAACACTTCTTTTTTTCTTTCCTGGAAGAAAATTAGTGGGGCAAACATTGAAAGCTAAGGCCTACTTTTGTTCAGAGTCACTCAAAAGAATAGGGTATCAGTGCAGCTTGGTAAGCTGCTTTCATCTATAGAATTATCTTGCTGGAGCAGGAAATAAGAAAATGAGATGATGGTATGGAGCCCAAGAACAATAAATTGATTTGTTGTCTCTTAATTCATAATTAAAGTCGGAGCTTAATTTTCATTCTAATATTAGGGGGTGTCAGTCCTTACGATCTTGCAGGCTAAAAAGCCACAACAAAATTGAGGAAAGTAGCACATTTAAAAGAAAAAAAAAAAGAAAAAATTCACTTTACCCCCCTTGCCCCCCTTGAAATTTCAAGGGTTTTCAATTTTAACCCCAAAGTTTCAAAATTGGTAATGTACCCTCCTGAAGTTCCAAAAAGTGGCAATTTAAACTCCCCGTAAACTTTTTCCGTCTAAATGGACATAAATTTTTTTTTTTTCAAAAAAAAAAGCCTGAGGGTAATTACGTAATTTTACAGATTTCTGTCTAATTTGACGAAAAATATTAACGGAGGGTTTAAATTGCCACTTTTTGTAACTTCAAGAGGGTAAATTGCCAATTTTGAAACTTTGAGATTAAAATTGAAAAACTCCTAAAACTTAAGGGGGATAAAGTGAATTTTTCTAAAAATAAAAAATAGCACTTAATGAAAATGCGAAAATTTCATTTTTTCAAACCGTAGGCAAAGGGGTGCATTTTTAAAAATGCATGATTTTATAGACCAAACCGCATGCGTTTTTAAAAATCACATTTTCATTAACTGCGTTTTGAAAATCGTTTTTTTCTTCCTTATTGCACATTTTGAAACTGCTAAACCAAACAAATACTTAATCATGTCTTGCTGGGCCAATTCACAGGTATCAACTCTCATTTTGAAAAGGGCTTATGGGATTGTAACTATTAACCTCATTTCTATTTTTTGGTCTCTGCTTTGCCACTTTCTTTGTTGATTTGCTACACAAATTTCAATGGACTGATAGTTATTCCAAGGGACTACGGAACATTTCTAGCAGGCCTTGCAAGAGAGTGACGGGGAGCTTCCAGCACAGAGAATGCTGATAGAATTATTCATCTTGGCAAGTAGGATGCTTGTAGAATTATTATTGATAGAATATTAAGATAGATGAATGCCATCTGCAAACATGAAAATCATGCAAGTAATGCAAACATGGATCAATATAATAATTACCCTTGAAATTCTGACTCCATAATCGCTAAAGCATTTGCAAGTCTAGAAGCAACATCATCAACACTTTCTCCACCTTCCGGCCGCATAAACGAATCTTTTTCATCAAGAGCCCATATCTCTGCATACTGTTAGGAAAGGAACAACAGAAATTTAAGAAATCCTTAATTGCAAATGGCATTGAAAAGTATATATGATAGTATTGGGCTTATGCATACTGTAGACAAAAACAAAATACTGATCCAAGTCCAGCATTCAGTTATATATATTAAGGGGTTGGCCCAAGTGGTAGAAGGCCTTGGTCTTAAGGTATTATTCTTTCAAAGTCCAAAGTTCAACACCTCATGGGTGTGAACAATCTTTTGAGGCCACACTCCCCGGTAAAAAACCAGCGATTAAACTAGTTCCATGTAGAGAAACTTCAAAGGGTGCGGTACACAGAACTGAGATTTACTCTGCAGGGGTGGGTAAGTTGCTATATAGTTGAACATAAATGCCAGAACTAAATCCCTTTGTCTGCCATCTTTATCTCCAACCCTTTGGCAAAACCTATATTAAGCACCACTAACTGTCACTTACTTTATCATGTGACATAAGTTCGAATGAAGGACCAAAGAAGCGTTCTCGAAGATCTTCCATCATCTGTCCAGCAAAATCTATATGATCAGTAACAAGAAAATTAAAAGTGCAGGGGTGAGAAAGCTTGTTAAATTTTTTATGAGCTAAATTTGTCGGTGTAGTTCGAAAAAGAAAAAAATTCCAGAATGTTTTCTTAATAATAAGTATTTGGACCGTAGACCTGCCATGAACCCTACCCAACACTACCACCTGAGCCTACCACCTGAGCAATGGCCCATGGGCAACTCTTTGTTAAAGATACCAGGAGTAAAATTTCATTATGTGATATGTTATCTTGCATTTATATTCAGCACATGCTAAACTGATCTCAATAAATATATCAATATGAGGGCAGAATAGCTACCTTACATTGAGGACCTTCAAACGGGAGATTCAACATAGATGCAACAACTTTAGCAGTGTGAGTTGTTCTTGAAAATGGAGAGTAACAAATGCGGACATTTTCAAGTGGTGTGTTACTTTCCTTCAGTGCCTGCACATATAACTCTTCAAATTTATTATTTGATTCCTTGTTTTCCTCAAAGAATTATGTTGTAGGCGCATAGAATGGGTAGATCAAACAATAGACAAATTTGTAAGGGTCCACAAAATAAATCTTACTATGCTAATGCCTTGGACCTAGTTAGAAGCCATTTCTTTATCTTCATTTATCAACAGCTACATTCAGTTACACTCAATATAGGACTAAGCATGAGTGATCAGAGGACTATAATGTCTCTCACTCAAATCCTGACATCAGGGAAACTGTCTTACGCTCTAGTATCCGTAAGGCACATGATGTCATATAATGTTACCAGATTTACTCTTACATCATTTGTTACGACTTGGGGATATGCTAGTCACATATGTAGATAATCCAAAAGAACTAAGTAAAGTGAGGCTCATCGTAATGGCTTATATGGATTGACCTAAATGCCTTTGCAATTCAATCCGAAATACACAGTTGAGGATATTTTGTAGTCATATGTTAAGTTCCACATGAAGTGTGTACTAGGTCAATATAGGTATACACGCATTATAAAGCATCTCAACTGTCACTGCTAATCCTTGGACGTTGTCAAGTGAAAGTGACTAGTGTCAAGTGAAAGTAACTAGTGTGTGGCAATCTGTTTTTTCAAGCTTACTTTTTCCCTATAGCAAGTGCATTGCACTAATACAGAAAAAATAAAATAAAATAAATAAAAAATTAGGGAAGCTTGCAGATAGTCAATTCTCAACTCCAATGTATAGCATAACGCATATTCTGTGTTCTTCAGCAATTCAGGGTTTTGTCCCACATACTAAGCTAGTACAAGTTATTCCAGAAGCAGTTCAAGTCTAATGTTGTTATTTCTAATCCTGTCACTCATACAGCTGAATAAGCTTAGTACACTTACTGTACTCTCGTTCACGTAGCTAATCAAACTTATAATCCCTGTACATAGATGTTGATCTGATTTGAGTTGCTAAATTTCACAGATAATCCCTGGCTGCAAACCTTGCCTCTTCTTCAAGCTTCTCCTTTATAATCCTTGAAGGTGTTTCCTTGTTGACTATCCTTGCCATAAACAAGCCTCATTGTTTCTCGGATTGGGCAAGCACCTCTTATCTCCAACGCTATCTGGCAGCTCTCATTTTCAGGGTTGGACTGCTTTGAAGTTATCAAGAAATGCAAACTCCCATGTACACCACGTTGCAAAATGGACCACTTCCCATATAGTGTTTGGAAACATTCCAAAAAATTCCCCCATTCTTTCCTCTATTTAGAATTAGAAGCGGAATGGAACCTCCCCTCTTTTATAATTTGTTCCCTTTCCCTCTTTGAAGGAAGAAAAGAAAATCATTCTTATCCAGTGTTCCTAAGGATCAAATGTGAGCCAAATCTAGAATACTTCAAGCAACCGGTCAAATCATACATGAGAATGATTCAATAAAGTTTTCCGATTAGTCATAGAAAATACACTCAAGGACATATTTATGACCAAATCAGCCATTAAACCAATAACCTATGGGATACTTTGGAACCTAAGAAATTTATAGAACAGCCATTGCAGTTGCTTCATATTGGATGGCAGGTGGAATGAAGCATTAGATGGATAAAAGATAAGACTTCAAACAGGAAATCTTGAACTACAAACAACTACCTTCAGAAATAACTCTCCAGCCAACTCTGCTTGCTTAACACCTTCAGCTGCCAATTGAAATTCTGCACGCGTACCATTTTCCTGTTAGGATGCCAGCACCGGTTAATAACTTGAGGCAGACTCCAAACTCTCTGAACAAATGTAACTTCAAAGATCATATTGCCAGAAAATGTGTCCCAAGATCTAAGAACACTGCTGACAAAACCAATCATGGCCACAAAAATCTACTTTTTTATCAAGAGATAGAACCCAATTAACTAGGCGTTAATTCTGAATACATGGAGTTAACTAAACCAATGCTTTTATCCCATATATAAAAAGCTTTTTCCTTTTATATAAAAAATGAAAAAACTTTAAATATTGAAAACAAATTTCTCGAAAAACCCAATTGAGCAATACCAATTTAAATATAACAAAAAATGCGAACCCCAAAATTTACGAGAGATTGCCATCTTTAAAATACACAAATTATTGGAATTACGAGCTGAGTAATAAGCAAAACCATGGAGGAGCTGTGGAAAAACTAAAGACACTTTGTACAAGAAAAAGAAAAAAAATATATATGAAAATCGAAAGAGACGAACCATGGAGGAGACAATAAGGCCTCTCTCGTTTGGAATGCTCTTGCCATGCCTCAGAATCCAGTATCTGTTGCGTACAAACGACGTCGTCTCCATGTCCGATCCCAACGGTTCCTTCACTCACTTACACCGTCATTTGTGAATTGTGCGTGGACATAAATACCAGTCCATTCTGACCCAGTTTCTCATTCTATGACGTGGCAATATATTATTGGCTATGTGACGGCACTGTAAAAAGCTTATTGCAGAGGAACCTATTTCTACATCAAACTCCTCCACAGTTGGATCCAAGACCTCAAAAAATTGAAGAGCTCAGAAAATTGTTTTACTTGCGAAGAAACCAAAAATCACTCACCCGGAACAGAGAGGTTCACGGCCATGGCTCTCAACCTCCGTCAAAAGCAAACAGGTATCTCTCTCTCTCTCTCTCTCTCTGGATCTTCTTCTTGCGTTAGATCGAAGACCCATTTCGTTTCTCTGGTTCTTGGCTAATATTCGCCTTATTTTATCCTTCATTTTGCATGGTTTGAGTAAGAAAAGCAAACTGAAATGGGATAGTTATATAAAATTATTGAATTCCGGTATGAAATTTTGGCTGAGAATGATATTCTCACAATTAAACAATAACCCATTTGTTATGGGTGTGAATTTAGTGCGCATGTATGTATGCGTTATTGAATTTCGATCTCTGTAACTTTTTTTTTTCTCTTCAGAATGTATTACCCGAATGTTGAATCTAAACCAACCCGTGAACGCAACGGGTACTGCAAACGAAGAGGTTTACAAGATCTTAATCTATGATAAGTTTTGCCAAAACATCCTATCACCATTGATCCGCGTCAAGGACCTTCGAAAGCACGGCGTGACCCTCTACTTTCTTATTGATAAGGATCGAAAACCGGTCCACGACGTGCCCGCAGTGTATTTTGTCCAACCGAATCAAGCGAACATTCAGCGGATCATGGCCGACACGTCCCGCTCGCTCTATGATAGCTTCCACCTTAATTTCTCGTCCTCTATTCCCCGCCCGCTGCTCGAAGATCTTGCATCTGGGACATTGAGTTCGGATTCGATCCAACGGATTTCGAAGGTGCACGATCAGTATTTGGAGTTTGTGACATTGGAGGATGGTTTGTTTTCGTTGGCACAGAAGTCTACTTATGTGCAATTGAATGATCCGTCGGCAGGGGATCGAGAGATTGAGGAGATTGTGGAGAGGATTGTCAGTGGGTTGTTTTGCGTTTTGGCTACACTAGCTGTGGTGCCAATAATTAGGTGCCCTCGTGGTGGGCCGGCTGAGATGGTTGCTTCCGCATTGGATCAGAGATTGCGAGACCATTTGTTGTCGAAGAACAATTTGTTTACAGAAGGTGGGAGTTTCGTGAGCTCTTTTCAGCGGCCAATTTTGTGTATATTTGATAGGAATTTCGAGTTAGCAGTAGGGATACAGCATGATTTTAGGTATCGGCCGCTTGTTCACGATGTTCTTGGATTGAGGCTGAATAGGTTGAGTGTGCAGGGTGAAAAGGGTGGGATGAAGTCGTATGAGTTGGATAGTTCGGACCCATTCTGGGTGGCAAATGGGTCGTTGGAATTTCCTGAAGTTGCAGTGGAGATTGAGACTCAATTGAATAAATATAAGAAAGATGTTGATGAGGTGAACAGGAGGACTGGTGGGACTGACGGCGCTGAGTTTGATGGGACAGACTTGACGGGGAACACGAAGCATTTGATGAATGCAGTGAACTCTCTGCCTGAGTTGACAGAGCGGAAGCAGGTGATAGATAAGCACACCAACATTGCTACTGTTTTGTTGGGTGAGATCAAGGAGAGGTTGCTTGATTCTTATGCGAAAAGGGAGAATGACATGCTGGTCAGAGGAAGCATTGACCGGAATGAGCTCCTTGGTCTGCTCAAAGGGAAAGGGACGAAGATGGATAAGCTGCGGTTTGCTATCATGTATCTGATCTCTTCGGAAAGCATTAATCAGTCAGAAGTGGAATCAGTGGAAGCAGCACTCAGGGAGTCCGAGGTTGATACTAGTGCATTTCAGTATGTGAAAAAATTGAAGTCGTTGAATGCCTCAATGGCATCAGCAAATTCAGCTAGCAGAAACAACATAGTTGACTGGGCTGAGAAAATCTATGCTGTGACAGCAGGTGTGAAGAATCTCTTATCTAGTGATAGGCAACTGGCATTGACAAGGACGGTGGAACTCTTGATGGAAGGGAAGCCAAATCCTGAAATTGATGGTTACCTTGTATTTGATCCTCGTGCTCCCAAGTCAAGTTCCGGTAGTAGTCATTTGAGAGGACCATTTAAAGAAGCTATTGTGTTTATGATCGGTGGTGGTAATTATGTTGAGTACGGGAGCTTGCAAGAACTTGCACAGCGTCAGCAGCCTGTCAAGCATGTTATATATGGAACAACAGAAATTCTCACAGGAGCAGAGTTTGTTGAGCAGCTTGCACTTCTGGGGCATAAGATGGGACTTGGAACTAATGTTGCTACTTCATCTCATTAATACATAGATGTTTTAAATGTTCTCCGAAGCTTGTTGTCTGGCAGTTTATCCATGCTAGAGGAAGCACTGTGGGAAGCTAAGAGACAATATGGGCAATTGAATATAGATTTGAAGCTGAATATCTCAGAACTGATGCAGAGATTGTTGGGGGATGCATTTCTTTCTTGATTCCGAGGCATGCATGCTGGTTTTCGAATAGACTTGAACGACTGTGTTTGACAATTTCTCGAAGTATGCCTTTTTATTTTTCATTATAGTGAGTAGGTTTCAACCATTGAAAAGCTATATTTGTCTTTATTAAAGTTTCTTTGGTTAGAAAATTTTCTGTTTCCATTGTTCTTCACTACTTGAAAACTAAACTTTTGAGAATAGTATATTAATTTGTTCCATATTAATATGAGTGCTATTTTGATGTTGATCAACATTTTTCAGTGTAATTATTTTCACTATCTATGTTGATGGGAAATTTTTTGGAAGAATAATATCTGTTCTGCAATTTAATAAGTTAAATTTGTTGATGCTTACTAGTTTCTATTGGTCAGTAGTTGAATGTAATTTGACCAGAGCTTATGGACGTAACCCAAATCACTTGTTCTCATTCAATGGACTCACTAATTATCGTTGTCTTGGTTTAAGGCTTCGCACTCTCCATCTTTTGAAAACTGTTATCTTTTGGGGGTTTAGGACTGGTTTATTTAGAGGTAAGACAGTCAATTAATCATGACTTACTTTTCTTGGTTGTGTTAATAATCATGTACATGGGGTGAAAATAATTGAGCTGATAGCTGGTAATGCTTTGATGAGTGACTGTCCTTTCTCATCATCTTCCAATATTAGATGGTTGGAGAGTTGCTGTTTTGCCAGCATAACTAGTGATGAAAGTTTTTTGATTCATCTCTTGACAATCTTTGTAGTTTCCGACAATAATCTGCCATTAAATTTGTATCTATGACAGGAAATTTAGTTGGAGTTTGGGTCTTCTAGCCGGTAACTCCCTCTGTTGGTGTAGATACAGGGTTTCCTATTCAAATTAAAGCCACTTTGTTGGAGAACCATTAAACCTGCAACATGGAGTGGATACTGTTTATGCTAATCTAATCCTGCTGGATGTTGTAGCTATTGCATTCCTAGTTTCTCTGTTTATGGTAGTTTTTGCTGCTGAGAGGTTGGGCTGTTTCATTATGGTTGGTTTGTGACCCTGTGCCCAGAAGTCGTGGTTCAATTTCTCATGAAATTTCCTTGATTCTTGTCAAGAATTATGTGAATCATCACCACTTGGACCTCAAATCTTTTTTTTTTTTTTTACTGCAGTGGGGTCCAGTGAATCTCAGTTTAAGACATTAAGCAGCAAACCTGTCGAAAGCAGACATTCCATCATTCTATTTGCTTTTTATTTTTATTTTTAGAGAATGAAATATATGGACTCAAGAGAAACAAAAAGAATAGAGAAAGGGGAGTTTAAAAAGGAGTTGGGTGTAAAGAAGAAGGTGAAAAACCGAAGTGAAGGTGTTTGACAAAATGCCTGAAAGAGAATCAATGGTAAGAACCACATAATTACTTTGACAGATTAAGTTGCGATGAAGGCATGGACAAAATCTGGAATTATGTTTCCAAATCTGACCAGAAATGGGAAGCAAAATGAAAGTTTTGGAAATTGATAGAAAATAAACTACAAAATAAACGTAGAGAAAAATAAATAACAGTGATGACTGAGCCTTGCAAGCTTGTTTCTAAAATTGTTTTTCCAGATCGGGCTGCAACGAAGGCATGAACAAAATTTGGAATTAGTTTTTCCAAATCTGGCCATAGGGGTCATAGAGGAGGCAATGAAGAAAGCTAAAGGCAGTGGGTGATGAAGGTGCTAAGTGGATGTTGAAGGTGCTTGATAAAATGTCTCAAAGAGACGTGGGCAAAGAGAGTAGAAAACAATGCTAAGAAAAATAATCTGAAAAATAAAACTAAAAAATAAAATAAATTACAAAACAATAAGGAAACAAAGGAATTAACCCAGAAACTAATAATTGACGTTAGCCTATTAGCTCTGATACTATATTAGAAAACATAATATGGAAATATAAATGCAGAAATAGAGCAAGAGAGGAATAAACAAGAGACACAAGATTTAAAATGGTTCGGTTTAAGATCTACATCCACACACTAAAGCCCTATTAACTATAGCTTGTTTTATTGAGTATCATTCTATTTGCTTGATGCTTCTCTTTTATCTTAAGTTCGAGGGCTCTCTAGGTTTGGTGTTCTGTTGCTGGTGGCTGAGGCAGCCTTCATATTCCCAACCTGCCCTAATGATGGAAATCTGTTATATTTTTTCCTCGATCTCCGGTTGCTGAGTCTTAGATCCTTTACTCATTCTTACAGTCTTTTCCTTTATTTTCTAATCCTATGCTGTGGGTGCCTATGACTTTTAGAGTGCTGCAAAAGCTATGCTAATAACAGCTTGGATTTTTCTTTTTTCAATTCATGTTGCAAAAATTCTACACTATATATATTCAGAGAATGCAAATCAACTCATAGAGGTAGTAACTGATTTTCCTTAGTTTAAATTTAATTTTATTTTTTAATATATATGAGTTGATTTGCATTCTCTGATATTTTTTTTTCATCTCATATCTGCGTACCAAAAAAAAAAAAAATCTTAAAAAAAGAAAAACGTTGTATGATTAAAGAACCCTCATATGATAGACTATTTTGAATTGAGACTTCGCTGAGATCTGGTCTCCAGAGAAGTTTTGCTCAATCTCTCTGCTATTGCTACTGATAGACCATTTTAAATTAATTTCCCTTTTGGGACACGTCTTGAACGAATTGGACAAGTCTGATCCAAGCCGACTTTCTTTCTTTTTTCTTTTTTTTTTCTGTGCAAATATGGGAAAACAAGGGAGGGAAACAAACAACATCAAGAGGTTGGACAACCCAACAATAAGCCCAAAAATGTCTTCATCAGAGTAGGTAAACAAAATATAAAAGGGAATGCATCAAATAAATGACGCGACCCTATAACTTCTTGGTACAACCAAGAAACCTAGCCATCTAAAGAGGTGGTTTGCGAAGGTGTACCATAAATGGTACAATTAAGAGAACTATTGCAGTACACCCAAATGATAGCCACAACAACAATAACACAGAAAACACTAATGAGGAACGATTCAAAACCTACAAAAGAAAATTCCAACACAGATACACAAGAAAAACAAAAATTAAAAATACTAATAAAACGAGAAATAAACCCACAAAAACAGCAACGCCAGTAGGGAAGGAGACGGAGTAGGCCTGGCCAGTATGAACAACACTCCAGCGCGTGGTCTTCACGCGCCGGCAATGGCAACCAGCAGAAGACCAGAAACCACCATCGAAAACCAAGAGAAGTGGCGGTGTAGAGTTACACGCAGCCAGAGAAGCTCCATGCATCAGTGCACAACCGACACACATGAGCATACTGATATGCCTCATATGGGCATGCATTCTATTATTAGGAGATAATCTTGACCTTAAAAGTGAACTTGAGGGATTTTGACCCAAAAATAGCTAATCAGATTTATATTTGTTGGGATTAGTCCACATTGGTTGTGGAAGGGACTGGTGATCCGTTTATAAGTATGTGGGGAAGTCTCATTTTTTGAGCTAACTTTTAGGATTAAGAAAGGCCCAAGACCATCAATATTTATTTGAAGGAGACCCGCAAAGATATTTGCTAATATTCATCATTATTGTCAGACACACGCGGTCCTTTTTCATTCATTAATCTACTTTCATTTGCCCACGTTGGGTATCCAATATTATAAAAAGATACTTTGGAGTAGCTAATCAGCCTCTAATGCAAAGTTGGGGGAGCTGCAGTTTGATTTTACAAAAGATATCTTTCACTATTTAGTACTCGCTAAACAGAAGTAAAGATCATTAGTGACTGTCATGACCGGTTGGTTGATGAAATATCTCTGCAGAATGCTTCTCTCAATGAATCAATTTCTTGCTGAAAAGTTTGCAAGGTAATGTGTTAACTAATCAACAGATTAAGTAAATATATTGCTTGCTCAATGCTCATAATTCATCCATGCATGATTGGTTGTTCTTGTGTTCATTTTCATCATCATGGGCTGCGGTCTTCCCTATTAATTATTATAATTTTGTATCTTCTAAATATGAAATTTGTTTTTACTTGGAAATTTACACTTGAAAGTAATCTCATTAATTTCCTTTTAGATTAATGGGTAGATCTGTTGGGAATTTGGATTGTAGGATCTTGTAAAATAGTCTTTAGGAAGGATTTCTCCTGTTATAGTAGAAATCCTATGGAGAACAAGAGAAAACTTGAACACCCAATCTATGTAGAAAAACTAACATACGTATATTATGTAGATTGTTAGGATGTAATGTTTGTGTTCTCATTGACTCTATTTATAGAGTCTCAACTCAACTCTTGACCAAGAGTTGCTTCTCTTGAAGGGTTACTTTCACCGGAAGTTATATTACCTTTCTATATATATTATACAATCTAGTATGGGGATGACTACACTTATAATAGTGTGATCACCCTATGCCCCAACAAGATCTTGTTTCCTTGTCTTTCATGGGAGGTCATATAATTAATCTTCCTTGTTGCCTTGTAATTCGGCTTTACCTCTTCAAACCAACAGTTCTAGCAACTAATTTAATGAACCCGACCATTCGTTTGACTCATTCCGAATAGTTTATAGAGTACTTTTTTCTGCACTATTGTTGATCATGATGTTGGGTTGCCGTACGTCCTTTTGTTCTAATATTACCGTCCCTTTTCCTATATTTGCATGAATACAATACCAAAATGTTTCAACTATTTTGCTTCATGTCCTCACATAGGCATAGACATGCATATATACATCTTATAAGTATATATGTATGCGTGGCTATGAATATCTATGTGTGTGTCTTTCTTTAACATGCATTTTGGTAGGCTGCTGTGTCGGTAAGTGAAGTTCCTGCGCTGAGTAGACCGTTTGGTTTCTTCGCATTGCAATCTAGCATGCATATGTTTTGGCCTGTGGCAATGATTTTCTACAGTGGGCACTTTATAATTAGCTTTGGCACTGGCACAACTGGTTCTGGTTCTAGTTCTTCTACTAGACCCGACGTCGTTAACATTGGCGCCATTTTGTCTTTCAATTCTTTCATTGGGAAAGTTGCAAAAGTTGCCATAGAAGCTGCAGTGGACGATATGAATTCCAATCTTGTGGTTCTAAATGGAACTAAGCTCAAAATTACCATGTAGGATGCAAAATTATCCAGTGGATTTCTGGGAATCATTGAGGGTAAATGTTTTCTTTGTTCATTAATTCGCAACTTTTTCATTGTTTTCTCTCATACATATTACACTTCCATTCTTCTTTCACAGCTTTGCTGTTTATGGAGAATGATACAGTGGCCATAATTGGTCCCCAGCACTCTGTTATGGCCCATGTAATTTCACATATTGCGAACGAGCTCCAAGTGCCTCTGCTGTCCTTTGCAGCAACAGATCCCAGCCTCAATTCACTTCAATTCCCTTACTTTTTTTAGGACAACGCAAAGCAACCTCTTCCAAATGGCTGTCGTAGCAGAAATCATAGACTTCTACAAATGGCGAGATGTCATAGCAATCTACATTGATGATGATCATGGGAGAAATGGGGTTGCTGCATTAAGTGACAAGCTCACCGAAAAACGTTGTAAAATCTCATACAAAGCACCTTTTTTTTCCCCAAAGTAGACTGGAATGTCATCTCTCATACTCTATTTAAGGTGGCCATGATGGAGTCTCGGATTATTGTCCTCCACATATATTCTACCTGGGGTCTAGAGGGAGTTGATATGGGCCATATGGCACGTAAGAAAGGGATGATGGGTAGTGGATATGTGTGGATAGCTACTGATTGGCTCTCTACTGTACTTGACACAGAACCTTCCACTATCCAAGGGATTCTTACTTTGCGTATGTACGCTCCAGATTTGAAACTCAAAAGGAAATTTGTTTCGAGGTGGAGCAACTTGACTGCTACAAAGACAAATGGCCGCCTTTTCAAACTAAATACGTATGGCCTATATGCCTACGACATTGTTTGGCTTCTAGCTCATGCACTTGACACATTTGGCCTATATGCCTACGACATTGTTTGGCTTCTTGCTCATGCACTTGACACATTTTTAAATCAAAGGGGGGAACAATGTTTCATTTTCAAATGATTCGAGTTTAATTGAGTTTCATGGAGGAAACTTGCATTTTGATGCCATAAGAATCTTTGATAGAGGGAAAGTATTGCTTAACAACATTTTAGAGGTTAATATGAGTGGTTTAAGTGGCCCAATAAGTTTCACTTCAAATGAGGACCTCATTAGTCCTACATATGAAGTAATCAATGTCATTGGTACGGGGATGAGGATAATTGGTTATTGGTCAAATTCTTCCGGCTTATCAGTGGCGTTGCCTCCAGAAAAGCTCAGTTCAAATCAGCAATTATATAGTGTAATCTGGCCAGGACAAATCACTCAAAAGCCTTGTGGGTGGGTATTATCAAGCAATGGAAGGCAATTGTGAGTTGGAGTCCCACTTGATATTGCTTCTCGGGTATTTGTGTCACAAATAGAAGGCTCAGATAACTATGTTGGTTATTGTATTGATGTGTTTACTGCTGCAAAGGAACTATTGCCATATGCAGTCCCATATAAGTTTATTGCATTTGGGGATGGACATAGCTATCGAATATCCCCAGATCATCTTCTAGACGTGATCACAACAGGTGTAAGTATGACTTGCAACAATTTTCTGCAGACTCTTTACCCTAATTAACTGGTTTTCCCCTTTCCATGTAGGAACTTGATGTTGTGGTTAGTGACATTACAATTACCACCAACTGGACAAAGAAGGTGGATTTCACGCAGCCATATATTGCATCCGGGCTAGTTGTAGTGGCCCCAGTTTGGAAGTTGAACTCTAGTGCTTGGGCCTTTTTGAGACCATTTACTGCAATGATGTGGTGTGTTACAGGTATATCTTTCATTGTTGTGGGAGTAGTTGTTTGGATTTTGGAGCACAAGACAAATGACCATTTCTGTGGCCCTCCTAGAAAACAATGTGTCACAATCCTATGGTGAGTACGTTCCTAAGAAACTTTACACTTGATCTAATCCCTTAGTTGTTTAGGTAGTTCATCCATCATTTTCATTCATGTTCTGTAGAATGTTGCATACATATCTTCTTCGATCTTGATCTAATCCCTTAATTGCCAATTATAGTGCTTCACTTTGCAGGTTTAGTTTTTCAACTTTGTTTTTTCTCACAGTAAGTAAGATTAATACTCTAGTTTAGTCTAGTGAAGTTCACTATCTATTTCCCATATGTACAAAGCCTCATACATGAGTATATATATTGCTCAATTGCATGCATGTTTCCTCTTTTATGCAGGAGAGAAGATTGTGAGCACCCTTGGTCGCTTAGTGGTTATCATTTGGCTCTTTGTAGTTCTAATAGTAAATTCGAGTTACACTGCAAGCCTAACATCAATCCTTAAAGTGGAACAACTTTCTTCTCCCATCAAAGGGATTGAAAGTTTGATATCAAGCAATGATCGCATTGGTTACAAGCGTGGTTCATTTGCTAAAAATTATATGACCAATGATCTCAATATACAAGAGTCTAGACTTGTTCCCCTTGGCTCACCAAAAGAATTTAAGAGAACTTTGAGAGATGGCCCGAGTAAGGGTGGTGCTGCTGCAATGGTTGACGAGCAAGCATATATGGAGCTCTTTCTCTCCACCAGATGTGAATTTGGTATTGTCGGTCAAGAGTTCACCAAAATGGGATGGGGTTTTGTAAGTGTCATTTCAAACATCAATCTTCGGGTAAAATGCATTTAACTCCCTGATGCATACTAGTTTTTTCGATTTTGCTTTTAATGTTTAAAAAGTGGCAATGAACCCTCACCTTGAAATTTCTGACTTTTTCAATGTTGCCCCTTCCGTTAGCTTTTTCGTCTTCTTTTCCAAAACATGACCTAAGAGCATCACACATGGTTTTTTAATAGATGAAAAGTCCAAAATGCCCTTATTTCCTAAAAAAGTAGAGATAAAAATAAAATTGGGAGTATGCATACCCACCCAAGGGCATTTGGTCGTGGTCAACTACCTCCATTTGACTAAAACGGGGGTGGGGCCACGGGGATAGTTCGGCCACCCTCAAGTGGCCAAATGGGGGTGGCTGAAACCACCCCAAAGGGTTTTGGGATGGCCGAGGCACCCTTATCTGGCCATAATGGGCCATGGCCAAACCACTTTCATAAACCATGATTTTATTTATTTATTTATTTCAGGAAAAATGTGGTAATTTTGGACTTTTCATCCATTAAAAACCTATATTTCATTAGAGAAGACGAAAATGACTAACATATGAACAACATTGCAATATTCGAAAACTTTGGGTAGTACATTGCCACTTTATAAATATTTGAGGCAAGATCAAAAAAGCGTATATACTTCAAGAGGATTATTTCCGTTTTTCTCTGACTTTAAATACCATTCTAGTTAGGTTTTAAAAACAAAAAATGGTGTGAATATTAAAATTACCATTTGATCAAAATCCAATAATAATCAATTACAAGTCTAATGATAATTTTAATAGCCACATCATTCTTGGAAAGACACAAGAGAAACTTGTAGCATTACTCGAGGATCTCCAATGGAATAGCGCATGAAGATAAACCTCAAAACGGTTTTGATGGTAGCGTTTCTACTGACCATGAAGCCTAAATATTAGTTATTAGTTTCTTGGAGCTATCATGAACATGTACAAATTAAATGTTGTTAACTTCTATATAGTGCTACTATTTTATGACATACTATATATATATATATATATATAATAGTCGAGATATATACATATGTTAAGAAAACTAGCCTATAACCTGCCTGGTTTTCATGATAATTTAATTTAAAAAATATTTTTGTGAAAAAGGTCTTAAAAAAGAATAACAAAAATTATAAATAATAATAATGAAAAAGAAATAAATCCTCCCAATATTATTAAATGCAAACACCAATAGAAAATTGTGCTTCGAACACCAAATATCATGAATATGAAAACACCAAATCACGCCGACCTAAGCTTTATTAATGCTCTGAGAAGCCACAAAACGTACGACCTTTTCTCTCAATGCAAGTAAACCTTGGGGTCGTGAAAGAGAAAATTTGGAAGCTTTGGAAGAGAAAATCTAGAGGGGGTTTGTGGGTTTTGTCCCTCTTTTGGTTCTTTAGTCTCAAAAGTTAAAACTCGAAACCAAAAGCTTTACGCATTTTAGGTAAAAGAAGAGGCTAATTTCATAAAGGTTTTTTGAATTTCTGCGCTTTTAGAGAAGACTTTCTAAAGTTTAAAAACTCTCAATTTTATCCATCGAACTTTTAATTTGATGCAAATAATATACCTCTTCCGTTAGGATTTGGCATTAAATCCTGACAGAGGCTATGGAAAATACCAAAATACTCACAATTTTTTTTAAAAAAAAAATTAATGTGAAATTAAGGGTAAATTTGAAATTTTCTAAGAGTTTCATGGATATAAAAGGTCATTTCATCCACTTTAACGTCTGTTTAACCCAACTCCTAATGGACAGGGGTAGATTATATCAAATTAGAAGTTCGAAGGGTAAAATTGAGAGTTTTTAAACTTTTGGGGAGTCTAACTTCTCATAACACTTGAAAGTTCAAGGAAACTTTGTGAAGTTTCCCCTAAAAGAAGAGAAAAATGTTCTTTAGTTGAATACATAGGAAGAAGATGGTGCTAAGTTTTAGGAGAAACTTCACTTAATCCTCATGAACATTTGTTGTTTTTGCAATCTCTCTCCAAAGTTTAAAAACTCTCAACTTAGTGTATTGAACTTTACAAAATTTGCAATTTCGCCCATCCATTAGGATTTTCAATTAAATCCTAATTAATGAGTGAGAAATGTCCAAAATAACCTTGTATTTTCCCTAGATTTTTTCACTTTTTTTTTAAAAAAAATATTAATTAATTGTAATTTAAGGGTAATTTGGTAATTTCATGAAGTTTATAGGGGTATAATGGTTATTTCATCATTCGACCATCTAATTTAACCTCAAACCCTAATGGGAGGGGTGAAATTGTAAATTTTTTTAAGTTTGATAAACTAAATTGAGAGTTTTTAAACTTTGAGAAGTACATTACAAAAGCAATGAAAATTAAGAGAGGGTTAAGAAAAATTTTCCCCAAGTTTTAAATAGGGTGTGAAAGGCATGTTCATGGTAACTTCACAGCATGTGTGCCACTTCTTGTTGATAATATAAAATCCACGTGACTGAACAAATAACTAGCATTAATGTGTAAATTTTGATTTTTGATTTTTGATTTTTTTATTACATGTCAAGTTTCTAATTGATCTTTTTTTTTCTTTTTTTAATAGCTTGTTAGTGTGCAATTTCCAATGAATACTCCATGGTTATATCATGAAAAACAATTTACCTAGCAAGCAAAATTCGTGTGTATATGTAAATGATAATTTCGTGTCACTTTACCTTAAGGTGAGTGTGAAAATGGGAAGCATTATTGAAACAAGTATTTGAGATTAATTTGTGATTAAGAGTAAAATGCACGCGGTTTCTTTCATCTCCAAGTTTTGATTTGAAGTAGTGGAGGAAACCAAAGATTCTGGCAAATGAAGAACGAAGGTGGGACGAAAATTTGGAGTGAGGGGTTCAGGAATGAAATTTGGGACTGTTTTATCTGCCACCTTCAGAATTGTAGGTGTGTCACAACTTGAAAGAAATCATACTAGAAGAAAAACAAAAGAAAAAGATGCAGGTATTGTAGCTGCAGCTGCAATTTTAGCACCACTGCCACCTCAGTATCACCAAGCAAATCTTCCTTCATATCTTTGTCCATTCCAAATTATCACCACTAAATCCATCTACTGCATTTTCTCCATCCCGGCTGATCGTTGGTTGCCAAACTTGATGATCCAACCACACCTCAAGTGATCCAAAACATCATTCTAAGAAATTCAAGCACAAATGGTAGTGGGTTCGATGCCAGATGGTCGGGGATTTCGTGTTGGAAACAAATAAGATTCTCTATAATTTTGGTTCATGGGGGTGAATCAAACAACCCTGTTTTGCTTTCCACTAGCTTGAATTTGTCAAGAGCACTATTATCTAGATATTCTTTGAAGGATTAAATACTTAATTAGTCCTTAAGGTTTGAAAATTTTATTTTTTCCTCCCTAAGATTTGGAAAGTGACCAAATTGGTCCTTGTGGTTTTGAAAAGTGACCAAGTTAGTCCATCCGTCAATTGACTTAACGGACTGACACGTGGACCAATTAGAAGTTGACACGTAGCCACTTAATTAATTAATTTTTTTTAAAATTAAAAAAATATTTTTTCAAAAAAAACAAAAGAAGAGAAAAACCCGTAGCCACCCCCTTGGGCACCAAGGGGTGGCTCGGCCACCCCTATGGAGCCAAGGGGGTGGCCGAAACCACCCCCAATGGTGGCTTGGGGGTGGTTTCGACCACCCCCTTGGGCCCATGGGGGCGGCCGAGCCACCCCTTATGCACCAAGGGGGTGGCCGAAGCCACCCTAGTGGGTACTGGGGGTGGCTCAGCCGCCCCCATGGGCCCAAGGGGGTGGCCAAAACCACCCCCAAACCACCATTGAGGGTGGTTTCGGCCACCCCCTTGGCTCCATGGGGGTGGCTACGGCCACCCCAGGTTTTTCCTCTTTTTTTTTTTTTGAAAAAATATTTTTTTAATTTTTTTTTAAAAAATAAAAAAAATTAAATAAGTGGCCACGTGTCAACTTCTAATTGGTCCACGTGTTAGCCCGTTAAGTCAACTAAAGGTCAACTGACGGATGGACTAACTTGGTCACTTTTCAAAACCAAAAGGACCAATTTGGTCACTTTCCAAACCCTAGGGAGGAAAAAATAAAGTTTCCAAACCCTAGGGACTAATTAAGTATTTAACCATTCTCTTAATTATATTATTACATAAAAAAATTTAAAATTTAAAATATTATAAAATTTGAAAATAAAATTAAAAAAAGAAGAAGTTCTTGCTGTTCCCGTGGCTCCTCGTCAGGCAACGGCTCAATGTTTGCCAACAGCGGCTTCGAAAAGAATGGCTATGCTGAGTACCTCATCGACGAAGAGGACGACAGAAACGACCAAAGTGTCATCCTCAAGTGCGCCGAAATCCAAAATGCTATCTCCGAACGTCTCCATTTTTGTCTTTCAATTTCAAAATTCTCAATTTTAATTGTTTGAGATTCGCTTTTTTTTTTTTGTGAGGGGGAAGGGGGGGACGAGTAGATCTGAGTGTTCTTGTTTTTGGTTTTTTTCTTGAGTTTGGATTCGTGTGGTTTGAGATTATGCCTTTGAAGATTTTATTCCATTCGACGTGTCTATCTGTGATTTTTTAGGGTTTGTGTGTGAAGGAGAGGAACAATCTTTTTTTTTTTTTTATAATTTTATAATTTTTTTAATTTAAAATTTTAATTTTGTATTTTTAATTAATATATGGACACGTGTCGATTTTTTAATGGTGCTAACGTGGCTTTCCGTCAAATTTTGGACGAAATTTAGACGGAAATACTATCTTCAATTTTATGTAAAACCGAGGTACCTCCCGGCTCCTGTGATAATCAGGGATTTCGTGATAGAGTTTGACGTTGGAAACAAATAAGATTCTCTATCATTTTGGTTCATGGGGTGAATCCGACAACCCTATTTTGATTTCCACACTAGCTTGAATTTGTCAAGAACACTATTATCTAGATACTCTTTTAATTACATTATTACATAAAAAATTTAAAATTTAAAATATTAGAAAATTAGAAAATAAAATTAAAAAAAAAAAAAAAGAGGTTCTTGTTGTTCCTGTGGCTCATTGTCTCGCGTGTCAAGGTTTCATGATGTAGTGTGACTTAGTGGGCTGCAATAAAGAACAACAATAAAGTAGCGGATAACTAATTCTTGATTTTGAGTCTATCAATGATCTAAGAATTCTTCTTAAAATATAGAGTCTATCTATGATTTCAAGGAAAAATATAAAGAAAACTCACCTATGAGTAATTCTTATTCAACAAAATTAATAATAAACAACAACTGCCTTTCTTTGGAGGCTATAAGCATATATTTATAACCCAAAACCTAAACCTAATAAAATAACGAAATAAAGACTCATAAAACCCTAACCCTAATAAAATAATAACATAAAGTCGATTTAGAAAATTAAACAAATTAACAGTTACGCAATTTGCATCATTCTCCCTTTGTTGGAGAGAATTCATCCTCGAATTCGGCCGGTTCTTTCTAAGATCATTCAGATGCCCGGTCAACTCATTCCATTCGCCGTTCCTCAATATCAAGACAAAGCAATACACCACAATAAATGCGATGCTCTTCATCATCGGCATTCCTCGATGTTTGTAGTTAAATCCCTGCACATCACTTGGCAAATATTCGACTTTACCATACTTTTCTCGTTTCTTTTCCCTTTCACATGCCATGAAAATGCTCAAGAAGGGGTGAACCATTGTTTCTCTTGTAAACATATAATTCTTCTCATTCGCATAAAACTCACCATAATCTTTGTTAGGAAAATTTAAAATATCTTCAATACCAAGGAAATCAACATAATCACCCTCTTCACCATTAAAATTAGGCACTTCACCTGAAAATTCTTCATCACCCTCTTCATAATCGACAATGTCATCTGTGAGTTCTTCATCTTCCAATTGGTATCTTTTTTGGGATAGAGGCTGCCAAATATGGGATGCAACCCATATTCTTCATACTCTTCCTCTAGGTCGGTTGCCAAAGGTTCTTCAATTAGATCTTCGTCATTGACATCGTCATCATAAGTTGGTAGGGAATCCCAATCCACAAACCCTTATGAAGGGTCTTCAACATCTTCATGCTCGAATTCTTCATTAAGGTTCTTAAATTCTTGGAACTCCTCATCAACAGGTTCACCTTGCTCCTCCACATATAAATTGGGTAGATGGAATTGAGGTTGGCAAGTAAGGGACAAATTGGCCTGTCGTGGACTCTCCGCCTCAATCCATGTTTCCCTAAACGCCTTTTTTTTTTTTACGATTTTTTAATTTTCTTTGTCACAGCAACAGACCTTTGTCTCCAATTTTGTGACTGTCGGCCCATGGTATATTTATGGGGCAAGAAAGTGACTCGCATCTTTTTCAATAGTTTCTCCCAACTATTGATCTTCAATTTGCCTTGTCACACCCTACTTTGCTTCAGTTGTTGCCACCACGCAGCAACTTTTCCTCGGAATGTGTGTACCACCAAAGAGACTCATCGTTCATCGGGCACCTCATTAAACTCAAAAACCTCTTCAACAGCCAACACCCAATTCAGAAATTCTTCAGGTTGTGGATCCCCTTAGAATTCTGGAATATGGAGTTCAAATCTACTCACCTGCCGATTGGCATGAGCTTGTGCAAGGTGCTGATGTCCATGCATTCTGCGCTCTACAAACAGGTTTCTAGATCCATTCCCTTTGTGACTACACATATTGGAAATTCTGGTAGTGGGGTCTTCAATTTGATCCCTCATAGCCTTGAATTGATCCTCCTTGTATTGCCACCATTTAGCTTTAGATTTGCCTTCTGCCTCCACGAATCGCAATCTTGGTTGGCGACGACAACCGTTTGGCCCACCATTCATGTGCCGCAAGCGAATTGCCGGTTGCTCCTTACTGAATCTCTCCGTGCGCACGTGTACCTCGTTCATGTCTGTAAAACGGTTGCTCCTCCCTAATTATGGAAAGTAACTGATGCAACGTGACTTAGTGGGCTGTAGTGAAGAACAACAATAAAGTAGCGGATAACTAATTCTAGACCTTGAGTCTATCAATGATCTAATGAATTCTTATTAAAATATATAGTCTATCTATGATTTCAAGAAAAAATATATAGAAAACTCACCTATGAGTAATTCTCATTCAACAAAATTAATAATAAACAACAACTGCCTTTCTTTGGAGGTTATAAGCATATATTTATAGCCCAAAACCTAAACCTAATAAAATATGACGTAAATACCCCTATAACCCTAAACCTAATAAAATAATGAAATAAAGACTCCTAAAACCCTAACCCTAATAAAATAATAACATAAAGTCGGTTTAGAAAATAAAACAAATTGACGGCTACGCAATCTGCATAATTTCGCTAGGCTACGACTTAGTGTCTGCCAACAGTGGCTCCAAAAAGAATGGCTACGCTGAGTACCTCGCCAATGAGGAGGATGGTAGAAACGACCAAAGTGTCGTCCTTAAGTGCGCTGTAATCCAAAACGTCATCTCCATTTTTGTCTTTCAATTTCAAAAATCTTAATTTTAGCTGTTTGAGATTCGCTTTTTTTTTTGGTAGATCTGAGTGTTCTTATTTTTGGTTTTTTGCTTGAATTTGGATGAAGATTTTATTCCATTCGACATGTCTATCTGTGATTTTTGTAGGGTTCGTGTGTGAAGGAGAGCAACAGTTTCTGTTTCTTTCTTTTTAATTTTTATTTTCTAATTTTCTAATATTTTTAATTTAAAATTTTTATTTTGTATTTTTAATTAATATATGGACACGTGTTGATTTTTTAATGCTGCTGGCGTGGCTTTCCGTCAAATTTTGGACGGAATTTAGATGGAAATATCATCTTCGTTTTTTTGTAAACCCGAGGTACCTCCTGTAATAAAAACTAAACCCTAGAAGGCAAAACATAAAGTTGTTAAACCACATGGGCAAAAAGGTATTTAGCCCGAAAATAAAATTATACAAAAGTTGTAATTTGATTATCTCCAAATGAGATTTGAAAATTCTAATTGACTCAAATTAACACCTATTCAGATTTTCTAGGTGTTTAACAAAATAATATTATGCGGAAATAAATCTGACCTAACAATTAATAAACAACCAAAAATATATAAAACAATAAACAATAAACAACACATATATTTGGTTACGAAGAGGAAACCATTTAGAGAACTCTCTAAATGTAAAACCTCTCCGGGGCAGCCAAATCCAGGAAATCACTAACTCAGTAAAAGACTAAGGATTACAAGAAGTTCACACTTATAAAACCTTTGTAATTGACACTCTTGCATAAGACAAGTGACCCACTTGACTTCTATCGCAGTAGCCCTTTTCAGAACATCTGGCACAATTCTTCTACGTGATCTCCTTTCACCGGAACTCCGGTTGACTTCACAACCTTAGATTTATCAAAGAAATAACTAAAATCTAAGAGATTCAATTTAACGCTCACTACATATGATCTCTCTTAGCACACCCTCCGACGAACTCTCTGGGGGTGAAAATTCGTACCTCTCTCTTCTATAATGATGTATATATATCAGTACATCAAACCCTAGACCTAGGCCACTAAAAACACGTTTTTGGGCATAATAGGTACGGGGTGTCCGGACAGGATAATGGTATGTCCGGACATGGTCTTGCGGAGCAAAAATATGCTTCTTGGAATTCATGTCCGGACATGATAGCACCATGTCCGGACATGGCCTGCAGTGGGGAGAAAACAACATTCTGGAATGCTGTCCAGCCTTCATCAACAGCTACGATCGATGGGCGTTTGTGGTCCGATTGAGCTGAAATTTTGCAGGGACATTCATGACACATGAATCTACATTATGAACGGTGGAGATTCGATTCTGAACATTCTATATCAATGTTTGAGCTTGTGTACAAAAACCTCTGCATTTTGGAACTGAATTAAGCCAACACAAGAACTAACAAGATTAATTAATCATGTCCTCAAGATGTAGCTCAATCGACTAGGACCACACCTAATGAAGTGGAAGTCACTAGTTCGAATCCCTCTCCCCTCTCTTGTGTGGACATGTCAAAAAAAAAAAAAAAAAAGATTAATTAATCAAAATTGGATAGTGAAAGCAACACTCAAGGATTCTCAAGTTGATGTTAAAGTATTGATTAAATTTCTATTTTCTTATTAGCTTAAACTTTTAAAAAAAGTGATAATTTAACATGATATTAGAGTTAAAGGTCTGGAGTTCAAATCCTTGACTTCATCAATTCACTCATATTTAAATTAAGGGTTAAATACCTTATTCCTCATGTGGTTTAACTTCTTTATTTTTGCCTCTTAGGTTTTACTTTTTATGATAGAAGGTACCTATGATTTGCCTAAAGACGGAGATAGTACCTCCGTCTAAATTTTGTCCAAAATTTGACGAAACGCCATGTTAGCACCAATAAGGAATTAACACGTGTCCCTATAATTAATTTTTTTAAAAATGTTTTTTTTTAAGAAAAAAAAAAAAATTTGGTGGTGGCCTGGGCACCCCCATCTGGCCGGAATAGGGGAGTGTTAAACCCCATGAACTTTCACTTGTTTTGAAACAACATTCTCAAAGTTTAAAAACTTTCAATTAAAGTTATTAAACTTTCAATTTCTTTCAATTACCCCATCCCGTTATTTTTTTTTTAATCCAAATACCCTTGTTTTTTTTTTTTAAAAAATATATATATATATATTTAGAGATTTAACAGAAAATTTGAACGGAATTGGGCGATTGAAAGCAAATGAAAGTTTTTGAACTTTGGAGGGTTATTTTCAAAACCTGTGGAAGTTCTTGGGGGGTTTTGTGAAGTTTTCCCTTAAATATTACATGTATTGAACCTTACTTATTAAAAAAGAAGTTTGAGCTTACACATGAGGAGGAGTATTAATCCTCTCCATTTCAAATGAAATGGATAATATCCATTTAGTGTAAAATGAGGGGTAATATTGTATATTTAGTTCTTCAACTTTAATGTTAAGACAATACTACTCATTATTTTACACTAAATGGATATTATCCATTTCATTTGAAATGGAGAGGATCCTGTTCCGAGTAATTAAAGTGTTGATTAAATTATTAATTTAAACTTTTATGAAAAATGATAATTTAACATAGTATCAGAGCCAAAGATCCTGAGTTCGAACTTTGATTCTATCATTTACACTTAATTTTAATTAAATATTCTATGTGTTGGGCCTACACATGAAGATGAGTGTTAAAGTATTAATCAAATAATTAAATTATCTATTTTTATCAGTTTAACCTTTTAGAAAAAGTGATAATTTAACGGTTGATACTTAGTGCCATTTTGTACGTGAACAAATTGAAGTCGATACTAGTGCATTTTTGTATCAAACATTTAATTTTGTTCAATGTCTTCCCTCCATTAGAATTTTCTATTAAATCCCAACAAAATTCTCAAAATATCCCAATTTGTTTTAAGAAAAAAGAAAAAAAAATAGCTTAAGGCGTTGGTTCGAATTTATTGGTATTTGCAAAAATATCCATGCCTCAATCTTTGCAATTTTTTTTTTTTTTAATTTTTTTTTTCAAAAACAAATGGGGGTATTTTGGAAATTTTGTTAGGATTTAACGAAAAATTTTAATGGAGGGAAGACATTGAAAAAAAATTCAAAGTTTGATACACTAAATTAAGAGAAATTAAACTTTATGAGAGATATTGCAAAAGTGATGACAATTTAGAGGTTAAATAAAGTTTCCTTTCTTTTTTTTTAAAAAATAAAAAATAAAAAATAAAAAATTGCAAAGATTCAGGTATGGGAAATTTTGTTTATTCTGTTAAATTCTAACCAATGACTAAATTTTTACTTCTTTTTTTTTTAAAAAAATTGAAATATTTTGGTAATTTTGACATCCTTCGGTTAGGATTTAATGGAGGAGTTAGTTCCCCTAATAATTATGTTTCTTAAAGTTTCGGGGAAACTTCGCTTAACATTCTTGAACTTTCATCACTTTTGCAATAATTTTTAAAGTTGAAAAACTTTCGATTTAGTGTATCAAACTTTTAATTTTTTGTAATTTCACTTCACCGTTTGAGTTTTCTGTAAAACCCTAATGGATGAGTGTCAAAATTACTAAAATACATCTTTTTTTTTCTTTCTTTTTTTTCTTTAGAGTAATTACTTTTTGCCCCTATGAACTATATCGCATTGATACTTTCTTTCCATAAACTACTAACTATGACACTTGACCCCATCAAACTACCATCTTATGACACTTTTCCTCCTTCCATTAGCCAAAAGAGTTAAATTTAACAGTCAACGGTCATGTGACTTGCATGTGCCATTTTAAATTTTTTTTCCTTCCACTTTTGCCCTCATTTCCAATTTTTTCATGTGTTAGATTAGAGTTTATGAGGGTATACGCGTCATTTTATTGATATGAAGTGAAGACACAAGTGGAAGAAAAAAAAATTAAAATAGCACATGCAAGTCATATGACCGTTGACCGTTAATTTTAACCCCTTTGACTGACGAAAATGGGGAAAAGTATCATAAAATGGTAGTTTGATGGAGTCAAGTATCATAGTTGGTAGCTCATGGGAGGAAAGTGTCAAGGTGCTGTAATTCATGAGGGCAAAAGATAATTACCCCTTTTTCTTTGTTTCTTTTAGGAAAAGAAAAAAATTGCAAGGATTCATTTGTTGATCAAGATTTAACAGAATTTTAAAAAAATACCCAATTGAGTTTTTGCAAATTCTTTTTTTATATAAAAAATGGATTTTTTGAAATTTTGACAAGATTTAACAAAAAATCTTACATTACAAAAAATTAAAAGTTTGATACATTAAATTGAGAGTTTTTGAACTCTAGTGAGTAATTGCAAAAATGATAGAAATTCAAAGAATTTAAGTGAAGTTTCCTTTAAAGTTTTTTTTTTCTTTGTTTCAAGACAAATGTATTAACAAATAACTCAAAATACAAACACTCACAAAAATAAGAAAACAAACACAGATTTTACCTTTATGCCACATTTGAACCCTTTTTTTTTTTGTGGAAAAAGAAACATTAAAAAATATGCCCATTACATTGCTTGTCAAATAAATTTTTTATTTTGTTGAATTAATTTTTTTGGCCCGTTTATAAAATAAGGAAAAATGTATAATAAGTCCATGAGTCAATCCTTCAAAATTTAAAACTCCCCAAGTTTTTTTTTTTTTTTCTTCGAAAATTTATTCCTTGAGTCAATTGAAATCACAATAAACTCCATACTATCAAAATTTTTTAACAGCAAGTCAAAACGTACAGTTTGTTCTTATTAAAATATTATTTTTTTAATTTAAACCTAAAAAAAAAAAAATAATAGGGGTGGTTGAACCACCCCATTTTACCTAGGGGTGGCCAAACTACCCCCATTGTCTATGTGGGTGGTTCAGCCATCCCCAGACCAGCCGGTCTGGGGGTGGCTAAACTATCCCCATACAAAATGGGGTGGTTCGGCCACTCGGTGTTTTTTGTTTTTGTTTTTATTTAAAATTTAAAATTAAATTAAATAAATTATTATTTTAATAAGATAATACGGTGCGTTTTGACTCAAACTAATAGCTGTTAAAAAATTTTGACAGTAAGAAGTTTATTGTGATTTCGATTGACTTAGCGTAAATTTTCAAAAAAAAAATTGAAATTTTTTTTAATTTTAAAGGGTTTACTCGGTAACTTATTATACATTTTCTCAAATATTATATCACGCGGCAGACTTTTCAGTTTTCACTTTTCACAACTAAAAAAGGGTCAAAGTGAGAAAAGTCAGACAAAAGGGGCATTACTGCAAAAATGTCTACGTTTTTTCCCCAATCAGTCACGCGCTCAATCATGGCTCCTCTGCAACCTTCTCCTCAACCCTAGTCTCCGAAAGTCCAAGAAGCTAACGTCGCCCCCGGAGACACCAAAATCTTTCGTACCCCCATCACATGGCGCGCCGAGCCCTCTCAATCCTCAAGCAGCTCACGGACACGCACCCCGCGTGGACCCGATCCGTGACCTACATGCCCCGACCCGGCGACGGGGCGCCACGCGCGGTAACTTTGATCCCCGGCGATGGCGTAGGCCCTTTGGTGACGAACGCGGCGGAGCAGGTGATGGAGGCGATGCACGCGCCGGTGTACTTCGAACGCTACGACGTGCACGGCGACATGAGCCGTGTCCCGCCCGAAGTGATCGAGTCGATCCGGAAGAACAAGGTGTGCCTGAAGGGCGGGCTCCGGACGCCGGTCGGCGGCGGAGTGAGCTCGCTCAACGTGCAGCTCCGGAAAGAGCTCGACCTCTACGCCTCGCTCGTCAATTGCTTCAATCTCCCTGGGCTACCAACTCGCCACGAGAACGTGGATATCGTTGTGATTAGGGAGAACACCGAGGGTGAATACTCCGGCCTCGAGCACGAGGTCGTCCCCGGCGTTGTCGAAAGCCTCAAGGTAAATTCTGAGGATGATACTGCGTTCTTACTTCTTAAATTCCTAATCGTTGTTTTTAATTAATTGGTTCATATTTTGCTTTGATTTTTAATTTTTCTTAGTTCATCATTGTATCTCATAAAGTTTGTAGATTTTTCAATTCATTGTATTTATTAAATTGTAAATTGCGATGAAAGAATCTGAACCATCTAGTTCAAATTTCTATTTTTCTAATTGCTATTGTTTGTCTCAAATTATTTGGTTGGTATTTTTGAAGTTCCTTAAATCATGATCATTATTTGTTCGGATTTTACGAGCTCAGTAATTATCACATGTAATATGCAATCTAGTAAAGATAAAATGAAGAATATTTTAAAATCTGAGTCTCAGCATGTTACATTTGATAAAATGCAAAAGTAATTTAAAATAATGGTTAGGGTTTAAGGAACTCTACAAGGTAGACTGTAATAGGTCTGAAGGGTTTGCGCCAAACCAGGATTTTTGTTTAGTGATTATGAAGAAATGTTTTGCTTTTGTAGTCTTTGATATATTATTTTGTAATTTGGTTGGTATTTTTGAAGTTCCTTAAATCATGATCATTATTTGTTCGGATTTTACCAGCTCAGTAATTATCACATGTAATATGCAATCTAGTAAAAATAAAATGAAGAATATTTTAAAATCTGAGTCTCAGCATATTACATTTGATAAAATGCAAAAGTAATTTAAAATAATGGTTAGGGCTTAAGGAACTCTACGAGGTAGACTGTAATAGGAACTCTGAAGGGTTTGCGCCAAACCAGGATTTTTTTTTAGTGATTATGAAGAAATGTTTTGCTTTTGTAGTCTTTGATATATTATTTTGTAACTTTTGTAAGAAGATTAGTTTTATTTTCTTGTTCAATGATGTGGTTTGGCTTAGGTGATAACAAAGTTCTGCTCGGAACGTATTGCGAAATACGCTTTTGAGTATGCTTACCTAAACAACAGGAAAAAGGTGACGGCCGTGCACAAAGCCAACATCATGAAACTTGCGGATGGTTTATTTTTAGAATCTTGCCGGGAGGTTGCAACCAATTATCCTAGTATTAAGTACAATGAGATCATCGTGGACAACTGCTGCATGCAA
Source organism: Carpinus fangiana (assembly GCA_006937295.1). Classification (NCBI taxonomy): domain Eukaryota; kingdom Viridiplantae; phylum Streptophyta; class Magnoliopsida; order Fagales; family Betulaceae; genus Carpinus; species Carpinus fangiana. Next base: position 10,607,271 of record CM017322.1, read on the forward strand.
CTTGTTTCGAAGCCCGAGCAATTCGATGTTATGGTATGTGACTTTCAGAAAAAAGAAAAATCATTTTGGTTCTAATGGTGAATCGCAGCACTCATTTTTTCTATTATGACTTGATGTTATGTGTACCTATATGAAATTTTTGGCATATTAAGTTTTACCTTCCTGTTCTTAGTAAACTTATCTTTTAGAAGAGTGAGGACCAATGAATTGTTGGATAGTCGATCCTGCTGTATGTTGGGTTGAGATGAACTTGACTGTAATTGAATGATTCAGTTCAGCTTGGTAACCAATGGTGTAACAAGATACAAGTCTTTCATCTGCACTCTTAATCTCTGGCTTGGCTTGTGGACAGCTCATGCAGGTGCATATGCTCACAAAGGTCACAAAGGAAGCTAAGCCTGGGGTTTTTCCCCTTCCTTTAGGGGCCTACTTTATTGGTTTTCCTTTTGGGGCCCCTTTGGAGGTTCTTTTTGTTTTGTTTTGTGTTTTTTTTTTTTTGGTTTTTTTCCAGGAGTATTCTGCATCTACATATATTCTCTAGCAGTAGCAGAGGTAGAAATCTAGACACAAAAAAATTGAATGTTGGATTTTGAGGATAAAATGCCTAAGCTGACCTAGCTTGACTTGTTTCACTGTGCTCTAGCAGCCAAATATTCTGCTTGGCTTGACCTGTTTCCGAGGTTATTTGAGTTCAGATTTTGTTGCTTTGACGAGATGAAAATGGTGTTCCTCCTTTTCTTTCTTTCCTCAATTGTGTTCTCTTGGGTTTTGATCTAGTTGTTGATTCAAATTCCCCAAGTTTTCTATTCCCCCAATGCACTGAATATTGATGGAGTCTGTTTTTTGTCTTGTAGGTGACTCCTAATCTTTATGGTAATCTAGTGGCAAATACAGCAGCTGGTATTGCTGGAGGCACTGGTGTCATGCCAGGAGGTACCATTTGTAATCATAGCCTTATAGATTTTGGATATCATAATGTGAACATACTAACTTGAGGAATTTTTTTATTATTATTTTTGTTTAACTATGTCTAATCGAAGCGTGGTGGCTGACCCAAAAAATAAATAAATAAAAGAATTGAAAGTAAAGAGGCGAAAATGTTCTTATCTTTTTTCTTTTGGTCATTCCCTTCTGTCTCATATGGTTTTTGGTGAGTACAGGCAATGCAGGGGCTGATCATGCCGTGTTTGAGCAAGGTGCTTCTGCAGGAAATGTGGGGAATGAAAATCTAATACATCAAAAGATGGCAAACCCCGTAGCTTTGCTCCTCTCATCAGCCATGATGCTCAGGCACCTCCAGTTTCCTTCATTTGCTGATCGGCTGGAGACTGCTGTGAAGCGTGTCATCTACGAGGGCAAGTACATGACAAAGGATCTTGGTGGAGACAGCACCACCCAAGAGGTTGTTGATGCCGTCATTGCTAATCTGGACTGATTGGCTTGTTTCTTGGCTTTCGCTTGCCTCTACTGGTTTCGCCCAACCGTTCTCAAATCCATGGATGTATGCAGCTTGTTCCATAATCATTGGTAGGTTATGCTGCTTCTCAGAAATTGTGATTATTTTTAGTAACGTGAGTAGATCAAAATAGCGAGCGTTGCAATAAAAAATGATCTTGAGAGTCTTCTTCCTACATTTCTGAACTTGATGAAAGGTTATTAACATTGTTTCTTCCTTCCCACAAGCCGAATGTCATTCGTTTCAACTCAATTTTGTTCGTCTTCTGTAACTTTAGCCCCCCTATTTCATTTGGAAATAAAAGAAAATTGTGTATTTTAATTTCCTCGTTTAGTACTGATCCAGTGGCCAAACACGTCAAGTGGTGAGTTTACATAAATGACTGTCGATGCAACATTGTAAGGAGAAGAGTGAACTACTTAATTAATGGGCCTCTGCAAATAGACACTGTGTTCTCAACCATGAACATCCTGCATCAAGCAGCCTTGGAAATTGGTTAATGGGTCAAGATACATGTACTTGATGCCCCGCCCAAGAAAGAGACCCAAGCCATAGTGGCCCTGCTAAATGGTGATTCAACATAGATTCTACATCTTGAAACCAAGCAAAAAAGCAATTCACAAGCAAAAAGCATTATAGCTGCAAAGATCAATGCACCAATTGTGGTACAATATAGTTGCAATTCTTTAGTTTTTCCGGATTCTCGCGAAATCTGAAAAAAACCTGTTTGTATTCCTCAAAAACTGCCTACATCACCATTCAATATTTTTTGGCTCACTATTAGCCAAATCACTAGAGCACTAGGTCCAATGTGAGACGCTTAATCATGCTTCATAATTGGAAAAACAATCAATGAGTACCTACTCATTGGGGGTGGCCTGGCCTCCCCCGATGGCAATGGGGAAGGCCACAGCCACCCCCTAAACATCGTAGGGGGTGGCCTTGGGTGGTCACACCACCCCTAGGTCCTGCAAGGGGTGGTCGGCTACCCCTTAAAATTATAGAATTTCCTTTTCTTTTTCTTTTTTTTTAATAAAAAAAAATTTATAAGGGTTACAAAATCTTTCGAAAAAAATTGGTTTTTTTGGAAAATTTTTTTTTATACCTTCAGGAATAGTTATTCCTCTCATTTTTAGAGAAATAGTTATTTCTATGTATAAGGGATTAGTGATTCCCATAAGAATAACTATTCTTAGGAATAGATCCTTACTAAAAAAAAGAATAACGATTTTATTTTAGGGGTCTATTCTACAAACCAAACGAACCCTTAGTGTAAGTGTAGGTCTATTACGTGCCTATGAAATATTCTTCATTGCCAACCTTTCTCCGTAAATAAATAAAAAAAATAAAAAATGGGAAGTTCAATGTATTGTTTCACTCTCCATAAAGTCAACTTTGAGGCAATTGAAGTGTCGTCGGAGTTTTTTGATATTTTAAAATTACAAAAACAAAAACAATTTTTTTTTTTTTTTTTTAAAAAAAGGAAGAAGATGAAATTGATCAAATATTTAACTCGGAAGGTCTAGCGTTGGTCCAGTGAAGTTTCGACGGAGTTTTGACAACGCTCAGTGGTCAATAGTGGTTCAGCGAACTTCGATGATTTGAGAATGATAAATTCAAATTTGGAAAATGGTTTATAATTATAAAATAAATAAGAAATTACAGAAATTAAATAAACTTTTTCGGTTAACTAATATTTTCTGTTGCACCAAACACTAAAAAATATTTTACAAAAATTATTTTACCAGGAAACAAAACAGACCATTAATGTGGATAATGAGGAGTCAGTGCTGTAGCTGTGGTTGTCATACTTTTTGCTCACTGGCTGAACAGTGAACAAATGGAGCAACCCAAAATGCAATGGAGTTCTCCCTCCAGGTTCCATGGGCCTTACTCTTATTGGAGAGTCCCTTCAGTTGATTGTTTCCAGTTTCTCTCCAGACCTCCACCCCTTCATCAAAAACGGAGTTCAAAGGTAACATGAACTCTGATCCGAATTCTCTTATTGGAGCATTATTTGCTGCCTTTGATCCGATTCCATCAGTATTATCATTGGTTCTCAAGTTTGTTGCGGATCATCCTTCAGTTGTACAAGAGTTGACGGTACAAAAAAGTTTTTAACCTCCAATCCTTTTCTTGGGGCAACGATTATCATGGGCTTATTTTTGCTTAATGTTCATTAGTTTATAAAATCGTTAATTGTTTAATATATAACATGCTTCGTATTTGATATTTGCCCGATGCCTATTCGCCTATGAGATTTTTTTGTTTATTTGTATGATTTACCCAAATTTTCAGATATTTTTTTAAGTACTTCCTATGCTTTTGAAAGCAAAATAAGGCAAAAACTTATTTGATTATTATACAAAAACGGAACTTCGAATCATCGAAGAGATAATTTTTTTTTTTCTTTTTTTGAAGGGACCGAAGAGATAATAAAGAAGAATGGGTTATGTGCCCATATTGTTAAAAGATAAGACAATTCCTATTCAGAAAAAATAACTGGAAACTTAACTATCCAGATTTCCTGCTGATTAATTAGCAATGTATGCATTATTACCTCTGTTTTAAGACACATATATACATGAACTTCTTTATTTAAATAAAGAATAAAATTATCATTTCTGTCTTTTAATGGCACTTAATTACATCCAAAAGGAGATATTGTGGCAAGTTGGCAAGTGAGACAAGGACATGAGAGGAAATTAATCATTTCTCATATATATGATTGAAAAAGGTTTATGCCGTTATTGGCCCGTTAAGCCAATGTTCTGAATTCTATTTATATCTGGAACTCTCCGACTCTTCATGGATTAATCTCGATCTTCTAGGATATAAATTTTAGATTTAGATTTTTAATAATTTGTTGTCTGGATATATAGAGAGCGCATCCGACAGCAAATATAAGCAGATCTTTATAGAGTCCATTTACCCATGCAAGTGTTGATCTCTGTCCATAAACATAGGCCTAGCTAGCTAGTTCAAGGGATCTCAAGGCGGCTCAATCGCTCATCTCCAACAGATGCTTCAAACTAATTTTAAAGTTAAATTTAGCTTTTTTTAGAGTATTCACTGCAGGTTTTTTAAATACATTTTTTTGTTAGTTTGAAGAGCCTATTTAACAAAAAGAGCAAAAAATACTCATTTTCAGTCTTTTTATTTTAACAAAAAACTTAACAATATGAACAGTGTTTCTTCAAACTTAATAATTACTATTCACTCTCTATTCTTTAAACAATTATATTTTATCTCTCCTCCTTTTTTCCTTTTCAATTTTTCTCTCATCTTTTCAACTTCTTTACTTTATTTTAATGAAAAATAAAGTAGAAAAGAAAAGTAAAAAATAATATTTTAATAAAATAGTGATAGAGAATTGTTAAAGTAGAGAGGCTGAAAAATATGCTATAAAAAGATAAGCTGTTAAAATAACTAAATATGTACTTTTAATTATTTTGAAGAGAAAAATTTGAAAAGACTGATGTGGATGCTCTTATAGCTCCAATAAACACTCTACTTTAGAAGCTCTCCCTAAATATGCTAGCTTCTACTCTTATTTTATCATTCTTTCTCTCCCCTCTTTCTTTCTCTCTCTGGTTCGTCTTCTCCGCAGCACACATTTTTTTTCCTCTTCTTCTCTTTCTCTCCCACTTTCTCTTCTTCACAGATTCCTCATCACCTCCCCCAATTTTTTTTTTCCCTCAACACCTCAATTATAGCGCAATTCAACACACTTACGTGTTCGATTTCCCCGTATAAGGCTTGTGAACCCCGTCAACGAAGAAATACAGAGTTGGAAACCCACGGCGAGTAGAACTCCACCATCACGAACTCGCAAAAATTCCCTTCCTTCAGAACGACGACGTCTTTGTTGTCCACTTCCGGCTCCTTGTACTCGTCGTCCTTGTACGCCGAATCGTCGAGATCGGAGAAGTCCTCGAGATCGTCATCATCAACGAAATCATCTTCAGGATGACCCAAATCAGAGGTGGTGGTGGGAGTTGTCGTCGGGTTCTTCGAGGAAGCTGAGGTCTTCGTCGTCTTTGGAGAGCGTTAGGGTGAGCGAGGAAAAGAGGAGGAGAGCAGTGAGGGAGAGAAGAAATGGGAAAGAAAATGCAGGTGAGAGAAATGGGAAAGAAAATGAAAAGATAAAAAATAATAAAATAATATTAAAAAGTGATATTTAATTAGAAGGGATGGTTAAAATAGATGTTCTGTCAGAGTGTGTTGTGAAAATGTAGTAGCTAAAATGAAAAAAAGTGAATAGTGAGCTGTTATTTTAACGGCTCTTGCTGGAGATGCTCTGACTAAGAGAGTTTTGCTCCCAATAAACAAGCAAAATTCTCTTACTTGTCTTTTTCTTTTGGCTTCAGACACTAACAGGAATAAAATAAACAAACAAATTGTCTGGATTTTCACTATCAAGAGGAGGACTACAAAAACAAAGAAAGCTTTCAACAAGTTCGGATAAAACAATCCCTTTTGTAGGATAGCTGCGATAGCAATTCATTTCGGATTCACAGCTTGTGTAAAACGTTACTTTTTGTTAAATTGTAAACGCAAGACAGATCGACTGCTCCAGTACTGCCCCCTGCTGAGTGCTGAGTTATTACCTATGGGCCATGGGATGAGACTGAACCATGGCCGAAAAAACATGTTAAAGATGTACACAAGTGACGATTGAGAACACCATGATGATGGAATCTTAGTTTATGGGTTTAAGATGTACACAAGTGACGATTGAGAACATCATGATGATGGAATCATAGTTTATGGGTTTTTAGTGGGGCATGGCCACTATAATATTTTAATTTTTAATTTTTAGTGGGTTTTTTAGTACAAAACACGCTGATTTTTTTTTTTTTTAAAAAAAATTTAAATTTTTAATTTTTAATTAAGAAGGGCATACAGAAAAGATCAATTGGAACTATTATATTTGGGTGTGAGCGAGGAGCCGCATATGGGTTTAGACGGTGAGAACTGCAAGTACTTTCTTAAGTCCAACTAAATTAGAGCCTAACACAGCCCCTAAAGTATTAATGAGAACTGAGATGGTTTATATTAATACACATACAGATTTTCATTACAGAATTCGAACACATACCTTAGCGTATACCTAACCATTTTAAGAATTTCTCTTGGCGGCCATTGAAGCATCAACTTAAAACAAACATATCAAGATTCCTGAAGTTGACTTGAGTGGAGCCAGAACGCAAGTAAATTTAAGCATGATTCAAACCACCCCACTCAAGCACTTGAGCCAGAAAGCAAGTAAATTTAAGCATGATTCAAACCACTCTTGACTTTTAAATGTGAATGAAATTTTCATTCACATTTGTTATATTTTCCACCATAGTAATTGAAATGTTTGAGAAGTAATGTAATGGGCATGGTGGAGCATGTTGTACGTGAAGGAATAAGTCAATTTTGTTCTGATGGCTTGAGTCAATTAATAATGAAAATGATCACTTGTGTCATTCATTTCAACCCAATTTTTGTTCGTCTTCTATAACTTTCCCCCTCCTATTTCACCTAGAAATGAAAGAAAATTGTGCATTTCGTATTCCTCGTTTTGTGCTGAGTTTACATCACGTCAAGAGGTGAGTTTACATCAATGTCGTTGCAACATTGTTTGAAGTGCAACAATGTTGTTCCACTCATTTGGACGGTTTTTGGAACATGTCTTGCCATAAAAGACTTTGACTTCCCTCTAGACATCAATTGGTTTTAGATAAAATGGTTAAAGGCCCGATCCAATAAATAGTATCAGAATCAGGGTTCGAGTCGTAGGAGTTTCATATTGAAAGAGTGAGCTTTGCTCACTTGAATAGCTTTAAGAACATATCTTGCAGGATTAGATATTCAACTTAGAATAAACATTAAAACAAGGAGAAAACAAAGAATAGAAAATAGAGCCAAAAATTGAAGTTAAATTAAAAGAAAAACAATAACATGACAAAAAGGATTAATGGTAAAGGGTTACCACTTAACTAAACTAGCCCATAACTCGTGCTATACACGAGATTTTGCATCATCTTTTAATTTAAAAACTAAAATTAAATAATAGAAAATTTTATCATCATAAAACCCTTAATTTTAGTTTAATCTATATAAATTAAAAACATGCTAAAATCTTTATTTCCAAAGGTTTTTTTTTTTTTTTTAAGAAAAGACAGATTTGTAGAATAAAATAAAATAAAGGATAAAATCCACTTGCTCCTAAACTATCAATTGCGACAATTTACCCTACAAACTACCAAAACAACAATGTACCCCCCAAAGCTAGCAAAATACTAAAATTACCCTTATAGAATTTTTAATAAGACAAAAATACCCTTAATTTTTTTTTTAAAAAAAATAAATTTTAGTATTTTTTTTTTTTTGTTTTAGTAAGGGTAATTTCATCATTTTATTAAAATTTGGGGTACATTGTCATTGTTTGAGGGTGTTAAGTGGATTTTATTCTACAAACCTATCTTTTCTTAAAAAACAAAAAAACAAAAATATACTAATATTACTATTGGGGCCATAGGATACCCTAAGTTGCACTCTAGCATTTATGAATATATTGACTAGGAGTCTCATTTTTTTCAATTTCAATTATTCCCCATCTTGTTTTTATTGGGAATTGTCATGATTGTTTTTTCTTTGTTTTTTTCTTCAATCCTATTTGGTCCATTTAAGAACCCCACTTGCATGCTCGATCATTTCCAAATTAAGCAGCAGCTAGCACTTTCTTCACCAACCAGCATCCCTGTTCCTCATATATTCACAAATGTCAACAGCAGCATTGTGTGTGATAGCTTTGCTTGTAATCTGCATTTCTAGCTGGATATACAAATGGAGGAACCCTAAGTGCCATGGAACCCTCCCTCCTGGTTCCATGGGCCTCCCTCTCATTGGGGAGACCCTTCAGTTGATCATTCCCAGTTATTCCTTAGATGTTTCTCCCTTCATCAAATACAGACTGCAAAGGTATTTATACACCACCCTAATCCAAAAGCTTAAATTAATGGAGTTTTATTTTTATATTTTTAATTTATGATGCAACACTCACAAGTGTATTTACAATAGATACGGGCAGGTGTTTCGAACTAGTGTTGCAGGTCGGCCTGTCGTGGTTTCGGCAGACCCTGAATTCAACCATTTCATTCTACAACAAGAAGGGAGATTGGTTGAATCATGGTACCTGGATTTATTTGCAAAAGTTTTTAAACAAGGTGAGAATAGGCCAGATGGTGCCTACATTCACAAGTATGTGAGAAACTTGGCTTTGAATCACTTCGGTGCTGAGAGCCTCAAGACAAAGCTCCTTTCCCAGTTGGAAGAACTAGTAAACACAACACTCAAGACTTGGTCATGCCAGGATTCCATTGAAGTGAAACGCACCGCTGCAACTGTAAAAATTCCCATATTTTCACAATAGAACATTTGGGAAAAACTTCACTTACACTTTTTGAAAGTGGTTTTGCAAAATTATGACTTCGAAGTTTAAAATTTTGCAACGTTGATCGGTATCCCATGTTTTAGTTCTTTTTAATTTAACCTTCTTTTTTTTTGTGTTAAAACATGCTGAAAATGCCCCCAGTTATTTTTTTTTCAGAAAAAAAAAAAAAAAAAAAAACTTGGACTGATGAGACACAATAAAGCTATGGATCACCAGAATTTTTACTTTTTTTTTTTAATTAAAAAAATCGGGGGCATTTCAAGCATTTTAACGAAATCGGGTGGAATTAAAAGGGGTTGAAACAATATTAGATACTGACGTTACAAATCTTTAAACTTGAAGATTATGATTGCAAGACCGATTATATATATATATATTGCATGTCCTTTTGTTTTATATATATGACTAAAACATATAATGACTTTGGCCGGATGGAACAGATGGCTATTCAATCAGGAGCAAAGCAGATGTTTAGTTATGACCCAGAAAAATCATCAGTAGATTTAACGGAGAAGTATATTAACTTCTCAAAAGGGCTTCTGGCTTTTCCTCTGAACATCCCTGGTACTGCTTACCACAGATGTTTACAGGTAACTCAAATTCTTCCCATGCACTCTACAGTTTGATGATATATAAGATTTCATACCTGTAAAAAGATATATATATAATGAATTAAGTGATTGGATGCTCGATGATCAGGACCATAAGAAGGCGTTGGACGTGATGCTGGAGATATTAAAGGAGAGGAGAGGTTTAGCTGATGATGATCACGGGGACGTGCTTCATCATATCATCCAAGACATGAAGACGGAGAACTTCCTTACAGACGAATTTGTTGTTCAGCTCATGTTTGGCCTGCTTTATGTCAGCTTTGATTCACTTTCTACGACATTAACGATGGCTTTCAAGTTACTTGCTGAGAACCCCTTTGTGTTTGACGAATTAACTGTACGTACAATTTTATTTATATATTTATATATGGCTAACAAACTTTGAGCACCATATTTAATATAATTTTAAGTGAAACCTTCACTTATCTTTGAACTTTGAAGTATAGGCACTTTTGCAATTGTAATCTTAAAGTTTAAAAATTTGTAAAATTGGTATTATGAGAATTTTCTATCTTAAAAAAAAAAAAAAAAAAAAAAAAAAAAAGGTGTTTATGGTGACGTATGGCTTGGACCGACCCATGGTCACGCGGTGTTAACTCAAGGTTAGCCGTGGGTCTAGACTAACGTATCAGACTGTGGGTGTCTTGACCCATGACGTGGTTGTGGCCCTTGTGGGTTTGGTGATAATCAAACTGGTTCTTTCTATTATTGTTATTTTAAAATCAGTACATTTTAGGTATTTTTAAAATTTAAGGTTATGAGTACAACGCCTATACTTTAACGAGGGTAATCAAAGTTTCTCTTAATTTTTATTTTTCACATTTGGGTTATTGAATGATCAGGCTGAGCATGAGGCAATTCTGAAAAGGAGAGCAAACCCGGATTCCCCAATCACATGGGAAGAATACAAATCGATGACTTTTACACTCTATGTCAGTCACTCAACACACTCTTCTCCATGCATGCTATTATAAACTAAGGTGGCATTTTTTTACAATTTTTTTAATTATTGCAGGTTATAAATGAAACTCTTAGGCTGGGATCTGTGGCACCTGGGTTACTGCGAAGAGCAAAAAAGGATATCCAAGTGAATGGTAAACATGCTCAAACCTGTTGGTTTGAGTGTTAAATTAAGTACTCAATTAATCACAAATTAATTATAATGTAAGTTTTATGAGGGGTTATTAATTTTTGTGCAGGATATACAATTCCAGCAGGCTGGGCAGTCATGGTTGTTAGTTCTGCTCTTCAATTAAACCCTAATACATTCGAGAATCCTCTTGCATTCAACCCATGGCGTTGGAAGGTGCATGCATGCAAAACACACACATACATACATATATATATATATATATATATATAGACATGATCAAGTGGTTCTAAATTGTAGCCTTTAATCTAATTATTTTAGCCCTTAATTTATAGGATCTCAAGGTAAACGATATATCGAAGCATTTCATGCCGTTTGGAGGGGGAATGAAGCAATGTGCGGGGGCAGAGTATAGTAGGGTGTTATTGTCCACCTTTTTCCATGTCTTGGTTACAAAATATAGGTAACATGCCTCATTCTTTTTGTTTTTTTTTTGTTTTTTTGATATGTCCACACAAGGATAGGGGGGAAAGGAATTCGAACTAGTGACATTCGTTTCATAAGACATGGTTCATAACCGACTAAGCTACCTCTTGGGGACATGCCTCATTCTATATTACTTGCACGTGCCAAGACCAGTAGGCATGCATGCACAAACACTTATTCTAATCCCCTTTTTTTTTGGTTTTCTAATTTATATATATAGGTGGAAAAAGATTGATGGAGGAGACGTTGTCCGGTCTCCTATGTTGAAGTTCAGGAAACCCCTTCGTATTAAGATCTCAGAAAAGCATATATAATTGAGAACTGAAGTGATGACAGCAAATATATTGATCCTCAGTAAACATGGTTGGCAATATGTATTTTAGATGAAGGGTCTTTAGAGGGCTTAAAGTACTGCTTTCTTTGGTTTTAGTCATGGTTAATTTCTCATTGATGCAAAGTAATGACTATCATATTTATTTGTGTTAAGTTTTATGTTGTTGTCAAATTCAGTGTCAAAACTTATTGTATTGTAAGTTTGGGTTTCGAATTCAAGTTTGTCTTAAGATGAGGTTTAAAAATTTAATTAGTTCAAGGTGAAGAACATAATAGCTCGCTTGCAACATCAATTGTATGGCGTTATATTTGAACGAGACATATCTCAAAGATCAATATGTAAGCCAGAATGCATGTCTATATATATCTTAAGCATGTTCAAATGACAATCGGATGAGACCATGAGGACTTCAAAATTTGAGTACCAAAAAGGAGTGAATGGATCCATATCGAACTAGGCTAAATTAGAAGACTCACATAATGCTCCAATCGCAATGGCAATCATTGTCATCGCACTACGTGTAATCGTGATGGTCATCAAGACATATTTGAGACACTCGGTAACAAACTTAATTGCACTCCATTTATTGCTATGCAAAAACTGTGAAACCCTAACTCGTGTTCGAGTAAGACCTAATTTCGTTTGAACAAGACTACAACAAACTATTTTAACCTCAGCTGACTTAGCATAAAAACTTCAGTTTTATCTCATCTATATAAGTCTCATAAATCACCACTTTCATAACTTAGAAATGCTATTTTTCATTGTTCTTAAAGAGATTTCTAAACACCCTAGATCTAGAGCCTTAAACAAATTGAACATTTTCCTTAATTTTTGTTTGTTCAAACCGCATAAAAGCTTACAAGTAGCAGAATTATGAGTTGTAGCATACAAGGTTTGGTAGTGAAGGTAATCCAAATAGAATGCCAAAGGTTCTAGAACCACTACGATGGAAGGTGAATGGCTCGTTTGCCAAGGACCAGGGTTAGAAATTGAATCTTGGAAGTTACAAATGTTTTGTAAGTAAGATCAATTAGTAATAAAAGTCTTTTATATATGGTTGATACCTTTGCGGTTGGCTTGCCCACAAGTAATTTTACTTTTGAAAAGTTCTTCAAAAGATATCCACTTTGTTACCAAAATCTGTGTTGATTGATTTTATGCTTTCTTGTATTTCGGTATTTATAATTGTTGTAATTGGTTTGGTAATCTTGCTTGTTAACAACTTGGGATTTAAATCATATATCAATTAGTATTACTGTATTAGAGCTAAGCTCACTTTACTTAGACTAATTTCCTAAGTGATATACTTTGACCCCCCATTGTCATGTATCAATCTTAGGCCCTATTTCTTTCGACGTAAAATGGTTTCCGTCGTAAAATATTTTCAACAGAAAATAATTTCCTGAAAAATTATTTTTTAGAAAATATTTTACGGTGTTTAGCTCGTACGAAAAATCTCAAAATATATATATTCATTAAATCATATTAAACTCTAAATTTACGGGTAGGTCGGACCCCGCCAGGACCTGCCCAGGACTTGACTGGGATCTGCCCAGGACTTTAACGGGACCCGCTCGGGACTTGATCGAGACCCACCCAGGACCTGCCCAGAACTTTAACGGGACTTTACCAGGACCCGCCCAGGACTTGATTGGGACTCGCCCGAGACTTTACCTGGACCCGTCTGAGACCTGCCCGTGACCCACTCGGGAGCTGCCCGGGACCTGCTTGGGACTTGATTGAGACCCACCCGAGACCTACCTAGGACTTGACCAGGACCTACCCAAGACCTGCCTAGGACCCGCCCGAGACCTAACCGGGATCCGTCGAGACTTGATTGAGACCTGCCCAGGACTTTATCGGGACCTGCCTGGGACTTGACTGGGACCTGACCAAGATCCACCTAGGACCCGTCCGAGACCAGGACAAGTCTCAAGTGAGTCCCAGACAAGTCCCGGTCAAGTCCGGCAGGTCCCAATAAAGTCCTAGCGGGTCCCGATCAAGTCTCGGGCAGGTCTTAGGCAGGTACTGGGTGGGTCCTGGGTAGCTCCCGGTCAAGTCCAAGGCAAGTCTCGGACAGGTCTCAATAAAGTCTCAGGCGGGTCCTAGGCAAGTACCGGGCGGGTCCCGAACAGGTCCCGATCAAGTCCCGAGTGGGTTCCGGTCAAGTCTAAGACAGGTCTCGGTCAAGTCCTGGGCAAGTCCCAGACATGTCTTGGTTAAGTCGCGGACAAGTCCTGGTCAAGTCCCAGTGGGGTCCTGTGCTAGTCTTGGCAGAGTACGTTAATTTGAGAATGAGATGCTTAAAATCGGAAAATTGGAAAATGCTTAAAATGCTCAAAACCGTAAACCATTTTTCGAAAATTAAAAAAGAATTTTCGGTCAAAGGGAAAATGTTTTCCGTTAACTATTATTTTATGTCGCACTAAACACCGTAAAATACGAAAATCATTTTTCTGAAAACCATTTTACATCGAAAGAAACGAGGCCAATCTCTTGGTCTTTTCCCTTATTTTGATAGCAATAACTATGCCTATTGAAAGGTCCGCGTGAATTAAGCATTAAAATTCCTTAAGTCATTGGAAGAACGATTTTGGATTTTTGTTGAAAATGGTTAGACTAAACCCTCTACCAATATAGACTTGTGGGCTATTAAGGATGAATTGAACACCTATATATTATTCCTAAAAACCTACGATTCAGCTCACAAAACACAATTGCTGGTGATCTACCCATTTACACTATGTGCTTGTTTGGTTTGCGAAATTCGTATTTCATTAAGAAATGGGGAATAAAAGAGAATGAAATGGAATAATTATTTATATTTCTTAGTTTGGTAATAACATACATACTCGAATTGGAATTTAATCAAAATTACTAACAACCCTATGCAATTCCTTTTTTTTTTTCTTTTTTTTTTCAACTCATATTAAAAATAAATAAATAAATAAAGTGGCCACCCACTATAAGCAACATGGGTGGCTATATACGGCCACCCTAGAGGACCCAGGGTGGTCACAACCACCCCAAAATGAAATGGGGGTGACCGCACCACTCCTGACCTCTTTTGTGGGTGGGCGACCCACTTTATTTTTTATGTTTTTCTTTTTTTTTTTTCAATTATTACTTTATGCGGGATCAAAGTTGTCATCAAGCACTTGCATCCATAAACGTTCGATGATAGAAAAGCAACTAATATTTTTGATAAAAAAAAAGAAAGAAGACAACATTTTAAACCTTAACTTTGTTTGTTATCCTAAGGGCAAATGATAGGTCCTACATCCTAAGGGCAAATGATAGGTCCTACATCCTTTTTTGCCCCTCTACAGAGATCCTAGAACTAGGGTTGTGTTTGGCAATGGACTGGACTTGAAGAAGTGGATTGGTACTGTAACAGATTTGATTGATATGAGAAAAAAAGTAAGAATATTTTTTATAAAAAAAAATAATTTTTTTTGTTTTTTAGTAATTTTTTTATTTGAATAGTAATAAAAAGTTTTTTTTTTTTTGACATGTCCACACAAGAGGGGGGAGGAGGGATTCGAACTAGTGACCTCTGCTTTATTAGGCGTGGTCCCAGCCGATTGAGCTACCTCTTAGGGACGTAATAAAAAGTTATTGATGTAATATAAAAAGTAAAAATATTGGGATTGATTTTGAGAAATTTTTTTGAAATTTTGGATTGGTCCAATCTTATCTATTGCCAAACAAGCCCTAGAAGTCTAGAATTAATAAAATTATGTTGACTTTTTGTAGAGAAAATAATGGAAAGTGTTTAGGGGTGGGCAAATTAACCGTTACCGATTAATCGACCGATTACCGACATTAACCGAGCCGATATAACCGTTACCGATAATTAACCGATTGGTAATCGGTTAAAAAATTTATACCGATAACCTTATCGGTCGGTTAAAATTTTCTTATCGGTTAACCGATATAACCGATATGACCGATAAGTATTTTTAATATTTAATATTTAATTTTTAATTTATATATATAATATATTAATATAACTTAGCAAGCTTACTTAATAACTTTACTGAAACCAAAACGACGTCGTTTTGGTTTCAATGTATAACACTTATTCAGTTATTCCTAACCCTAACCCACAAAATCCCTCACTTTCAACTTTCAAGTTTCAAATCTGCAACCACGCACGCCGCAGCACTGCAGTAGCCCGTCGCCTCCCGCAGCCAGCAGCTCGCCTCTTGCACCAGCAGCAGCCAACAGCCCGTCGCGACGTCGCCTCCTGCACCCGCAGCAGCTTGAGGCCTAACCGGCACCCACCTGGTCTGGGTAACTGGGTTCACTTCACTCTCTCCAGGTATACCGTATACCCCTTTGGAATCCCACATACCATGTTTGTATTTTTTCCTTTTCGTTGGAATTTTGGGGTAAATGGTTGAGCTTTAAGCCTTTAATGGGTCATGAGATGGGATTTAGTTGCAATCTGTTGGCTGGTTTTTCACTGTGCCCCCGCCTTTTCTTTTTTTTTTTTATACGATCGATCTCGATCTCTAATTCTCTCTCGCTGGTGATGAGAGAAACGACGACAGCATTCATTTCTCTGCAGAAATTGATTTCTTCTTCCTCCCTCCGTAGCCTACCTAAAAGGTCTCACTACTGTTTGTTTCCAAATATGCCCTCCTGGCTTGCCAGATAAATGGATAATTACTTCATTCATTCTGAGGAGGATCCTACTTGCAAGTCTTGCAGAATATATTATTATTGTTATAGCATTCAATTTTTATTAAATAATTAATTTGTCACTTCCTAGTATTATTCAAGGCAAACTGAGACGTGAGACTTGAGAAATATAATTGAATAATTAATTTGTCACGTATAATAGTATTATATAGTCTATTTATAAGAAAGGTAGGCTAGAATTTTGTATTTTTTGAAGAAAAAAAATAGAATTAATACAGATGGGCTTTATATTTTCAAAATGTGGCAAATTATATATACTTAGAAAGCTGGTCTAGGCACATTTGAGCTGCTTCCTGGACAGATGGTGCTGCCACAAAATTCCACCAAGGGATCTAGTGTTCATGAAAAGGAAATGGACGTTTATCATGATCTCTTGCTTCTACATACATACATTCCATTCTTCTCACTTGTACAGTTTTTTTAATTATTGAAAGGGTATTCAATGTCATAATGGCAATCTCAATTAATATACCTTTTTTAAATAATCATGTATATGTTGTATTCTTCTATGCTTATATAGTTATATTTATTTATTTTATTTGTATTCTTCAGAAGTTTAGATGGCATCAGCTACTTCTTCTTGTCCCATAGGCATAGGCATAGATGATGAAGAAATAGATTTATCTAATGATGAATTATCTGATGATGAGTTGGATATGGATACGGATACCCAAGGTAGATGTGCTGGTTCTAGGGGAGCATCTCATAGTCGTGGTGGACGACCACCAATCTCTGGTCAAAAAAGATTAAGAACGAAAAGATCTTCAGTATGGGACCATTTTACTAAAGATGAAACAAGTTCTGAAGAATTTCCTACTGCAAATTGTAACTACTGTGGGAAGCAGTATAAATGTCATCCTACAAGAAATGGCACCTCTAACATGTTGTACCATTTTAAACATTGTGAAAAGTACAAGAGTTTAAAAGCAAGAGCAGATAGCTCTCAGTCTAAGTTCACTTTTCTAGCTGGAGAGAGTCAGAGTGGTGGTGGTAGTGGTTCTGGTAATAGCCTCATGGTTGCTAAGTATTGTGAAAAAACTATTAGGGAGACACTTTGTGAAATGATTATTGTTGAGGAATTCCCGTTTTCATTTGTGGAGAGGAATGGTGTTAAGAAAATGTTTCCGGTTCTTGAGCCCCGTTTTACACTTCCTTCTCGCTATACAGTGATGAAGGATTGTATTAAATTGTTTATGACCAAAAAAGACATGATGAAAAAAAAGTTGATGATGGCTGGTCAAAGGATTTGTTTGACCACGGACACTTGGACTTCGATTCAGACTATGAATTACATGNCTCCTTAGCCTTTTCTTTGCTTAGGAGTGAGCAAAGAAAAGGCTATCCCCATCCGGCCTAAATATCCCCAATTGGCCAATTCCCCATCCGGCCAGCCCATCCCCTGCATTTGGGATGACTATCATGGGCCTCATTACTTTGAAATGGCCAAATGGGCTTTGAAATCAAACAAAAATCAGTTTGAAATCAAACAATATGGAAATGAAAAAAAAGCCCCAAATAAAAATCAGTTTCAACTTAAACTTAAAAAAAAAAAAGCCCAAAAGTGAAAAAGCCCACGAAAACCGGTATAACCGACCGGTTAAACCGTTAACCGATATGACCGATAATTTTCGGTTAAACGGCTTATCGGTCGGTTAACGGTTAAAAATCGGTTAACCGATAAGTTATCGGTCGGTTAATCGGTAATCCTATTAACCGGACCGATATAACCGATACCCACCCCTAAAAGTGTTATACGAACAAATAACTTGAATATATATGTTTACAAAAATAAATAAATAACTTGGATATATAAGGAAGTACAAGTCAAGACGTTACATGATGTTCAGGTGGATTGGCAGAAGTGTCAGAAACATGATTGTGACACGTAGTGGGATATATATATATATAATTAATTAAGGCCACCCATAAATAGGCAAATACTGAAGCTGCACGCTACTACTTGCTTTAATTACAAGATTTTATACATCCTTCCGTATCCAATTCCCTAACAATGACACCATTATCTTCATGTCTTCCACGCGTTAAGAGCTGCAGATAACAATCACCTCTCTCTACCCTCTAATGGCGACACACTACTCCCACACATTATTATACTACATATTTTGTTTGTCTCTTCTTTTCCTTTTTATTTTTATTTTTTAAAAAATAATATTTAGAATATGCTACAATAACCATGAGCTTCATTTTATTTTATATCCCACAATTAGTCACAATTACGCTCAAGCCCAACTCAAACAAACACCGAACGAAGTTTTTGTTCTTCTGTTACGAATTACGATCTTAATATTTTACATGCATTAAATTTAATTTTGACCATGTATATATAAGCGTTTAAACACTCTTTCTTACAAGCCAATTTTAAGGGTAAGTTCTACTCAAATTTTATATATATAATGGTTGAGCTAAAATTCGGCCACACATAATTGCATGTCCACACATGAGGAACTTTCCTCTTTGCTCAAAATCTTTCATGAAGCTATCAGCTACGTGTAATCTGGATTGCATCACCAAACTGAGGTGTAACCTTTTCTCCTTATTCAATTAATAAAATTAAAAATTAAAAATTTGTTTTTTTTAAAAAAAAAATCCTAAATAGGTGGTCCATGGCTAAGAGAGAAAAAAACAAATGGGTGATCCATGGATCATGGATGGGATCACGACTTACACTATTAGAGTAGCATAGTCCCTAGTCCCACACTAGGGAGTATTCTGAAAGTGGTAATTGGATTTGCTAACTTTAGCATGTAAAGCAAGGATCGATCTAGCTTTCAATTTGGAGAAGGATTAAGGGCTAAATATTTTTTGGAGAGGGACCAATTGACAAAAAATATAAAAATTCCTTTTTTTTTTTCTGTAATTTGGGAGACCAAGGCCACTCTCAATCCCTCCCTAAACCCGTCCTTATGCCGAGGCCAAACGCCAAGCAAATAATATAACAACCACATAATTATATTGGTAAAAATGGTAAGGAAAAAGTCTTGAAAAAAAGCTAACCACATTAGTTAGTCAATTTATAGTTTTCTTATAATCATTTATAAAGCTTAGTTTTACTTGGTAAATATGTAATATGGGGACTTAACACCGTATAAATATTTTTATAAACCATTAACTCTATGTAAACTACAAACTTTTCCCCTTAAATTCCTGATATCCTCAAGAAGGCAATGCTAACAGTGCTCTAATATTATTTAAAATGATATAAAAAAAAACGTTAGTCACATTTGTTCTATCACCCTAATCCTTAGATGTGACTAACTATGTTTGTTTTTATGTTAGAACAGGGTGAGCTACACGTTCTTTAGGCCTATATATAGGCACAGACGTGCAGTCAGACCTGGGTAATTGGACCCAGATTGTGTTTCCAATCACAATTCGACTGGATTATTCTTCGGATAGTAATTAATCCTAGAAAAATCAGTGATCGAAGCCCAATAACACTCTTCCTAGGATTTTAAGATAAAGGTGATGGATGGGATAGTTGAGTGATATTATACAAAGCCGTTCAAAAAATATAAGGAAGAAATCAAATCATAATTGATTTTTGGGAAAAATATAAAAAAGTCTCTAATTATCAGTCGTTTACGATTTAGTTCCCTGAAATTTTAAAAGTGATAAATAGCTCTTCAAATTATCGAAAAGTTACATTTTGACCACTCCGTTAATTGTTATCGTCAAAGTGGATAGAAAAATCAAAACTACATCATTTTGGAGATGGTAAGTTACTAAAAATACCTTCTTGGAGAAAAATATATATATATCAATTTAAAAAATGCCCCCCCCCCAAATGAAGTCGTTAAAAAAAAATAAAAGAGAAGAAGAAGAAGAATGATGGTTTAGGGCTTGCCAGCCGTTCTTCTTTTTTCCTTTTTTTTGGGGGTTTAGGGGTTACAGGATCGCGAGTCAGCGACGTTGCGGGTTGGGGCTCCGGCTGTGGAGTGCTGATCGGTGAAGCTGATGGCGTTACGGATATGGGCTCCGGTCGTGGAGTGCGGATCTGCGTAGACGTGGGTTTGGTGTCGATACCACTCTAAAGCCGGAAAAATTACTCTCCGGCGCCGAAGAATGTTACTCACAGCGTTGGAGAAGGAGACCAAAGCATGGGTTTTGCCAACTCACGCCAAACCTCTTCATCTTCACTAGATTCAGGTTTTTTTTTTTTTTTTTTTTTTTTTCTTTGGGTCCACCAGCTTGGAAAATAAGAAGAAGAAAAGAAGGGGGTAGCAGGCGTCGAGAAGAAAAAAAGAAAAAAACCTTGGGGCAGAGGTCTCTCACTGCCTTAGCCGCATTAATTTTCACAATGGCGTTTCAGGATTTTGAATACATATCGGAACGCCGAAGAGCTAAGAAGCAACGCAAGCTCAAGAAGAGGATTGCAATGGGCATAGTTTCGGCCTTCGCTCTTGTTGCTTTAATCGCGGTGGCAATATTCGTGGGAGTTGGTAAATCCAGCGTTACAGGCACCAAATCAGCTCAACCTCATCAACAAGCAACAAATGAGGATTCACACTGGCACAATAATAAGGATGATAAAAAGAAGAACGGCCCGCGAACCCTAAGGATTTAACTTCAATGCGGATGGTCTGTAAAACTCAATTTTTGCAGCATCTAATCCCTAGTTGACACCTCAGTTTAAGTTAAAAAATTACACCAAAATAACATAAGACCAAATTCACTAGATTTCTTTCGAGTTTTTTTCTCTTTCTTTTCTTTTCTCTCCATGCCTGCCGACACCATCATCACTTTTTTTTTTTTTTTTCCTTCTCTCCACGCCAGTGACGCCACACCTTCTTCTTCTTCCTTCTCTTTTTTTCTTTTCTTCTTCTGCAACAGGATGACAGGTTCCTTCTCTTTTTTCTTTTCTTCTTCTTCCTTCTCTTGCCGTGAGTTATCTTCTCAAGCAATTTCCGGTGTTGGAGCCATTTTTTCCGGCCTTTAGGGTGATAAAATCCCTAAAGGGTTAACTTTTCCTCTCTAGTTTTTAGATTTGAATCAAAAAACGAGTTTTGAGGCATTAGAAACGATTTTTGAGGTATTAGGAACGGATTTTAGGCATTTGAATTGAGTTTTGAGGCGGATTTCGACGGGTTCGAAGTCGGGTCACGGCCCGGCGAAGGCTAGACCCACTACCGGCGTGGGTCTGGCCGTCTGTGGCCGTGGGTCTCTGGTGCGTGGGTCTACCGGCGTGGGTCTGTGGCCGTGGGTCTCCGGTGTGTGGGTCTTGGGTCTATCGGCGTGGGTCTGTGGCCGTGGGTCTCCGGTGTGTGGGTCTTGGGTCTGCCGGTGTGGGTCTGTGGCAATGGGTCTCCGACGTGGTTCTTTCTTGGTTGTTTGTTTGGGTTTATTTGGTGATTTGAGCTTATTTTATCAAAATAAGCTTGGTGATTTGTCACCATGTGGTTGGATGCTGCAAAATACCCCTTTTGCAGATAGACCGCATGGTAGGGGCT
>CM017322.1:10629318-10646435 GCA_006937295.1 Carpinus fangiana
AAAAAAAAAAAAAAGAGAAGAAGAAGAAGAATGGTGGTTTAGGGCTTGCCAGTTGTTCTTCTTTTTTCTTTTTTTTTTGGGGGGTTTAGGGGTTACAGGATCGTGAGTCAGCGACGTTGCGGGCTGGGGCTCCGGCTGTGGAGTGCTGATCGGTGAAGCTGGTGGCGTTGCGAATATGGGCTCCGGTCGTGGAGTGCGGATCTGCGTAGCCATGGGTTTGGTGTCGATACCACTCTAAAGCCAGAAAAATTACTCTCCGACGTCGTAGAATGTTACTCACAGCACTGGAGAAGGAGACCAAAGCGTGGGTTTCGCCAACTCACGCCAAACCTCTTCATCTTCACCAGACTCAGTTTTTTTTTAAAAAAAAATTTCTTTGGGTCTACTGTTGCAGCTTGGAAAATAAGAAGAAGAAAAGAAGGGGGTAGCAGGCGTTGAGAAGAAAGAAAGAAAAAAACCTTGGGGCAGAGGTCTCTCACTGCCTTAGCCGCATTAATTTTCACAATGGCGTTTCAGGATTTTGAATACATATCGGAACGCCGAAGAGCTAAGAAGCAACGCAAACTCAAGAAGAGGATTGCAATGGGCATAGTTTCGGCCTTCGCTCTTGTTGCTTTAATCGCGGTGGCAATATTCGTGGGAGTTGGTAAATCCAGCATTACAGGCACCAAATCAGCTCAACCTCATCAACAAGCAACAAATGAGGATTCACACCGGCACAATAATAAGGATGACAAAAAGAAGAACGGCTGGCGAACCCTAAGGATTTAACTTCAATGCGGATAGTCTATAAAACCCAATTTTTACAGCATCTAATCCTAGTTGACACCTCAGTTTAAGTTCAAAAATTACACCAAAATAACATAAGACAAAATTCACTATATTTCTTTCGATTTTTTTTCTCTTTCTTTTCTTTTCTCTCCATGCCTGCCGACACCATCATCACTTTTTTTTCTTTTTCTTTTTTTCCTTCTCTCCACGCCAGTGACGCCACACCTTCTTCTTCTTCCTTCTCTTTTTTTCTTTTCTTCTTCTGCAACAGGATGGCAGGTTCCTTCTCTTTTTTCTTTTCTTCTTCTTCCTTCTCTTGCCGTGAGTCATCTTCTCAAGCAATTTCCGGTGTCAGAGCCATTTTTTCCGGCCTTTAGGGTGATAAAATCCCTAAAGGGTTAACTTTTCCTCTCTAGGTTTTAGATTTGAATCAAAAAACGAGTTTTGAGGCATTAGAAACGAAGTTTGAGGCATTATAAACGATTTTTGAGGCATTATGAACAGATTTTAGGCATTTGAATCGAGTTTTGAGGCGGATTTCGACGGGTTCGAAGTCGGGTCACGGCCGGCGAAGGCCAGACCCACTACCGGCGTGGGTCTGGCCGTTTGTGGCCGTGGGTCTCTGGTGCATGGGTCTACCGGCGTGGGTCTGTGGCCGTAGGTCTCCGGTGTATGTGTGGGTCTTGGGTCTGCCGGTGTGGGTCTGTGGCAATGGGTCTCCAGCATGGTTCTTTCTTGGTTGTTTGTTTGGGTTTATTTAGTGATTTGAGCTTATTTTGTCAAAATAAGCTTGGTGATGTGTCACCATGTGGTTGGATGCTGCAAAATACCCCTTTTGCAGATGGACCGCATGGTAGGGGCTCTCAACCCTAAACCACAGTTCATCTTCTTCTTCTTCTTTTTCTCCTCAAAACAATGTCATTTTGAGGGCAATTTTTAAATTAATTTTTTTTTTTTCAAAAGGGCACTTTAGTAACTTAATCTCAAAAAATGACTTTATTTTGTATTTTCCAGTGTTGACTAATAGAGTGACCAAAATGTAACTTTTTAATAGTTTGGGAAGATATTTTATCAATTTTAGAACTTCAAACGACTAAATCATAAACAACATTTGGAGGACTTTTTTTATATTTTCCCTTGATTTTTCCTTCCTATATTCGGCATGCTTTTTTGGCTTCACCCGAAAGCATTTGGACAGACGTATGATATGAATCAGATCGGTCTTTACTTTCCCTTGTGTGCATGTACGCGCATCGCATTCCATCATTATCATCGACAGGAGGAAATAAATAAAGAAATGAGCAGAAAACTAACCTGACGCATTGTTTATTGACTTCAACATCTTCCCATCATTTCATTTCATATATAAATAAAGGCTTTGCAGAGGCAGAAGCCAGAAAGCATACGGGTTTGAATTTGATAGTCAACATTCAACAATAAGCAATGGAGAGGCAGGTGGCCATCATCGGAGCCGGCATCAGTGGCCTCCTGGCTTGCAAGTACACCTTGTCGAAGGGTTTCCATCCCATCGTTTTTGAAGCCAAAAGCACCATTGGAGGAGTATGGACCAGAACAATAGCCACCACTAAGCTCCAAACTCCAAAACCAGCTTATCAGTTCTCAGATTTTCCATGGCCTTCTTCTGTGGAGGAAGATTTCCCTAACCAACATCAAGTCTTTGACTATATTCAGTCCTATGCTCGCCATTTTGATTTGCTTCGGCATATCAAATTCAATACCAAAGTTGTCAGCATCGAGTATGAAGGCCCTTCTGAGGAACAGATGCAATCTTGGAGCATGTGGGGTGGCGCTGGCGAGCCATTCATCAGCTCTAAAGGGAAATGGAAGGTTGTAGTAAAGGATTCCCCTACTCTCTCCACTCAGGTATGTATATTTGCTCATACACCATGTAACGAAATTAGATTTTTCAATTAATTTCATGATGTTTTGTATAATTATTTATAGCCCACTAGGACATAATTTAGGTGAAGGATTATTGATAAGGAGATATTTACACCCTTAAGGCCAAGCGTAGGTTGAGCGAGTAGGTTAGGCCAAGACTCAATTCAATCTCAGCTTAAATCCCTCTAAGATCGGGTTAACCATACTGAATATATCAAATTAATCAGACTAGAAATCAAGTGATAACTGCAATGAATTTCATGTATTAATAGTGAGTGACAATATATAATACTCTGTTAAGTAAATGAAAATGAAGGTGTACCTAGTGGACTTCGTGATCCTCTGCATCGGTAGATTCAGTGACGTTCCAAACGTTCCAGAATTCCCTCCAAACCGAGGCCCAGAAGTATTCCATGGCAAGGTGATACACTCCATGGACTACTCTGCCATGGATTGTCAAAGTGCTGCTGAGTTGGTCAAAGGGAAGCAAGTCACTGTTGTGGGGTTACAAAAATCTGCCTTGGACATTACCATGGAATGCTCAATAGCTAATGGTAAGATACACTATTTCACTTATATAATTTGACAATAGATCGCTAACAATTTAAGAAGTAAATGTAAAAGAGTCTTTATAGAGTTTACCTGACCGAGCAGAATGCGGGTTGCCCGAAACCCGTTTAGACAGGCTTAAGTAAAGTCGGAATCTATAAACTTTTGTAGGCTCATGCATGAAAAGTAATTTATAAATATATGCTCCTTTTCTCAGATTTACTGCACTTAATTTGCAGGCACTGAACATCCATGTACTCTATTATACAAGACTGAACATTGGAATGTCCCTGATTACCTTCCATGGGGCGTGCCTCTTGCTTATTTTTACCTTAATCGCTTCTCAGAGCTATTGGTTCACAAGCCTGGTGAAGGCTTCCTATTAAGTCTTGTGGCAACAATTCTTTCTCCATTGGTAAACTGAATTTTTTTTTTTTTTTTTTGGTTTCCTAAACATGATCCTGATCATAAGGGTGAAGCTTATTAGAAATTGTNCTGAGTTGGTCAAAGGGAAGCAAGTCACTGTTGTGGGGTTACAAAAATCTGCCTTGGACATTACCATGGAATGCTCAATAGCTAATGGTAAGATACACTATTTCACTTATATAATTTGACAATAGATCGCTAACAATTTAAGAAGTAAATGTAAAAGAGTCTTTATAGAGTTTACCTGACCGAGCAGAATGCGGGTTGCCCGAAACCCGTTTAGACAGGCTTAAGTAAAGTCGGAATCTATAAACTTTTGTAGGCTCATGCATGAAAAGTAATTTATAAATATATGCTCCTTTTCTCAGATTTACTGCACTTAATTTGCAGGCACTGAACATCCATGTACTGTATTATACAAGACTGAACATTGGAATGTCCCTGATTACCTTCCATGGGGTGTGCCTCTTGCTTATTTTTACCTTAATCGCTTCTCAGAGCTATTGGTTCATAAGCCTGGTGAAGGCTTCCTATTAAGTCTTGTGGCAACAATTCTTTCTCCACTGGTAAACTGAATTTTTTTTTTTTTTGGTTTCCTAAACATGATCCTGATCATAAGGGTGAAGCTTATTAGAAATTGTTGATCATGTAACAGAGATGGGCATTCTCTAAATTCGTTGAAAGCCATATACAGAAGAAGCTTGGGTTGGCAAAGCATGGAATGGTACCAAAACAAAGCTTCCTTCAAGAAATCAGTTCTTGTTTGATCTCCACAGTGCCAGAAAAATTCTATGACAAAGTTGAAGAGGGAAGCATTATTTTGAAAAAAGCTTCGAGCTTCAGCTTCTGCAAAGAAGGTGTTTTGGTTAATGGCGAGGTGCAACCTCTGAAGACTGATTTGGTCATCTTGGCTACAGGGTTCAGGGGTGATCAAAAGCTCAAAGACATTTGTCTCCCCCACCTTTCAGGATTATATAGCCGGGTCCGCCAATGCAACAGTTCCCCTCTACAGGTTTTTTTCTTTTTCCTTTCTTTTAAACATAGAATCTGATGTTAATAACAAGCAAAATACGAACCCCAACAGGGCTCTAGTGGTAAATCACTTTGCACGGTATCCTGGGGATCTAATCGGGGCGAAATCCCGCATACCCAAGTTATTAAAAAAATGAAAGAAAAGGTCTGAAATGAACATTTGCAATGCATCAGGGAATGCATTCATCCAAGAATTCCACAACTAGCAGTGATTGGATTCTCGGAAAGTGTATCAAACTTGTACACGTCGGAGATGAGATGCCGGTGGCTAGCGGAGCTTCTTGACGGCACATTCAAGCTGCCGGGCATTGAAGAGATGGAAAAAGATGTGGCGAATTGGGATGAATACATGAAGACATACTCCGGCCAATACTACAGGAGATCCTGCATTGGTGCTCTTCATATATGGTACAATGATCAACTCTGCAAAGACATGGGATGGAACCCCAAAAGAAAGAAGGGATTCATCGCTGAATTGTTCGAGCCTTATGGTCCAATGGACTATGCAGGCTCTTAAGTTGGTGAGAAATGTTTGAAATTATATTTTTATTTTATAATTATCTTAGAATGTTGATATAGCATAACCAACTAATTTTTGAGTCAATAATTGTTTTTAAAAAATAAATATAAAGATTGTTTGGAACTACCACATCAACATTGTATGATAATTGTAAGATAAAAATGTGATTTCTAGCATTATATTAAAGTGAACCCTAGGACGGGTTCTAAATCTCTGACACTTACTTTGTGCATGCATTTGAGGTTAAAATAATGTTGCACTTACTCTCACTTTTTTACACAATTTTTCAACGCCCATTAGGTGGCTTTTAAAACTACCATTGAATATGGATAGATCTTTATTAAATTTTGATCTAATAGTGATTTTAAAAGCTACCTATAAATGAAAAAATTGTGTAAAGAAATGAAAGTATGTATAACATTCCTCTTGGAGTGAATACCCNAATGCATTCATCCAAGAATTCCACAACTAGCAGTGATTGGATTCTCGGAAAGTGTATCAAACTTGTACACGTCGGAGATGAGATGCCGGTGGCTAGCGGAGCTTCTTGACGGCACATTCAAGCTGCCGGGCATTAAAGAGATGGAAAAAGATGTGGCGAATTGGGATGAATACATGAAGACATACTCCGGCCAATACTACAGGAGATCCTGCATTGGTGCTCTTCATATATGGTACAATGATCAACTCTGCAAAGACATGGGCTGGAACCCCAAAAGAAAGAAGGGATTCATTGCTGAATTGTTCGAGCCTTATGGTCCAATGGACTACGCATCCTCTTAAGTCGGTGAGAAATGTTAGAAATTATATTTTTATTTTATAATTATCTTAGAATGTTGATATAGCATAACCAACTAATTTTTGAGTCAATAATTGTTTTTAAAAAATAAATCTCAAGATTGGTTGGAGCTACCACATCAGTATTGTGTGATAATTGTAAGATAGAAATGTGATTTATATCATTATATTAAAGTGAAGCCTAGGACGGGTTCTAAATCTCTGACACTTATTTTGTGCATGCATTTGAGGTTAAAATAATGTTGCACTTACTCTCACTTTTTTACACAATTTTTCAACGCCCATTAGGTGGCTTTTAAAACTACCATTGAATATGGATAGATCTTTATTAAAGTTTGATCTAATAGTGATTTTAAAAGCCACCTATAAGTGAAAAAATTGTGTAAAGAAATAAAAGTATGTATAACATTTCTCTTGGAATGAATACCCTCTGATTTTTTTATGATTATTCATTTGAAAGCATTAAAGTCTTGCTTAAAATAAAAATAAAATTATTAAATTGGTCCATGTGGTTTGACCTTGTAACAAATAAATCATTGTACTTTCAAAATGAACTTATAAATGTGATATGCTTTTGTGACAATGATTCATGCGATCAAATTTTGGTCATTTTTCCTACTTGTCTTTCTGAAAATACAAATTTATGCACAAATAGAAAGTTGAAAAAATAAATAAATAAATAGTTGGCAACAACCCTAAGGGTCTTTTGGTCGAGATTCGGCCATGATTCGGCCACCCTAAGAGGCCAAATCTAAGATTGGTCTGAACAAAGAATAAAGGGTATCGCATATTTTCTTTTTTATTAATATAAAAGGGGACAATACAAAAACACCCATCATAGTACTAGCCTCAACAAGGGAGATTGTCTCAATAAATCCCTGCTTTTGGAAGTTCAATTGCTCATGCGGGAAAGAAAGACCTGGACTTTGCCAGAGAATAAGATGCATGTTTGCATCAATAATCCAATGATAATCTAAAAAGCATAAATGACAAATTAGTAACAATATTTATAGCCTTCCATGAAAAATAATAATAATAATTCATTGAAAAATAATCTAATTGATAACACATGGTTTTTATTTGTTTACTCTATACCAGATCATACATATCGAAAATCAAAACTGTTTTATTTGCTTAATAAGAAGATCTCTTAAGGAATCTATGTCATACTTGAGAATAGCAGTAGCCCAGCAATCATTCCAGATTGTTCCCATCTCAATTGGCCAGCCGAAAATGGTGGTGTTAAATCTCAGGCCCCAAAAAAGAAGTTTTATATTCAAAAGCCGAACTCCAAGGCAGAAAAACACAAGAGATTCAATCGATAAACAATTACCAGCAAACTTTTATGAAATAAGGAATTAGAAATAAGGAATGTCATTTGCATGGTTAGTTCGTATAAGTCTGAAAACATCACCTCAACGAGACCTCCTTTGACATCCGAGACCTCCTCTTCACTTCGACAACCGAGANAATCACGTTGAAGAAGATTGTGAGCAAGGAGACGAGTTGGAGGCTTGTCGATCTTACAGAGCCAAGGTCTTGCAAAGGGTTGTAAGTGTTCCTAGTGTCTGTAATCTCTGGATAATCTTTTGATAGTGATTTCCTGGGTTTGGCTGCCCCGGAGAGGTTTTACTTTTAGATCTGTTTCTAAAAGGTTTCCTCTTTGTTACCAAAATCTTTGTGTTTGATTTTTCATATTTTGGTGATTGCTAGCTTAGATATAAATATCCGTTAATTCCGCATAAACTGTGATATTTATCTGCATAGCGTTTTTTCAAAGTGGCCAGCCGAAAAAGGTGGTGTTAAATCTCATGCCCAAAAAAAGAAGTTTTATATTCAAAAGCCGAACTCCAAGGCAGAAAAACACAAGAGATTCAATCGATAAACCATTACCAGCAAACTTTTATGAAATAAGGAATGTCATTTGCATGTTTAGTTCGTATAAGTCTGAAAACATCACCTCAACGAGACCTCCTTTGACATCTAAGACCTCCTTTTCACTTCGACAACCGAGACCTCCTCTATTGGTTGAGTCTTGGCCGAGGCCGAGGCCAAGACCTCCTCTGTTGCATCTCGTGTCTAGCTACGTGTCACCATCTTCCGGGATGTCTTCACATTGGCATCAGCTCAGGTCTTCCTCAGATACTCTCAAGCATCCTAGTCTACATCAAGAAGCATCCAAGGAGCAGGTGATTTGGTGAGGGAAGGTTTAATATGGAGGATTGGGGATGGTGCTAGTGTCCGGATTTGGGGTGAAAAATGGATTCCTTTACCCCAAACTTTTAAAATACAATCCCCACCCACAAGCCTGCCGGAGAACGAGTATGTGCAAAGGCTCATTGACCCAACAACTAAGTGGTGGAATAAGGCGCTATTGTCATCCATATTTAACTCGAAGGAAATCAAAGCTATCACTTCTTTGCCTTTAAGCCACACTCAGCAGCCGGACCAATTAATATGGTGAGGTACGAAGAACGGCGAATTCACTGTGAAGAGTGCTTACCATATGGAGGTTGAAAAAATGGGTAGGAAAAATGTGGAATGCTCATCTAGAACTGCATACAATGACCTATGGAGAAATCTGTGGAGTTTAAAAATACCAAACGCCGAAAAGAACTTCTTGTAGAAGGCATGTCACAGGCTACTGCCAACCAAAGATAGCCTCGCTAAGAGAAATCGTTCCTGATCCGTTATGCCCAATCTGTTTGAAGGAGGCAGAAACACCTTTTCATGTGCTTTGGGCGTGCCCTTTGGCCATGGATGCATGGGGTGTGAGTAACAGGATATTCCAAAAAAATAGTGATAGAGAAAAGGGACTTCTTTAATGTAGCTGAAGCAATTCTGGCCAAAGGAACGAAGGAAGAAGCAGCTATCTTTGCACTGATAGCCCAAAAGTTGTGGTTGTGCCAAAATAATTTGATCTTTAATGGAATTTTCATGCACCTGACTGAGTTGGCAAGGTCAGTCAAGCAAGCTCATGAAGAATATCTAGCCCTCAACGTAAATGAGAACATAAGTGATCGGAGCAGTGTAGAGAGGGGTTGTAATACCTCGATAAAAACCAACCTTTTTAGACAAAACCTTTTCCATAGGAATAATCAACAAAGGTTTTCAATAGTGGTGTTTGACGAGATCCAAAACCCTTAGCGTTAACCTAATCACGCTTTGAACATTTAGAAAATAAAAGTCAAACACTAACCCTCAGGAGGCGAACGTATACTGGGTCTAGCGGACGTACGTTGCTGTCTGTAGTGCGGACGTACGGGGGCAGACCATCGGACGTACACTCTGCAAATAGTACAACAGATGTATGTGGGACCACTAGAAAAATGCTACTTTTTCGGGTACCCTTTGGGTAATACCTGGACATACGAGACACCCTTTGGACCACTGTGCAAAGACCACCAGACGTAAGATAGGGTTGTCAGACATCCACTGCTCTATTAGAGAGTTGGTAGTGAACTTTTCCTATAAATAACTCATCCCACCTCTCATTTCTCACGCTTGTTTTCTTCCCCTAGTATGCCCCTAGGCTGCCAAAATTCTTCCCTTGAGTTTTGAGTGAGAAATTAGTGAGAATGAGCTTCAATGAGGAGTTTCTGAAGAGGGGTGACCATGTCTGTGCTTAGCTTCGGGGTAAGCTCTGTTTCCTTTGTGTTTAGCACTGTTTTATCTTGTATTTCTGCATTAATGATGTTTTCCAAGTGTTCATTAAATGTTCTTTAAAGATAATGATGTTTTCAAATGACTCTTTCAAAATTCCATTGCGTTGTGATTTCTTACGTTGCATATGCTGTTTTGTTAGCTTAGAAGAGGTTTAGAAGTCTATGAATGCCATTAGAAACATGTACTGTCCGAATCTTAAAACGATGCGTTTAACACACTGAGCGAATGTATGTCATCGAGGCCAGACGTACGGTCAGTGGGCAGAGCATTGGTTCTTAAGTTTCACACTTGTATGCTTAGGCTTAGCTATATTTTTAGGTTTCGTACGGCTTAAAGTAACGGTGTCTTGTATCCATTATAACAGGAATTTGCTTGGTCGGAGGATTCGCTCGAATGCGTGAGGTAAGTAGACACTTATACCCTTTTTACGTAAAACATGGGATATGTCAATTGATTGACCACGAGTATGATATGAGCATGCTTACTTTTTGTAATTACTTGGTAACTATGTTATTAAACTGTTAAAATGCATTGTAAGACATGGTACGCTGGTACATGCGGTATGAACGACCATGAGCTTACTATATAAACTGCGTATTATGGTCAAATGTGTGTATTATATGGGGGCTTTGAATCCATTGGTTTCGTGACCCTGGTGCAACCATTCCCAATGGTTCGATCACTATAGGACGTACGTTATTAGTTGATGTGGGCTATTCGAGGTCGGACTCGATCGTGCTATTAATGTTACGTACGGTATGTTGTGCAATGGCTGGGACACTAGCATTGTATTATAGGTCCCTCGGGACAGTACCAACCCTACTGAGAAGGGGTATTATCTCGGGTAGACCATGTTTGAGAGTTATGACTTGTAATGCATTAGCATTTTCCTGCACTAAAATAATTAGGTAATTATTGCCAGTTCTACACCATATGCTTTGAAAACCCTAAAACCTATCCAATGGTGTATTAACGGAGGTAATACCATTTTTTTGGTTATTACTCAAATTGCATGTTTACTTCCATTAATTGGGCTCATGTCATACCTAAGTGTAAGGTTTACTTACTAAGTCATTAGACTTACGCGGTTATTATTATTTAGGTAACCTGGTTTATTGCTTTGAAAGTGGCAAGAAATGCTACTACTTGATTGGTTATGCTTTACTTACAATTACAAGTTTGTCCTTACTATTTAGTAGTTTCATGTTCTTACTTAATAAATTATAGTGACTCGGATTTATTCACCTTCCCTTGCATTTACTTTGACATTTTTATAAGAGTGATTTCTCGTTTGGTCACAAATTGGCTAGTGTGACGCCCCGCCCAATGGGAATATCAATCAACTCATATTAAAAATAAAAAAAATTATAAATAAATAAAGTGGGTGGCCATTGGGGAGAGGAGCTCCGGTGTGACCGTGCTGCCACCCATGATAAGCAATAGGGGTGGTCATAACCACCCCAAAATGAAATGGGGTGGCCGCATCACCCCCAGACCCCACCCCCAACCTCTTATGTGGGCAGCTGCGCCGACCAACTTTATCTTTTATGTTTTTTTAAGTTTTTAATTATTACATTCTGCAGGATCAAAGTTTTCATATGTTCAATACTAGGAGAGCAGCTAATAATTTTCATAGAAAGTATGACAACATTTTAAACCTTAACTTTGTATGTTATCCTAAGGGCAAATGATAGGTCCTACATCTTCAGAGATCCTAGAACTAGANATAATATATATAGTGGCTTATTGTGATGTACCCAATTAAGCCATTTGTCTTCTCCATCTTCCTGAATAGTTGAATTTCACATCAGAAGCCCTAGAAAATAATGTCCCACTATAGACAGCATAATTAGGTTTACCTTTTCTTTTTTTTTCTTTTTTTGGGGTGAGTGGGGGAGAGGGTATTAGGATAACCTTGATTGTATTAACGTAGGATTTTTTTTGGCTTAATTGCCTGCTGGATTCATCTTCCAATTCCGGCCACCATGAACACGAATCATATAGTCACGTGAGTGAGCATGTATGTGGGTTCAATTTTAATTAAAAAAATAAACCTAAAAAAGCTCAATAATTTTTTAAAAAATCAATGTTTTTGCCTATATGGGCCTTAGAAATAAAAATTCAATTTTTTAAAATACCCTAAAAATCATTTTAAATTAGGTACATAAAGAAAACTTTAAAACAATAAAAAGTAAAAACAAGTATGTAAACAAACAAAAAAACTAAAATGTAAAGCCCTAACTAAAAAAATATATATATATTTAACCCGGTTCCCGGTAACCCGGTAAAAACCGGGTACCAAAAACCGGGTACCGGAACCGGGGTACCCGGTTTTTGGTTTTTCCAAACCGGAACCGGAACCGGGACCCCGGTTTCCCGGTTTCTGATTTCCCGGTTTCCCGGTTTTCCGGTTCCGGTTCCGGTTCCCCGGTTTTTTTTGACACCCCTAGTCAAATGTGTGTATTATATGGGGGCTTTGAATCCATTGGTTTCGTGACCCTGTTGCAACCATTCCCAATGGTTCGGTCACTATAGGACGGACGTTATTAGTTAATGTGGGCTATTCGAGGTCGGACTCGATCGTGCCATTAATGTTATATGCGGTATGTTGTGTAATGGCTGTGACACTAGCATTGTATTATAGGTCCCTCGGGACAGCACCAACTCTACTGAAAAGGGGTATTATCTTGGGTAGACCATGTTTGAGAATCATGACTTGTAACGCATTAGCATTTTCCTGCACTAAAATAATTAGGTAATTATTACCAGTTCTACACCATAAGCTTTGAAAACCCTAAAACCTATCCAATGGTGTATTAACGGAGGTAATGCCCTTTTTTGGTTATTACTCAAATTGCATGTTTACTTCCATTAATTAGGCTCATGTCCTACCTAAGTGTGAGGTTTACTTACTAAGTCATTAGACTTACGCGGTTATTATTATTTAGGTAACCTGGTTTATTGCTATGAAAGTGGCAAGAGATGCTACTACTTGATTAGTTATGCTTTACTTATAATTACAGGTTTGTCCTTACTATTTAGTAGCTTCATGTTCTTACTTAATAAATTATAGTGAGTCGGATTTATTCACCTTCCCTTACATTTACTTTGACATTTTTATAAGAGTGATTTCTCGTTTGGTCACAAATTGGCTAGTGTGACGCTCCGCCCAATGAGAATATTAATCAACTCATATTAAAAATAAAACTATTATAAATAAATAAAGTGGGTGGCCATTGGGGAGAGGAGCTCCGATGTGGCCGTGCGGCCACCCTAGCCAAGCCACCCATGATAAGCAATAGGGGTGGCCACGGCCACTCCAAAGGACCCGGGGTGGTCATAACCACCCCAAAATGAAATGGGGTGGCCGCACCACCCCCAAACCCCACCCCCAACTTCTTATGTGGGCGGCCGCACCGACCAACTTTATCTTTTATGTTTTTTTAAGTTTTTAATTATTACATTCTGCAGGATCAAAGTTTTCATATGTTCAATACTAGGAGAGCAGCTAATAATTTTTCATAGAAAGTATGACAACATTTTAAACCTTAACTTTGTATGCTATCCTAAGGGCAAATGATAGATCCTACATCCTTTTTTGCCCCCCTTCAGAGATCCTAGAACTAGAAGTCTAGAATTAATAAAATTATGTTGACTTTTTGTAGAGAAAATAATGGAACGTGTTATACGAATAAATAAGAGCATCCATAATAGTCTTACCAGATTTTACTTACCAAAATAATCAAAAGTGCACTTTTAGTTATTTTAACAACTCACATTTTTAGACCATCTATTTCAGTTTTACTATTTTAACAATTCACTTTCACTATTTCATTTAAATATTATTTTTTTAAGATTTGTTTATTATTTCTCTAACTTTTATATTTTTGAATATTTATATTTTTCTAATGGTCTATTTTAAGAATATTTGTCTTATTCTAACGGTAATATTTTTAAAAATTTGTAATTTTTCTAACGGTCATTTTTTTTTTTTTAATTTGTATCTTATTGTCGCTTAAAGAGAAAATTTGTGATTTCTATCTTTTTTTTTTCTTTGTAATTTCTCCCTCATATTTTTTTAAATTTGTGTCTTATTTTTCTAACGGTCTTATGTGTGTCTTTTTAATTTGTGTCTTAAGAAAAAGAAAAAGAAAGAAAAGGTAAGTGAAATTAAAAGTCATAACATAACAAACTATCCTCGAAAGCTCTCTTCTCTCTCCTGAGAGAAGATTTTTTTCGTTGGGTTCCTTCCACCTCCCAGTGAGGTTTTTCCACCGCCTCTGTGCGGTTCTGTCCGGGGGAGGGGGGAGAGACTTTGTCTTCTCCTTCCTCCCCTCTTCCCCTCCGCCTAGTGCGGCCATCCCTCACCCCCTCTCCGTCGCCGTTTTTTCTTTTTCCCTTTCTTTTTTTCCCCTGAGCTCCGGTCTCGTTGTTCAGCCGTCTAGGGTCCACTCCGCCCTGCCTAGTCGGCCTCCTCTGGCCTTTTTCCACCCCCTGCCGTCCCGTCGTTCCCGATTCTACGGTGGTGCTCAGTTCCAGTTTTTTCCAAGCCCGATCTGTCAACCTTCGTTCCTCCACAACTCTGACGCGCCCCACCAGGGTCTTCCCCATCTTCCCAGCTACCTGTTGATGCCTTCACCGCCCCGTTCCAACCACCACGCGCCGCCACGTGGTCTGCACGCGCTTGCGCGTGTATCTCACGCATCGTCGTGTCCGCCTCGAGCTAGTGCCAGTAGCTCTCCCGCTAACCTCCGTCCGCTCTGTCCTCAACCGCTGCTCAGTGGGCTTTTTTTCTTCTTTTTTTATTTCCTTTGTATTGTTATTTTCCTGTATTTGTATTTTTATTTGTATTTTGTGGGCTATAATCTCCCTGCCATGTTGTGGTTTGATCCTGAGGAGGAGATTTTTGTTGGTGGTCATCATTTGGCTTCCCTTTGGTTCTTTGTAGTGCTTGCTTTGCAGCTATCATTTCACCGTGATGGCTGTTTTATCCGCATCGGACTCTTCACGGAGTTTCTTTGCATTTTACACCGCCTTGTGCGGTCCTAAAATAGGTCCGGCTTGCTTATGATTCTTTTTGAATCACTGGCAAATACCATTGCCTGCTGTTCGATCCTTTGGGACCGGATCCAGAATTTGTCCTTATATTTGCATTACTTATTATCATTTGGGTTTGTTGTTGGAGAGGCCATCCCATGTTTGTTTTCAGGATCTCTCACTTTTTCTTCCGTTTGGATCAGAAGTGAGAAAGATCCTTCTCTGTAGCCCTTTCCTTATTTGCTTAGGAAAAAAAAAAAAAAAAAAGTGAAATTAAAAGTTACGAAGAGCCACAAAAAAAAAAGGTGAGAGAAAAAAAAATAGAGAGGGAAGGGCTGTGGAACGAACCAAAAAAAAAAAAAAAAGAGAAATGAAAAGTAAAAAAGAAAAAAGAAAAAATATATTTATTTAATGAATAAGTGAGTAAATAATAAATTTTATATTTAATGATTATTGTTCATCTTATTTTTTTTAATTAAAATAATGAAACTAAAAAGTAATATTTTTAATTATTTTAATTAAATTATTTTATTAAAATAACTAAAAAAAATTAGTTTAATGAGACTACAATAAATGCCCTAAAAAAATAAAAGTCAAAGACATTACATTATGTTTAGGTGGGCTGGCAGAAGTGT
Organism: Carpinus fangiana; assembly: GCA_006937295.1. Taxonomy (NCBI): domain Eukaryota; kingdom Viridiplantae; phylum Streptophyta; class Magnoliopsida; order Fagales; family Betulaceae; genus Carpinus; species Carpinus fangiana. The sequence goes on from CM017322.1 coordinate 10,644,655, forward strand.
CAGAAAGATGATTGTGTCACGTAAATAGGCAAATACTAAAGCTGCACGCTACTACTTACTTTAATTACAAGATTGTACACATCCTTCCGTAGTCAGTTTCCTTTGAGCATCTGCATTAAGAGTAGGTTAAGAAGTCACTCAAAATATATATATATATATTTTAGAATAACTTAAATTCGGACGGTGGGTAAAAGGGTTTTTTCTCCCCAATCACAACTTGACACTTCACATAAAAGAAAAATATCGCACAAAATTATTCTACATCCTAAAACATTAAATTTTTATTTCTTATTTCTTCTTCTTCCTTCTATTTTTTCTTCTCTCCCATTTCTTCTTCTTGTTGACAACCTCTCCTCTCACTCTTCTTCTTCCTTCTTACTGGATCTCACCGGGTCTCGCCGCTAGGTCTCACAAACCCACGGTTTGTATTTTTTTTTTTTTTTTTTTCGGCCGTGGGTCTCGCAGGCTCACCTCGCCGTCACTGTCCCTCACCGTCACTTTGAGCCCAGTCACCTCGCGGCGACCCACCTCGCAACAAGTCGACGACCGACCACCTAGACCCATGATTGGGTCTCACCGGCCGTGGGTTTGGTTTTTAGGATGATAAAATCCTCAAAAATGGTTAACTTTTTCCTCTATATTTTAGTTTTGAGGCATTAGAAATGAATTTTATGACATTAGAAATGATTTTTTAGGCTAGCCGAATTATTTTTTTTTGGGTTCGTCGGAGACAAAAATGGCCACTAAGGGTGGTCGGATCTCTCTCCCCCTGGTCGTTGGGGTGGATCGCAGCCACCCCCAGTGGCCGGATCTTCTTTTTTTTTTCGCCGAAAAAGTTGCTAGAGAGGGTGGTGGGCGGCGGTGTCTCATTTATTTGGTTGGTTGATTAATTGATTGGGTGTTTTGATTTTATTCTACATTTGTGCATTTTTCTTAATAGTATGAGGTGTCAAAATTTGAGTGGAAGGCAGAAACCCCATGATTTCTGCCTTGACCATATAGGAGATTCTCTCTTTTTTTTTTTTTTCTTTTTTTTTTTAGTTACTAGTTTTTACTACATAATCCAACATATATTTATTTTAACTATTTTTTTAATTAAATATTATTTTATTAATTTTTATCTTTTCATTTTCTCTCTCACCCGCGGATCCTATATCTTTTCATTTTCTTCACCGCACAGCTGCCCATTTTCTTCTCTCCCGTTCAAATCTCTCATTCTCATATTTTGTTCTCTCTTTCTCTCCCGATCTCCCTCTTTCTCCCAGTCCCTCCTTTTTCTCCTTTCCCCTCTTGGGTCTCTCTGCGTCATCTCCCTCTTTCTCCCAATCTCTCCTTTTTTTTTATTATTATTATTTTTTTTTTCCCCTCATGGGTCTCTCTGCGTCATATCCCTCTTTCGCCCAATTTTTTTTTTTTTTTTCTTCTTTTTTTCCCTCTTGGGTCTCTCGGCGTCATCTCCCTCTTTCGCCCAATCTTTTTTTTTTTTTCTTCTTCTTCTTCTTTTTTCCCTCTTGGGTCTCTCTGCGTCATCTCCCACTTTCTCCCAATCTCTCCTTTTTTTTTCCCCTCTTGGGTCTCTCTGCGTCATCTCCCACTTTCTCCCAATCTCTCCTTTTTTTTCCCCTCTTGGGTCTCTCTTCGTCATCTCCCTCTTTCTCCCAATCTCTCATTTTTTTTCTCATCAGGAAGCTCAGAAACGGGGAAGAAGAGAACGAGGGAGAGAGAGAAAGAGAGGAGGAGAGAAGAGAGCGAAAAAAAGAGAGGAAAAAAAAAAAAAAAAA
>CM017322.1:10646597-10684004 GCA_006937295.1 Carpinus fangiana
AAAAAAAAAAAAAAAAAAAAAAAAAAACATGTACGGTAATGAATATGCTACAATAACCATGAGTTTCATTTTATTTTATATCCCACAATTAGTCACAATCACGCTTGAAACCAAGTCAAGCAAATACTGAACAAAGTTTCTGTTCTTCTGTTATGATTTTAGTGTTTTACATAGTTTAAATCTAATCTTGATCATATATATATATATATATATATATATAAACTCTTGAGCACTTTTCTAGTAAGTTCTACTTAAAATTTGTATCATCTTCCCACATAATATCTCGTTCGAGTAATTATCGAATGATGGTTGAGCTAAAATTCTGCCGCACAGAATTGCATGTCCACACTTAAGGAACTCTCCACTTTGCTCAAAATCTTTCATGAAGCTGTCAGCTACGTGTAATCTGGATTGCATCACCAAACTGAGGTGTTGTCAAAAGTAGAAGGGATTATCAAATGCTTTCACTCTACATCCTAAATAGGTGGTCCATGGCTAAGAATGAAAAAAACAAATGGGTGGTCCATGGATCATGGATGGGATCACGACTTACACTACTAGAATAGCATAGTCCCACACTAGGGAGCATTCTGAAAGTGGTAATTGGATTTGCTAACTTTAGCATGCCGAGGCGAGATGAATCGAACTTTTAATTTGGGGAGGCAAAAGGTCAAAACATTTTTAGAGAGAGACTACTTGGTAAAAAATATCTTAAATTTTTTTTTACCTTAAATTTTTTTTTTTCCTGTAATTTGNTGTAATTTGGGGGTACCAGGGCCCATCCCACCCCCCCCCCCCCCCCCCCTAAACCCATCCATGTGCCGAGGCTAAACGCCAAGCAAATAGCAAATAATATAACATCATAATTATATTGGTAGAAATGGCAAGGAAAAAGTCTTGAAAAAAAGCTAACCACATTAATTAGTAAATTTATAGTTTTCTTATAATCATTTACAAAGCTTTGTTTCACTTGGTAAATATGTAATATAGGGACTTAACACCGTATGAGTATTTTTATAGACCATCAACTATATGTGAACTATAAACTTTTTCCCTTAAGCTCTTGATATCCTCATGAAGGCAATGCTGACAATGTTTTAGTATCATTTATAAAGATACGAAGAAAAACGTTAGTCACATACCCTCAATGTGGCTATCAATGTGGCTAGCGATGTTTGCTTTATGTTAGAATAGTTTTCACTTTTCAGACAGGGTGAATTGCAGGTTCCTCAGGCCTATTTATAGGCACAGCCGCACAAACGTGCGGTCTTCTACTTCAATTTGACTTGGAGTACAGGAAAGTTTAATTGGACCCAGATTATGTTTCCTATCTCAATTCGACTGGATTATTCTTTGGATGGTAATTAATCCTAGAAAAATCAGTGATCGAAGCCCAGTAACACTCTTCCTGGGATTTTAAGATAAAGGTGATCGATGGGCCACATGGGAGTGATATTATACAAAGCCCGAAAGCCGTTCAAAAAATATCAAGGAAGAAATCAAATCATAATGCTGGCATGCTTTTGGCTTCACCCGAAAGCATTTGGACAGGCGTATATGTATCAGATCGCTCATTACTTTCCCTTCGTGTGCGCCGCACTCCATTATTATCATCGACAGTATGAAATAAATAAAGAAATGAACAGAAAACTCACATGCCGCATTGTTTATCGACTTCAACATCTTCCCATCATTTCATTTCATATATAATCGATGGAGAGGCAGGTGGCCATTATCGGAGCCGGCATCAGTGGCCTCCTGGCTTGCAAGTACACCTTGTCAAAGGGTTTCCATCCCATCGTTTTTGAAGCCAAAAGCACCATTGGAGGAGTATGGACTAAAACCATAGCCACCACTAAGCTCCAAACTCCAAAACCAGTTTATCAGTTCTCAGATTTTCCATGGCCTTCTTCTGTGGAGGAAGATTTCCCTACCCAACATCAAGTGTTTGACTATATTCAGTCCTATGCTCGCCATTTTGATTTGCTTCGGCATATCAAATTCAATACCAAAGTTGTCAGCATCGAGTATGAAGGCCCTTCTGAGGAACAGATGCAATCTTGGAGCATGTGGGGTGGCGCTGGTGAGCCATTCATCACCTCTAAAGGGAAATGGAAGGTTGAAGTAGAGGATTCCCCTACTCTCTCCACTCAGGTATGTATTTGCTCATACACCATGTAACGAAATTTGATTTTTCAATTAATTTCATGATATTTTGTATAATTATTTATAGCCCACTAGGACATAATTTAGGTGAAGGGTCGATTATTGATAAGGAGATATTTACACCCTTAAGGCCAAGCGTAGGTTGTGCGAGTAGGTTAGGCCAAGACTACAATTCAATCTCAGTTTAAATCCCTTTAAGATCACGTTAATCATAATGAATATACCAAATTAATCAGATTAGAAATCAAGTGATAACTGCAATGAATTTCATGTATTAATAGTGAGTGATAATATATAATACTTGGTTAAGTAAATGAAAATGCAGTTGTACCTAGTGGACTTCGTCATCCTCTGCATCGGAAGATTCAGTGAAGTTCCAAACGTTCCAGAATTCCCTCCAAACCAAGGCCCAGAAGTATTCCATGGCAAGGTCATACACTCCATGGACTACTCTGCCATGGATTGTCAAAGTGCTGCTGAATTGGTCAAAGGGAAGCAAGTCACTGTTGTGGGGTTACAAAAATCTGCCTTGGACATCGCCATGGAATGCTCAATAGCTAATAGTAAGATACACTATTTCATTTACATAATTAGATTCTCAGCAATCTATTGTTCCGATTGTTAACAATTTAAGCAGTAGATGTAAAAGAGTTTTTATAGAATTTACCTGACTGAGCAGAATGCAGGTTGCTCGAGAACCATTTAGATAGGCTTAAGTAAAGTCGGAATCTATAAACTTTTGTTGGCTCATGCATGAAAAGTAATTTACAAATATATGCTCCTTTTCTCAGATTTACTGCACTTAATTTGCAGGCACTGAACATCCATGTACTGTATTATACAAGACTGAACATTGGATTGTCCCTGATTTCCTTCCATGGGGTGTGCCTCTTGCTTGTTTTTACCTTAATCGCTTCTCAGAGCTATTGGTTCATAAGCCTGGTGAAGGCTTCCTATTAAGTCTTGTGGCAACAATTCTTTCTCCTTTGGTAACTGAATTTTTTTTTTTTTTTGGTCTTTATTTTTGTTTCCTAAACATGATCCTGATCATAAGGGTAAAGCTTATTAGAAATTGTTGATCATGTAACAGAGATGGGCATTTTCTAAATTCGTTGAAAGCCATATAAAGAAGAAGCTTGGGTTGGCAAAGCATGGAATGGTACCAAAACACAGCTTCCTTCAAGAAATCAGTTCTTGTTTGATCTCCTTAGTTCCAGAAAAATTCTATGACAAAGTTGAAGAGGGAAGCATTATTTTGAAAAAAGCTTCAAGCTTCAGCTTCTGCAAAGAAGGTGTTTTGGTTAATGGCGAGGTGCAAGCTCTGCAGACTGATTTGGTCATCTTGGCTACAGGGTTCAGGGGTGATCAAAAGCTCAAAGACATTTTTGTCTCCACCACTTTCCAGGATTATATAGCCGGGTCCGCCAATGCAACAGTTCCCCTCTACAGGTTTTTTTCTTTTTCATTTGTTTTAAACTTAGAATCTGATGTTAATAACAAGCAAAATACTAACCCCAATGGGGCTCGAGTGGTAAATCACTTTGCACGGTGTCCTGGGGATCTAATCGGGGTGAAATCCCGGATACCCAAGTTATTAAAAAATGAAAGAAAAGGTCTGAAATGAATATTTGCAATGTATCAGGCAATGCATTCATCCAAGAATTCCACAACTAGCAGTGATTGGATTCTCGGAAAGTGTATCAAACTTGTACACGTCGGAGATGAGATGCCGGTGGCTAGCGGAGCTTCTTGACGGCACATTCAAGCTGCCAGGCATTAAAGAGATGGAAAAAGATGTGGCGAATTGGGATGAATACATGAAGACATACTCCGGCCAATACTACAGGAGATCCTGCATTGGTGCTCTTCATATATGGTACAATGATCAACTCTGCAAAGACATGGGCTGGAACCCCAAAAGAAAGAAGGGATTCATCGCTGAATTGTTCGAGCCTTATGGTCCAATGGACTACGCAGGCTCTTAAGTTTGTGAGAAATGTTAGAAATTATATTTTTATTTTATAATTATCTTAAAATGTTGATATAACATAGAGAGCGTCTACCATCCGGTCTTGGCAGAAAAGGGGGCTTTTTTGCCCACCAATAATAAGTTGTCACCTCAACATTTTAAGAAAATTGCACAGATTTAAAATAAAACCAAAACACCCCATCAACTAATCAACCAACCATAACCACCCAGATGCCGCCACCATCGCCGCCCGCCGCCCACCTCCTGCGAACAGACGTCGGCAGCCACCACCCTCTCCGGCAACTTTTCCGGCGAAAAAAAAAAAAAAAAAAAAGAAAGAAAGAAAGATAGATCCGGCCACTGGGGGTGGCCGCGATCCACCCCAACGGCCAGGGGGAGAGAAATCCGGCCAATACAGTGGCCATTTTGGTCTCTCTGGCGAACGAAAAAATATTCCGGCGAGGTCACAAAAATCGTTTCTAATGCCTAAAAAATCGATTCTAATGCCACCAATTCGTTTCTAATGCATCAAAACTAAAACCTAGAGGGGAAGGTGAACCCTTTTGAGGATTTTATCATCCTAACAACCAAAAAAAAATCAGCCCGGAAGGAAAAAAAAAAAAAAAAAACCAAACCCACGGCCGGCGAGACCCAGCCGTGGGTCTCGGTGGCCAGTGGGTCGTCCGCGAGGTGTCTTAGAGCGACGACGAGATCCTTCCGGCGAGACCCAGCGACGACGAGATCCTTCCTTCTTCCTTCTTTTCTCTTCTTTCTCTTTTCTTTCTTGCTCCATCGTGAAGTTTCTTCTTCAGCAGTGTGGGTCTCGTGCGGGAGGGTGTAGAATTTGTTTTTGCATTTTTTTCTCTTTTTGTGAGGTGTCAACATATGAGTGGTGGGCAAAAAACGCCACCTTTTTGCCCCATCCGAATTGAAGTTATTCTCTATAATATAATCAACCAATTTTTGAGTCAATAATTGTTTTAAAAAAATAAATCTAAAGATTGGTTGAAACTATTACATCAGCATTGTGTGATAATTGTAGGATAAAAATGTGATTTCTAGCATTATATTAAAGTGAACCCTATGACGGGTTCTAAAACATGAGTTGTCAGTCATCTCTGACACTTACTTTGTACATGCATTTGAGGTTAAAATAATGCTACACTTACTCACTTTTTTACACAATTTTTTTACGCCCATAGGTAGCTTTTAAAACTACCATTGAATATTGATAGATCTTTATTAAATTTTGATCTAATGGTGATTTTAAAAGCCACTTATAAATGAAAAAAATGTCTCCAAGAGGTAGCTCAATCGGCTGTGAACCACGCCTAATGAAGCGGAGGTCACAAATTTGAATCCCCCTCCCTTTTCCCTTGTGTGGACATATCAAAAAATAAATAAATAAATGAAAAAAATGTGTAAAGAAATGAAAGTAAGTATAACATTCCTCTTGGAATGAATACCCTCTGGCTTTTTTATGATGATTCATTTGAAAGCATTAAAGTCTTGCTTAAAATAAAAATAAAACTATTAAATTGGTCCATGTGGTTTGACCTTGTAACAAATAAATCATTGTAGTTTCAAAATGAACTTATAAATGTGATGTGCTTTTGTGACAATGATTCATGGGATAATTTTGGTCATTTTTCCTGCTTGCCTTTATGAAAATACAAATTTATGCACAAATAGACAGTTGAAAATAAATAAATAAAAAAAAATATAGTTGGCTACCACCCTAAAGGTCTTCTGGTCGTGATTCGGCCACTCCAAGAGGCCAAATTTAAGAGTGTTCTGAACAAAGAATAAAAGGGTATCGCATTTTTTCTTTTTTATTAATATAAAAGGGAACAATACAAAAACACCCATCATAGTACTAGCCTCGACAAGGAAGATTGTCTCAATAAATCCCTCATTTTGGAAGTACAATTGCTCGTGCGGGAAAGAAAGACCTGGACTTCGCCAGAGAATAAGATGCATGTTTGCATCAATAATCCAATGATAATCTAAAAAGCATAAATGACAAATTAGTAACAATATTTATAGCCTTCCATGAAAAATAATAATAATTCATTGAAAAATGATCTAATTGATAACAAATGGTTTTGATTTGTTTACTCTATACCAGATGATACAAATCGAAAATCAAAACTGTTTTATCTGCTTAATAAGAAGATCTCTTAAGGAATCTATGTCATACTTGAGAATAGTAGTAGTCCTGCAATCATTCCAGATTGTTCCCATCTCAGTTGGCCAGCTGAAAAAGGTGGTGTTAAATCTCAGGCCCAAAAAAGTAGTTCTATATTCAAAAGCCAAATTCCAAGGAAGAAAAGCACAAGAGATTCAATCAATAAACCATTACAAGCAAACTTTTATGAGTGATTCTAACAGATAGTAGCAGTTTTTTTTTTTTTTTTTCTTTTCTTTTCTTTTCCATTTCAATTGAGAAACAAGAAATGCATGCAATATCAACTAAACTAAGAAAGCCATTTAAGGTAACAAATTAGAAATAAGGAATGTCATTTGTATGGTTAGTTCGTATAAAAGTCTGAAAACGTCACCTCAATGGGAATACTTTAGTTCATCTCCCTTGTTTCAAAAAGAAAAGTGACTATTTATCCTTTTTTTTTCCCAACTCGAATGAGAACACACTCAAATACATACTCCATGATGGCTGAAGTAGCACTGAAAATCACTATTAGATTTTAGATTGATCACTAGTGAATTTCAAATCTAATAGTGATTTTTAGTGCCGCATCCAAAGTGTACATTTGGGAGTGTGTGTAGCATTTATCCACTCAAATTACTTCGAATCTACTGTAGCTATAGAAAACGAATATCATCTCCTGTCCTTGCTGGAATTGGGGTACAAGCTATATTCAGAAAGTAATATTCCAATAAAATGGTTTCCTTTTATAAATTTTTTTTTAGTGTTTTCTTCTCTAATAAAACTTGCGTGTAAAAAGCAACTGGCAGTCGCCTACAGAAACAGAGAACATGAGGAAGGGGGAAATAAATATAAAAACAAGTATGAATTACAAATGACCTTTTACCAAAGTTTGATGGGGTGAATTAAACCGTATTTGAAGACACATTCAAATGAATCCATAGGTTTGGAACTAGGAAGACTTACCCACCGTCATGCATAGATTTGTGGGACCAAAGACGAGTTAAATTATCATTAGTTGAAGAAAAGCAAACAAATTAATTACAAGAACATATATGATGTTAATATGTATCAGAAAGTTAGAACACTACGATCCATAATCAGAGTTATGAATATTGACCAACCTCAAGTCTCTGGAAGTCCCTGTGCAGGAACCACCATGGGCCCCTTTTTGATAGTAATCTGAAAAAATAGATTAAAATTAGTCAACGAGCACGAGCAAGAAATAGCAAAGATAAAAAATGCATAAGCAGAGCAACACTGATAAGCATCTACAAAAGTCTTCAGTAACATTGACAGGCCAACAATACCTAACTTTTAAAACGTTGACTACAAATAAAAGTTGATATCATTAGTATTATATGATACCGGACCAAAGATTAATTGAAGAACTAAAATATGCTTTCACATCACTAAATCACTAAGATATCAACACTGGGCGTATGACAAGTAGAGACGTGGATAATAAAAATACTCATCAGCAATTGCACATCGGCCCCTTGACTACTGTCAAGAAATTCAAAATATGCATATAACTTATGGAATGAAAGAAAATACTGATAATATTGTAAATTTTTTACCTCATAAATCCTGCCACCGTTCGTAGGCCCATAAAGAGTGTCAATCCCAACCAAACCCCAGGAAGACCAATAATTGAAGGAGCATAGAGCAAAAATACTGAACATATTGCCCCTACTATCATCTATAAAATCAAATTAAAAATGTCAGAGAAGCAATATGTACAACCAAGTAAGGACATCTCAAATAAGTTTTAACTCTGCATAAGCCAGGCTTACCATCGAGCATGCTGCATATGGGAAGTCTGAAACACCAAAATGGAGACCATCAAAAATATAAGCCAGTGCATTCAAAGGTTGACTAGCACTGACAAACTGTGACAAATTTTAGATGAAATCATTAGAAATATGTAAAGGCACCAACAATTATAACAACTTTAAAGCTATAGACAAATTAAACAAATTGCAGAACACAAGTGTACATACCAATACCCCCGTTTTAACAATTCCTAAAACTTCAGCATCCTTGGTGAACACGGTGGCTAAAGAACCAAAAGAAAGACCCAGAATTGCAGCCAAGCAAATTCCAGTGACCAATCCTATCTGGAAAAACATGCCACATCAAGTCCTCAAACAGAATCTATAAAACTTTCTGTGCATCAGACACTCCGAATACATTGGAGAAGCATAAAAGATATGCTTACCTTTAACACAAAGTGTGTGATGTCCTTTACAGTCTGGTAGTCACCTTTAGATAAAGAACTCGCAATCAGGGCCTACAAATAGATCCAATTTGGAAGTCAACAAATAAAAAACTTCTGTAGGTATCCTGAGAACCAAATGTAGCATCTTGTAGCAAGCGAACTACATATTCTTAAAGAGTTTCTTGGAGGTGCTTAAATTCCAACAATTTAATGCAGAAAGATACTTTTTCCTTTTCATTAGAGAGTGAAATGTTTTCCAAAAGCTCCTTGTCATTTATTTTCCATTCTTCAACCAGTTGTCAGATTTTCCCTGTGTTAATGCATATGCTACTGCAATAGTGCCTTATTTTACCCACAGTCAATTCACAGAGCTGATCATTCCAACCAAATAGAAATTGAATGGATGATAGCATAGGAACAAGTAAATAAGAATGTCATGAAAGCATATAAGAAATCATTCGAAGAAAGAATTGAATACCTGACCAGATGCAGCCAGTGCATCTGTAAGGAGGGATACAGCTAACCATACTTGAATACATATCTGATGTGCAGCCATAGCTACCGGACCTTGACGAGCAGCCATTGACGTCCCCAACGTCAAGGTTGTAAGAACAGCAATAGTTCTTCCAAGAAGAAAGCCACCTAAAGCAGCCAATAATTGGTAAGCATAGCTGTTGAAATACATCTGAAGTAGATAAAAAGGTCTAACATGTATATCAATTGCTATCAGAATAACAAATAGTGAAACAATGCACCATCCAAAATCAATTTACTGTTCCATCAGCAAACTAATGTCAATTACTATCATAATAGCATAATTCATGCAAATGTGCAACTGACTGAAACAACAGTTTAGTCATATGAACCTTCTAAATATACAAGGAGTAAGGATAGACTTGTTTGGGGTTTGTGGGGGAAGGAAGGAATAACAGCCTTTCTAAAAATATAAGTGAAAGAAACCCAAAAAATATTGAAACATTGCACCATCCAAAATCAATGTACTGTTCCATGAGCAAACTAATGTCAATTACTGTCATAATAGCATAATTCATGCAAATGTGCAACTGACTGAAGCAAAAGTTTAGCCATATCAACTGTCTAAATATACGAGTAAGGAGAGTTGCAAAAAACTATAAATGGAACTCTTGCTAGGGGGATGGAGGAATGCCAGCCTTTCTAAAATATAAACACAATCAAACTGACAAAAAACTAAGAACTTACCAGATTTTATATATCCACCAAATTGAAGTGATCCCATCTTCGGAGGCAATAATACAGCTCTCTTGTTTAATTGCCAGATCAGTAAGAAGGTAACAATGTATCTGAAGCATAAATTTTCTAGCATGATTATTGTCAAATAAGGCCAAAAAGAAAAGAGGAAGAAGTAAATAAATCCAAAAAAGCACATACTGAGACACAACAGTGGATATGGCAGCTCCAGTTGCACCCAATCGAAAATAATAAATTAGAGTGGGAAACAAAAATACAGCTAACAGATTACCAATGCCTGCATATGGAACAAAACATAAATTAGCAGAAAGAGAAGCACAAGATATGAAGAAAAACAGAACTAGGATCTTGATAAAGTGTAAATTGGAAAAATAAAGGCAACAAATTGGAAGCAACAAACAGAAGTCACCAGATAAATATGACACTAAAAATATAAGAACTTCTCATACATTCTTCAAAATAAGGTTCTAGAGAGTTGCAAACAACTAAGTCGTGGAGACCAACATCAACTTCTTCCCTTTCAGTGCTAAACATCTTGCACTAAAATCTGTCTCGCTCTCTCTATCGAAAAGAAAATCAGTATTAAGATGAAGGGCACTGATGCAGATGCCCAAACGGATACCCAATAATGGGGACATTGAAAAACTTACACATTGATTTCATTACTTTTTTATTAAGCTCCCAAACAGAAAGAAGCATGATGCGACTCAGATGATGATGAAATGAACATGCACTTCACAGAGCATGTCATTTGTTCTTTTTATTCCTCAATCCAAAGCATACGAGAAAGAATTAGAAAACAAAACAAAAAAGTAAATGCAAGGCACAAAATAACTTTAGTAAAAGAAAAACCAACAAGCTTGAGTATTATGACATATAATATGTATGTTTGTTTAGTCTACATAAGAAGATATCGCTGTCAACAAAAGTGTTAATACACTTATTAAACCCAAACACTTGCCTAGACAAAAAACAGGAGTTTTTGTATCCTTAAAACCACGGAAAACGCCCTGAAGAGCCAAAGACACCACAACTGCAGGAGCACCAAGTGCTCTAAGTGAAAGAAATCGTTGTGCTGGAATGCGCATGGGTGAATCCTGTTCAGAAAATGGCACCAAGAAAAACATATTCCTTGTAAATAAATAAGAGGTCATTTACCTGAGAAAACAAAATGACAGATCTACAAGAAAATAAAGTACAATTCCAATCCTGGAATTACCTAGTAGCCCAATAAAGTCCAAATGTACTATACCCGATAGAGTGGGAAAATATACATAATAAACACAAAAATCTATAATGACTAATGCATATTTAAACATATATATATATAGGAAGAGAGAGAGAGAGAGAAAGAGAGAGAGAGCATGTATTGGTGTGCATGTGTCTTCATGTACAAGTATGCACATACATGTATGCATATGTATAAAAGAGAGGAAAAGGAGGAGGCTGCAATTAATAAACGAACTATGTAAATGTAAGTATATCCAAAAACTTACGGATGATATACCCATCAAACCTAGAAACTTTCCAGATCCCAAATACAAGACTACAGCCTCAATAATACCAATCCCAACTGCTAACAGTAAAGCAGTAGACACTGAAGCTAGTTGCTTTCTTTCAGCTACTCCATTAAACGGTTTACCATTAGTACTGCCTTCCAGACAACCCCCTTCTGTACAACAATCAGAACAAATTAGTACAGAACATGAAAATATTGAACCAATAATATGCCTAATTTTATAATAAATCCAGAATCAAACACAAGTTCAACAGAAAACGTTAAGGCATCAACCATCAATTGTACGTCACCTGAAGCAGAATCTTTGCTTGCATTTTTTGAAATGTCTTCAGCAACAAAAGAAGTAGCAATACTAAGGAGAGGAATATTAAATAGCTTTGATATGTAGTTAAAAATATTTGTGGAAATACCAGATGAACCCAACTCCACAGGACCTACGGGAATAATGAAAAAGAAAAAAGAAAAAAAGAACAGGTTAAAACTCCATAGCTACAAATGCAAAAAAGAGATTGGTTTCAGCTTTGATAATTATAAAGTCAGACTGATGCAAACAGAAACGAGCTTTTAGGTTGATTAAATTCAAGTTTTCCAAAATACCGATCAAAGAATTCATTAATGGCTTTTCTAGTGACTTCCTGCCACACTAACTAAAGCAACTGAAAGTGACAACATTTGCACAACTTCAGTTTGAGAGCAATAAAACCAGGCACTTAGTAGGTAAATACATATCGTTGTTTCCTATATCAACTAATACTTAATTGTCCATTTATTAGTTCTTAGCATACCTCGCCCTTTTTAAAACATTAGAGATGGATATGGCCACCTGAATTAAAAATTCAGAAAAAGTTCATTTTAAATAATTACTCCATGCTTAACCTCGAAATGACTATAACATAACCTCGCAAAGGATTGTAAGTCACCAAATGCATCACATATAAGCGACCAAATAATAATCAACAAAACACAATAAGATATCATCATGGAACAAAAAATAAATTTGCAATGTTTTCAACCTGTGAACAAGAAATCATTTGGTTTTAATCTACATCAAGCAATTGAATGTCAAATAAATTAATATCTATAGCTACAGGCATTTCATGTGAGAAATATAGCCTTTTCTAAGCTCTTAAAAGACCCGTACTATGAATACTTAAATCACCACTTCAAGCATGTAACTCCTAGTTTACTAGTAACAAAACCCACACATCAATGATGGTTAAGGCCAACAAACAGAATGCAGTTGCTTAAGATTGAAATTCTGAAGGAAAAATAAAAAAAGTGCACAAGAATCAAAGCAGAAAGTAAAAATTTAGAACCATCAAGAGGACATTTAAGAGGGACGAAATGAGAACTACTTGCATTCAGATTTTCCCTAGACAATAGGAGTATTATCCAAGAAATCATTTCAATGACACTATTCAAAATGAAATTAGTTCAACCTCTAATGGCAACTGCTATTTACGTAAGCAAATAGACTAATAAATTTATATTTTAATAAGTAAATAGACTACTAAATATAAAAAACGAAAATTAAAAAAAAAAAAGAAAAAAAAAGAAGATAATTAATGAAAAAGAAAACTGTAAACAGAGCATATTAAGGAAAACTAACAACTATCAATGAAAACCTAATCAGCATCAAGACAAGTAAATGGTTATTAAAAAAAAAAATTGTTAAAAAGGGGCTCAAACTGTCAAACATTACGAACAAAAATGTGTTCAAATTAAAATGAAAGAAATATATATATATAACCGCCTAGTACTAAATGAGGAATGAAAAAAAAAACATAATGTACCTAATCTACCGATATAGGCAGTCTCCATCAACTGTGCTAAAGGTTCAAGAGCCTGTCCAGCAATGGCAGGCAAAGAAAGCATTAAAAGTTCACGTTTGGCATCCTGAGACTGAGATTGACCAACAGGAGTTCCTGTCAATTCACTGCAAACAAATTAAGAGAATTGATACTAGTAAATAAGAATCATTATCTGAAACCCAAAAAATAAAAATAAAATAAAATAAAATAAATTTTAGAGAAACCAAACCTAATAACATCTCACACAACATGTAGTGAATCGATTATCTAAACACATGCATATCATGGTTAGCCTGCTACTTGCTTGCTTACTTGCATATCACTGCAGACATTTTCGAGCTAATATACAACTCATAAGAGGGTCTTGACCATACGCAAGCATGCACACAGAGACAGCAAGAGAGAGAAAGAGAATCCTAATATTTATTTTCTACGAGTTGCCATATCAAACAACTTAAAATCATGTCAAAAGTGATAATCAGGTCTATAGCTCTCAAGAGGCTATACCCAATGCACGAAGGCCACATTTAGTTAAGAGCTCCATCCAGTGACCCACTAAGACTACTGTGTTAAGTTCCTGTCCACCTTAGAAGTTTTCTACACTAGCCTTGTGCTCCCAATTGTAATGCAAATCTTATTCAGCAAAAAAAAAATAAACTTTTTTGCCTTATTGGTTACTTCTAAAAATGCTACATGCAGACTCAAAATATAACTAAAAAGTGTTTCCCAATACCAGCTTCATGCATTCATTAAAAGATGGATTAGGAATTGGAAAGGTGCCATCCCAACACAAAGAAGAGGAGATGGGGAAGTGAGAGAGAGGTTACAAAATAAAAGTTATGACACTCATATTACCACTCCATATGTGACGCCCCACATTGCCTGGTTATGGATTATATGATGTGTTTATATAAAATATGCTCTCTCTAAATGATATGAGGCATTTTGGGAGTAAACCCAATACTAAAATCGTGCAGACTTGGCCCAAAGCGAACAATATCATATCATTTAGGGCGGGATGTTACATAAGGTATCAAAGTCATAGCCCAGCCTGAGATGGGGGAGCGTGCACAAGTCCATAGGGGTCACCAGCGAGGACACTGGATCTTAAGAGGGAGTGATTGTGATGTTCCACATTGCCTGAGTATAGATTATATGATGTATTTATATAGAATATGCTCTCTCTAAATGTTATGAGACCTTTGGGAGTAAACCCAATACTAAAATCGTGCGGGCTTGGCCCAAAGCGGACAATATCATATCATTTAGGGCGGGATGTTACACCATAGTATTAAGTTTAATGGTTTCAGTATAAATCAGAACTGCCCGAATCAAGTATTACATATTTTCATATTACAGTCAAGTATATTTCAGAAAAACGATTCATAATTACATGCTGCAGTATTGTTTCTATTTCTATATGAAGACATAAAGTGATATCGATAAGTAACATTACAAAAATTGAAACTAGAGCATCCAAAGCCTCTAAATACATGCCGCACTCAAGGAAATGCACATATACCATTAGAACTAAAGCTGTCGGTATGTACAAATAATAAGATACAAGGATTAAGTTCTTACGGAGTAGAGTCCTCCCCTGAACTGCTCAAGAGCTCTTCTTCCCCTACAGCCAATCTTTCTTCCACATCAGAGGCACCCACATCACAATCTGAATTCAACTGACTACCACACACATTAAACCAAGGTTTTCTCCGACGGGTCACCAGCGGTGACAATAGTGTTCTATGCCTTGAAGACAAATGGAATCCCCCAACAATGTCGGCATTGCCTATCCCCTTCCTGTCAATTCCCACAAAGGAATTACGAACATTGCCACATCGCGATGAAGATAATGGCCTTGTTGGTTTCGTTATAACACCCTTACTCGATAGGGTGGCTGACATCGTTATCAATTCTTGTTATTTCTTACAAAATCAGAATGAGAGCCTAAAAATCCCAAAAAATAAATAAATAAATCACTAAAAAAAATGCAAGCCAAATAGAATCAGANGGTGACAATAGTGTTCTATGCCTTGAAGACAAATGGAATCCCCCAACAATGTCGGCATTGCCTATCCCCTTCCTGTCAATTCCCACAAAGGAATTACGAACATTGCCACATCGCGATGAAGATAATGGCCTTGTTGGTTTCGTTATAACACCCTTACTCGATAGGGTGGCTGACATCGTTATCAATTCTTGTTATTTCTTACAAAATCAGAATGAGAACCTAAAAATCCCAAAAAATAAATAAATAAATCACTAAAAAAAAATGCAAGCCAAATATTAGAATCAGATTAATTATTACATTAACATTCAGAATTGTGCTAATTACATGAAAGATGGTCCAACAGAGCAGCGAAGTTCCCAAAAAAAAAAAAAAATCCAAACTTTTCAAACACTGATTAAAGAAGCATTTGCTAAATTACAACATCCCAAAACGCACACAAATTATGAAAAATAAAAAGCTTTACATTTCAATTTGTTCAGGATTAGCGTAACGAGAGCAAAATCGAAACACATATGAAACAGAGTGCAAGACACAAAACCTCAATTACAGCAAATTATAACGAGTAAACAACGTAGGGAACCGGAAATGCGTCAACTTCACGCTGTTTGGAGCGTAAGGGTCCTGCGGGAAAGCAAAGAACGGCGCTAGAAAACGAAAAAGGTTGGCAGAGCCCTCTGTTCGGTGACCTGGAAAGAAAAATGAGAGAAAAAGCGAAGGAAAATGGAGATAACAAATAGGATAGAAGCTGTGAAAGAGAGAAAGGAATTTGCCTTTCGTTTCCTTTGAAAATTAGGGCTTTAATCGCAGAGAGAAGGATATCATCCTCGTAAGGTTCGCAACATGTACAGAAGACTGACACTCCCTCTCCACTTGCGATGAAGAATGCGGGCGGCGTAGGCTTTAGGCTTATATATGTGCATACCCTTCCACTTTTGTTTAGTTTTTGGCCTCACCGACATATTATTTTATATAAATCATTTGTGTATATTAATTTACAATGGTAATTTTAATTGATGTGAAATGAATGTGATAAAATTTACAGACTATTATAATTTATGACATAAATCATATTTACAACATGTATACGGTAAAATGAAATCGATAAGTTTTTAAGAGGTAGTTCAATCGATTCAGAGACGGATCTGAGGGGGGATCGACAGGGGCTATGGTCCCCCCAAATCCAAGAAGAAAAAAAATATGGCTGTATTTTTTTTAACCGGTCCCCTCCTAATTTCATGGCGTTGTCGGGATGTAGAAGACGTCAAGATGAAGGAGAGAGAGAGAGAGAGAGTGAGAGTGAGAGTGTGGAGTCGGTGCATTAATTCGGGGGTTGGTTGGTAATGTTATGGTTGGTTGGTTTTAAGGATTTGGGAAAGAGTGAAATGTGGGCACGTGAAGGCCAATTAAAGAGACCAAAATCAAAGCCAAACATCAAACATGGGTCTGGTTTATACCTGGTTTTCTTTCTATATTTTTGGCTCTTCCTTTCTTCAATGACTGTTCATTGCACTCTTCAGGTACTTGAGTTTATAAAATACCCTTTGCCCTTCTTCTTAATTGCCCTTAATTTGTTTGATCTTATTTCTTAATTCAGTCCTGAAATGATTAGTTTAAACTTTAAAGCCACATTGTAGGGACAAGGGACTACTACAATCTTTCTTACCTTATAAATTTCATTATATTCATGAGATTATAAGCAAAAAAATTGTAAGAATTTGTGAATTGTGAGACTTGGGTTGGGTGAGTTCACTGACTTGGTTTTTGATTTTCAAGACTTTGGGTTAGGACTTTGGGATGCTCTAATTGATTCAATTACTCAAAGATTTAAAGTAAAAGCTTTGTTTTATGTATATTTAAGTATACACAATAGTGCAGATGCAATGGTTTCTATAACTAATGTGTTTTATTTACTTTGATGAACATTAACATGATCTTTTTAGGTGAACAAGATCTTCGTATGTTTATCTTTTTGTTAAAACTAAATCGAAGCTAATTTTGTTTGTATACGTTACTTTTATGTATTTCAAATTTATATCGCGGTCCATGTTAAAAAAAAAAAAAAATTATACCACGGTCCCCCCTCATCAAATGTTCTAGATCCGTCCCTGAATCGACCATTTCAAATAAAAATGAAAAATGAAAAAAAAAAAAAAAAAGAAGTTCAATCGACTGATCTCTTTTCTTCTTGTGCGAATATGTCAAAAAAAAAAGAAAAAAAGAAAAACCAATAAAGAGTTTCTTTCCATAATTATATTTTATTGATACATGGATAAACTCTCAGCATTTGAACTGATCCACACTCAGATCAACCACAAAACTCAAACCTTATCCAACAATATGGGAAATATATTGCATTTTAAGGGTTTTTTTTTTTTTTTAAGACATGTTTTAAATTGCGTTTGAAAAATAAAACTTTGAAGTCAAAAAAAGAGTTTTCTTTGCAAAAGCTTCATTTTTAGCCTTTTTGTGTGAAAATTGTATTTTTGTTATTTTTAGGTTTTTTAGACATTTAAAAGCATTTTCAATTTTTTTTCTCACATGGCTACTTTTTTTTTTCAACAGAATTTTTTGAATGTTAAACCTATTTTTAGGTCCATCAAATGCACATTTAAACGGACCTTAAAAGTATTTTGTATTTAAAGTGTTAATGAATGTTTTTATTTTGAGAAGAAAAACAAAAAAACAAAAAAACAAAAAAGAGAAGAGGAAAGGAAAGGTCTTAGAATATGCTATTTATAGAAAACAACAATGTCACATTTGGAGGGCTCTGTCTATCATGCGTGTCTCCATTCACAGGCTCTGAGTTTGGCAGTTGGCCAGAAAGCCGAATCTTAGGATATGTTTGCCACATAGACCGACGTGTGTGTAGGTCCCATATCGATATGTCCCAGTTGTAGCCGCCATATGGGGTACAGCTGCAGGCTCTTTCCCGCTGATTGGGTAATCTAACATGGATATGGGCCTAGCCAACCCGAAAAACATAATAGTGTATATGGGCCTCTTTTCTTCTTTTGCTTGCTCCACTGGACAGATGAGAGCTGCCTCAATTTTATTATTATTATTATTATTGTTTTTTTAAGTAAAATCAAATTTTATCTCCGGCAGAATGCAAGTTCTGGCCTTTTTTTTTTTTTTTTTTTACATGTCTACACAAGAAAAAGGGGAGAGAAAATTCGAACTAGTGACTTTCGTTTCATTAGACATAGTTCATAACCAATTGAACTACTCCTTGAGAACGCTAGGTATGGCGTTAGCTCTACGTTTGTTTGAAGAAAATTTTATTGTCTATCTAGTTTTAGGGTAGTGAGGAATGGCAATCAAATCAAAAGAATTTTAAAATTAATTTATAATAAAAAAAAATCCATATACAAATGTTGAATGGGCTTAAATCGGACACACTCATCTTTTGTTACATAGCCATGTTAGTTCCCATCAAACACTAGCGAGGATATAACTCACTGATTGAGGCCTCATTTGTTACTGCTTGAAAGAATCTGTCTGGTGATATGTTTGATTCAATGGTGGTGTGCTTAAAAAATGCAGGCCGTGAGGGCACTGATAAAGTGATGTGATTATTAAGCATTGAAGTGACCGAAGCCATAGTTGNCTTTTTTTTTTTTTTTTTTTTTTTGACATGTTTACGCAAGGAAAGGGAAAGAGAAAATTCGAACTAGTGACTTTTGCTTTATTAGACATGGTTCATAGCCAATTGAACTACTCCTTGAGAACGCTAGGTATGGCGTTAGCTCTACATTTGTTTGAAGAAAATTTTAGTGTCCATATAGTTTTAGGGTAGCGAGAAATGGCAATCAAATAAAAAGAATTTTAAAACTAAATTATAATAAAAAAAAATCCATATACAAATGTTGAATGGGCTTAAATCGAATACACTCATCTTCTGTTACATAGCCCTGTTAGTTCTCATCAAACACTAGCGAGGATATAACTCACTGATTGATGCCTCATTTGTTACTGCTTCAAAGAATCTGTCTAGTGATATGTTTGATTCAACGGTGGGGTGCTTAAAAAATGCAGGCCGTGAGGGCACTAATAAAGTGATGTGATTATTAAACATTGAAGTGACCGAAGCCATAGTTGGTCTGTCAGCTAAATTTTCTTGAACGCACAGCAATCCTATGTGGATGCATCGCATTATTTCATATGTTGAACTAGCTCTCAATATAGGATCAATGATATTTGATGACGTGCCTTCCCTCCAATTTCGCCATGCCTTCAAGATAATTACATGGGCAAGCATTATATCAATGCAAAAAATTTGTTCTATCTATCAATGTCTTGTGTGTTAACACTAATACGCAGAGATAATTTACCCAAAGATAATTGTACTTACATAGCTAAGAAGATCTTCTACATTTCCTTTGATACGGAAATAACTTTGCTTTTGCCCCGATAGCATTTCCAAAACTAATACACCAAAGCTGAAAACATCAGATTTTACTGAAAATAGTCCGTGCATTGCGTACTCCGGAGCCATATATCCACTGCAAGATGATACAGTAATTGCATTGTTATTTGAATGGAAATAGAGCTTTTAACATTTTTTTTTTTTTTTTTTATTTTAGCTCTTGATTGATTCTAGTATATAGGAGACAATAAAATATATATAACATATATATAACATATAATACAAAGCATGCATACAATCTTATAGTTAATTTTGTTTAGATTTTGTTAGGATACTTACTAAGTTCCGGCGATTCTTCTCGTATTTCCATGAGTTTGATCTAGTACAAACAATCTAGCCATGCCGAAATCTGAAATTTTGGGATTCATCTCTGAATCTAATAAAATGTTACTTGTTTTGAGATCTCGATGTATAATACGGAATTGAGAATCTTCATGAAGATAAAGAAGCCATCGAGCAATGCCTACTATGATTTTGTGGCGCTTCTCCCAATCCAAATGTAAACGTTTATTTGGATCTACATATTCCTTCAACTTTATCAATCTAATGAACAAAGATATATCCAATTGTGTTCAACAAGACACACAATTTAAAATAAAACATTGATTACGGTTATATACCACACCAATATCCTACTATGCTAACATGGCATTGTGAATCCACCTTTTTTAAAAAAAAGAAAAATAAATCCACTAATAAATTGGTAACGCCACATCAACATAGTGGGATAGGGGTGAGATATTGGTGTGATATATAGCATTACTATAAAACATTACGAGTAGAATCCAACATTTAAGTAGAAGTATTGTAACCATACCAAATAGGAAGTGATCAAGGCTTGCATTAGGCATGAGCTCATAGATGATAAGCTTTTCATTTCCTTCCAAGCAGAAACCTAGGAGCCTAATTAAATTACGGTGTTGAAGCTTGGCCACTAGGAAGGCTTCATTCTTAAATTCTTGATCGCCTTGTTTGGAATCACTAGACAATCTTTTCACAGTTATTTCATGTCCATTTGGTAGCATACCCTGAAGAAAAGCATATTGAATATATTATGTGTAAGTATGTAACACTTCAGAAGAGAAAAAATAAAAATTTAAAATTTTTTAAAAAAAATCCAAGATTATGAACTTAATTTGTTATAACAAAGAGTGATATGTTATATGATGCTTCCAAATTACCTTGTAAACAGCACCAAACCCACCTTGTCCAAGCTTATTTGCATCTGAAAAATTCTTTGTAGCAACTCTAATTGTAGCAAAGTCGAATTGCAATGATTCAGAATTGATAACTTCATCCACAACTTCATATGAGGAACAAGTCCAAACATCCGAATTAGATACATAAATGCATTGCTTAAAGAAGATTGATGCAATTTTAAGTATGTGCATACAACATTAATATATGGATTATCCACCACTAGTTACTGAATTATATACTCTTCCAAGATCATTAATGAACATAAATCATGAGAGGCTCTTTGTTAATCGTCCATCGTTATCAAACAAATTTGTACCTTGGAAATCAATTTAATCTTTTTTATACCCAATATTGCGTAGAAGTAACTTAATACTTCGTTTGTTTTGACGTAAAATATTTTTCATCGCACGAAAAATATTTTTTGATGTTTGGATCGTACGAAAAATCACAATATATATATAAATTACAATAATATCCTGACTTAATCCCAATGATGACCTGGTCGAGTCCCAACCAACTCCAAGCACGATCTCAACCAAGTCTTGGCGAAGTCCTGACAATAGTCTAGTTGGGTCCCGGCAAGTCCCAATTGGGTCTCAACGATGTCCCAACAATGGTTGGGCCGGGTCCTGGCGAGTCCCAATCGGGTCCTGACAAAGACCTGGTGAGTTTCGACTAGGTCCTAGCTGAGTCCTAACAGTGGCTCAACTGGGTCCCGGTTGAGTCTCAAGTCTTGACAGTGTCTTGGTCCCGACAATGGCTTGACTAGGTCCCAGCGAGTCCCAACCAGGTTTGACAAAGCCATAATCAGGTCTGTCGATTTGAAAATGAGATGCTAAAACTCGAAAAATGATTTATAGTTTTCAAAAATAGGAACCATTTTCCAAAAATTAAAGAGAATTTTTGGGTCAAATCAAAAATATTTTTCATTGACTATCATTTTCTGTTGCACCAAACACCCGAAAATACGAAAAATGTTTTTCAGTAATTGTTTTACGCCGAAACAAATGGAACTTATATATATATATATTATAGAATTGAAATGTTAATGAATATGCAAGAAGCCCAATTTTTAACTTACTTTCGACTTTCTTCCTTCGCTTTTTCACTCTTAAATAGATACCGACACAGATTATTAAAACCACAAAAACAATAGCTGCCACAACTATACTGAATATTGTTCGAGATGAGTTACTGTTCTTTCCTGGCATTCCTGCAAATGCCACAAATCCCTCTCAGCAAAACATTCAAAATTTTAAATTTATCATAATTTGCAAATAGTTTTGTATAACTTAACTATTTCTCATTTTACTAATGAAATGGTAAAAAAATTTGAGAATTGCTACATTTACAAAGAATTTTTACAAAAAATCCTTACAAACACATGTGGCAATTTTTGTCCTTTTCCTTGCCACATGTGCATGTTTGTAAGGATTTTTTGTAAAAATCCTTTGCAAGTCTAGCAATTCTCAAAATATTTACTTCATATATATATTGATTAAAAAAAATTCGATACTCGTAACATTTCTCTTTATATACCCTAAAAATAAAGGAGGAAAATGGGAGCCATACCTTTTGCTGGTGGAGTAGGAGACAATGGTGGCGGTGGTACAACTTCCAGTAACAACAATAAATATAGGGAAAAAATGTTAAATAGAATACTCAAAATAATAATATGATCTTCCCTAAAACCAAAAAGTTAACATTTTAAATGGTTTTAGGGAGACTAAAATTGTTAAATAGACCAAAACTTTTTAGCAGTGTCATACTTGGGTGTATATACATTCAATTGCTATGCAAAAATTTCACTAACAATGGTTAATATATTAAAAGTAGGCTAAAAAAAATAATTAATATATAAAATGGTGTTGGGGTAGCTAAATCTGTAACAAGTAACATTTTATGACAGTTTTTTATTGTTTCACATCATCAGTTTAATTTGATCCACCCAACCGTTAATTAATTACCATATGATTGAAAACAAAAGTACGTTGTCTGAATTTAATTAATTCTTTTCTAACTTTCGTTTATTTCTTTTCATTATTGATATTATTTATATTTTTTTGATATTCTTTTTTAATACGCTTTTGCAAATATTTTTAGATTTAAATTATAATATAAATTAAAACTGCGCTAGTTTGGTTAATTATATAATCATTAATTTATAAGTGAAAGAATTGCATATCACAAAAGAAATACACAAATTCTCATTTCTCAATTAGTTCAACCGCATAATTAGCCAAGATCGATCATCGGTTGTTGTGGAGAGATCAAAATTTAACCCAGATTGCATAGAAGGAACATATACACATACTCTAACCACTAACAAATCTATATATATATATGTATATTTGCATTTGGGTGAATATAGAAAAGAGAAATTATTTGTGTCAATATTATTTTTTTTTCTATCCTATCTTATAAATTAACCAGTAGATTTGTTGACCCAACATAAGTCAATGATTAACTCCACAAATCTAATAGTTAATCTATTAATTTGTAGGTGAATATAAAAAAATGTATATATATATAGGCACATTATTAAGACCAATAATTTTTCGTACAGAAAATCGAGTGCTCACAGCAGCCGAGATAGTAAATTGGCCCAACCTGGACAAGTGGAGGCCGTGACAAGGCTCGTAAATATTGTTTGGTTGTCGTAACCAGTATACGCGCAGGTTGTTTGGGTACAGCCTGAAGATGTTACGTTGCCAATGTATGGATTGCCTTCCCCTTCACATTGCATGGCAGGGCATGTCATCCAGTTGGACAATGGTTTTAGTCCAGAAGGCTCGCATTGTACTCTGGCGCCCTCACCAAAATCATATGAATTTAGAAACTGCAGATCGAAGCCACCAACAAGAAGGAAAACACACACAAATAATATTAATTAATTAATTAAGAGCCATGCATTCAATTTCACACTTACGAGGTATAGTTGTTGCCCGGGCCACATGTGCACTTAATACAATTTCTAGCGGTAAAAAAATAAGTGTCTTTGGCAGCAAGAAAAGGGAAGTCCAAGGAGTTGCTGCTTATAGTACTGGATGTACAAGCTGCAAATAATTAAGCATTTGAGCATCATTTCTTTCCAGTACTAACTTTTAACCTTTAAATCACGTGTTATCCTTAATTACATGTATCAACAGATAACAACGACAACTGAAAACATAACCAAACACAAGCAAATCAACGGAAAAATGCAATCTAAACCGACAACTAGCGCCTTAATTACTGCTTCGGAGGGAGACAAAAAATTTGGAAGTCTAAGGGGAATGCAGCCAGTGAAAGTTGCCTCCACATATGATGGATAAAACTATCGGAGGGAAACTAACAAGAAAACCCTAAAAGACTTAACTCCTTACCAGCTTCCGAGGAAACTAGTGAGACTAAGAAAAATATGTACAACAGTAGTTGCGAGATCACATTCTAGGACGGTGAGTTTGAACCCCAACTGAATTAGGTTTTGTTGAAACTCATATCCGAATCCGATAAATTTGAAATACCAAATATGGTCTTTGGAAAAGAGCCATGGGACCATGGATTTGCTGAAAGAGACCCATGCACGGTAGAGGTGGTGCATGTAGGTCCTGCACGCCAAGGAGAATCGTGTGGTATCCCCGCCGAGAGCAGAGCCATAAGGTGGAAGAGAGAAGACCGGTGAAGGTGGAGGAGAGTCACGAGGATGACAACGGTAGATGGATGGAGGTCCCTAGTGAAGGCAAAAAGACACTACATATATGATTGAGAAAGAGAGAGACACAAGTCGTCTTTCATTCTTGATATTTGTAGAACACGTTGTTCTCAAAGTTTATGTTTCTAGTTTTCTCAAGCAATTGAGAAAGTTTTTTTGTAAGCGCACAGTACTCACGGTCATCTTTTGTAATAAAAAAGAAAACTTGAAGGTTCATCAATACACTTAAAGGAGTTTCTGAATTACCGCGTAAGTGCTGCACCTATATATGTTGTGCTTTATTTTTATGCATTATCTAGCCTAATTCTCTCGAAGTAAAAGATCATGGGATTATTTCCAATGTGCAAAATATTTAGTTAAGGATAATCTGCGGAAAAGATGTATAGTTAAGGAATTTTCTTGCCCTATCGGTGGTTTAGATAGTAAAAATACTGCACAAATATTATGGAAACGTCCTTATGCAGTGCATGTGTGAGGAGCCTGCGGGAAAAAGTTTCAAAAAGGCTCTTGTAGTGAAGGCTATGAACTTCATGGGACGAAGCTGGAGTAGATATGGACAACTAGTAAAAGACACTTGAGGGGTGCTCAATCTGATGCACAACTGGTATATAGATATATTAGCCATACATATTAGAAGAGATGCAAATTTTTTTGCGCACGGGTTGGCAAGAGCAACAATTAGACAAGTCATAGATGAAGATGGATTGAAAAAATTCCTAATTATATATGTGACATTGTTTTGTTATAAGTTATAATAACAACAAACTCCAGTCTCTTGATTATGAATGAAGTCAAAATTTTTCTCAAAATTTTAGAGGATATTCCCATCGAGCCAAATGTTTTTACAAATTAATCATATAACCCAAGTTATGGACAAACAGGGCAAAATAAAAGAAACTTACAAAAAATTAAAGCAAAAAAAAAAGTCCACATATTCAATATAGGAAGTATACATCCAATAAAATCTTATGTCAAATAATAACAAGCTAAAATATATCATTATCCTAATATTATCAAGGGTTTCATTACTTTTGCAATCATACCTTAATTTAAACTTACCATCTTTGAGCACTTTGAAATGTCCACCTTTCAATTGCATTTATGAAGACATTTTTTCAAAAAACAAAAAACAAAGGACATAAATTTTCTTCAAACTGATTTAGAGAAAATTTCTTTCAACTCATCCTAAGAAGTGTAAAGTGTCATCTAACAGAATTAGTATCATCTTCAGTTCATTCGAACCGAAGAATATTCAATTAATTATATTGAATGAGTATTTTTATCCCATAAAAAAATGAAAAAGACAAAAATATCTCTCAAATATAATTAATTAGACACTATCCGGTTCAAATGGTTGAATTTCTCAAAAATCAATGTTTAAGTTTCTATATTAGTAGAATAGTAATAAATTACCTTTAAAGAAAACATGTGTCTTTGATATATTAGATAACACTCGACACTTATTAAAATAGATTGAAAAAAAAAAATTTCTCCAAAATAGTATAAAAGAAATTTCTGTCCAAAAAGAAACCTTTGAGGGGGACATCAAGAACTTGAGCGGCCTTAAGATCGCTAGCGTTAGTCATCTGATTGAGGCTCAACAGAGTAGCCGACGTGGTCCCATACTGCTCCGCTATGCCCTCCACCGTGCTCCCAGCATCCACCAGGTGTCCATAATGGACGACCTTCACCCCATCCACGTCATCACAGCTGCACGGAAGTGGGATCCTCAGCTTCTTCCCCACCTCAATCTTGTTCACATCAGCCAACCCATTAACGGCCGCGATTTCCTGGTACGTTACCTGTTAAATATCAATTAATTAAAACCATTAACTAAGATCAATATAATAATATTAAATTAAAAATTAAAGTTTAACGGGATGATTTATCGTTACCAGTCCAGAAAACACCTCGGCGGCGATGTGGTACAACCCGCCGCCGCCGAAGGCGGTGTAGACGGGGCTGGGGTTAGAGAGACCCGTGCCGTTGGAGCAGGCGCAGGTGAAGGGGATTCTGATCTTCTGCTGCGCATGGATGGTCTGCTTTTCTGAGGTGGTGCTTGGGAAGTTGTTGGAGCCGAGGAGGTGGCGGAGCTTCTTGACTTGGAAGAGGTCTTGGATGGCGGAGAGGGTGGTCTTTCTGGGGGACACGTAATCGATCAGGGCGGTGCACTTCACGGTCGCTTTGCTGCATTTGAATGGTGCCAGTGGCTGAGCGGTTGATGTGATGGCCAGAGCAGAGGCTAGGACCACACCCAGAAACACCTTAGTATAACCCATTTCTCTCTCTCTGTCTCTTTAGCTTTGAGGATTCTATTTTGGGGAATATATATATACATATATTGACATGTCCCACAAGGGAAGGGAAAGTGAAGAGGAAGATTCGTTCGCCTGTTCATGAGGTAGGGGGAGGACTGAGACATGCTTCCAATATTTCCGATTTTCGAGTTTCAGATTGTAGGTTAACATTTTGACTCTTAAAGAACAGGAAGAAGACGAACAAAACGCAGCTTTGAATTTCTCTTTACAAAACACACCGTTTTAATAAAGTTAACCTGAAAGATCACCAAAACGCATGTTTCATGAATTCATGTTGGCTTTTAAATTTTTCATCTTTTCGTTGTTGACTTGTTGACTTTGTTGCGTGTTTCATAGTTTTCCCTTTTTTTTTTTTTCTTTTTTTTTTTCTTTTTTTTTCATTTTTAAATTAAGATCTAGAACTTGCTCACCAAAACACGAGCCGACCAAAACGCTAGAGTATGTTTCTCTTTGTATTTAAAAAATAGAGTTTTTAAATAATAAGGTTCGTTATGATTATTTTTAAGTTTTTTAGATCTTTAAAAATGTTTTTAAATTTTTTTATCAAATTAATACTTTTTTCTTCAAACGAATTTTTTGAGTATTAAACGAATTTTTTTAGTATTAAACAAATTTTTAAGCCATTCAAACTTACACCCAAATTAACATGCCTTTAGAATAAAATGATTTGGTAGAATTGAGTCTCGCTCTAGTCACACTAATATCTCAATGTTTCAACATTATTGTCCACATAAAAATCTAAAGTTTCAATATCCAAATTGCGAACAAAAACACTTGCGAAACTGTAGTGTGATTTGCGAACTTTATTGGATTTCAAATTTGCTTAAGCTTAAAATAATTTCGACAATAAATGAGAAGTGTAGATTGAAACAATTTGCTTAAAACAAAGCACAAAGTCATTTCCTTTTGGACAATTTTATATGTTGCGAAAATTCTGGTACATAATTAAATTTTTACATTGATTTATTTTTAAATTTATTATCAAATAATAAAAATGCCTACATAAGCTCTTATATATACCTAGATTGCTCGTTTAAATCAACACATCAACAACAACGGAATAAATTAACGATATGCGTGATAAAATAAATTATAAGTTATATTTATATATTTTAAACAATAGTTAAATTTTGTTGAATTGTTTATAGTTTTGTTAGTTATATTATTTAATATTTGTCCAAAAATTATCTTTTAATCTTGACCCATCTAAACCAAAATCTACTTGGATTATAGAGCAATTTGGGTGCACCTAGCCTGTTGAACAAAAGTCACCTTTTGTGTCACCAATAAGAAGCTAACACATCATCCAAATTTATTAGACTTATACTTAAAACAAAAACATAAAGTACGTACATAGAGTCACTCTCTAGGTTTCTCTTTGGGACACTGTTGGGGTATCCTTGGAGACTAACAACTAGTTGAGGGGTTTGTCTCTCTCTGCTTGACAGGAGGGGAGGTTTGGGTTTTACTTGTATAGAGTTCGAGTGTGGAAATAACGAAGATGGAGGGTTTGGAGAATTTGTGTTGTCGGATTACGTTGACTGGTGGTGAGAAGGAAGGTATTTCGATCTCAGAAGGAGAGATTTTCGATGTACGTCAGAAGGGTGAATTGTGCTTGGTAGGGAAACTATGGATTGAGAAGACAACTAATAAGGAAGCTTTCAAAACAGTTTTATCTAGACTATGGAGACTTGTGGGGACTGTCATTTTCAAAGAAATTCAAGAGAATCTGTGGCTATTTGAATTTTCCAATGCAGTTGACAAGCGAAGGGTCTTAGCAGGAAGGCCATGGGCGTTTGATCGTCATGCTCTAATTATTAATGAATTTGAAGGGCAGACACCTCCATCTCAGATGATCCTTACTTCTACCCCTATTTGGATTCAAGTCCACGATATGCCGTTGTCATGCATGTCTAAGACAGTGGGTATGAAAATCGGTGAATCTATGAGGACACTGGAAGATGTGGATTTGGCAGGGGATAGTGCAAGTTGGGGGCGGTGTCTTCTTATACGTGTGTGGATTGATCTCTCAGAGCCTTTGGAGCGTGGTAGAGCGTTGCACTTGGGTGGCCATTCTTATTGGGTAATATTCAGGTATGAAAAGCTTCCAATGTTTTGTTTTTACTGCAGTCGGGTGATACACGGTAGACTGGGATGTCCTCAAAAGCACGATACTAGGATCAATGTGGCGGAGGACAAGAAACAATAGGGTGTATGGCTGAGGGCGGAAGGGCATAATCAAAACTTAAAATATGAGGGAGGAAGAAGGCCTTCTCGTTCCAGAAGGGCGGAGGAGTATAACTCTGATGACGGTGCTAGCGGCGACCAACCGATCTGCTCTGGTAATCTCTCTCTAGCAGGAATTGGTGGGACTAACCGTCATACACGTGGTGATACTAGCGATGTTGGCTCCGGTTTTTCTAGATGTAGTGGGGGTGTTACTGGTGACGTGAGCAGATGCATGGATTGAAGGAACCACCAGCTCCTGTATGCCATCTTCCGGATAATGCTGATGATGTGTGCAAGGTTGAGCCAACTGGGCATGTCCTACCTACAGACGTGGCTACGCCCACTACCCTTGGCGTGTCCACAAGTGGAACCATCCACGATGCGTCCGGATTGAGTGGAAGTGAACGTGTGCATGTGAAGAGGCCTCTGTTAATTCCTGCACAACCGTTTCGGATAAGTGATGATCGTGGGCTCAATAAGGCTTCCAACTGCCACGATCAAGTCATGGCCTATGCTACGATGACGTGTGTAGTACTCCCTGCTGTTTCGAGATTGGGTTGCGATAATGGGTGCAAAAAGATTTCAAACTGCCACAATCAAGTCATGGCAGCTGCTACGTCGACGTGTGAAGTAGTCACTGCAACGTGTGAAGTAATCTCTGTTGTCCTGGGATTAGATTGTAGTGATGGGCGCAATAAGGATGCCAACTACCACGATCCAGTCCTGGTAACTGCTATGGCCACGTGTGAAGTTATTCCTGCTATTCTGGGATCAGGTAGCATGAGTGGGGTGACACTGATGAAGGGTGTAGGGCAAACACTTGAGGATGTATGTATGGTTGATGTTACGCAATCGGGTGGCCTGCTGCAGGAGGCTCATTTGTGTGTTGCACGTGCATCAGGTGGGGAAAAAGGGAGTGACAACTTAGCAACGGGAATGGTCCAGACTTGGGTAGTAAGTTGACGGGTCGTGTTCGCACTTGGAAGAAGCAAGCTTGAGTAAAACATGTCTTTGGTGGCAGTGGGCGCTAGTTCATCTAAAAAATGCAAGGCAGTTGAGAGAGAGTCGAGTAAGCATGTGGTGACCAGAGGAAAGAAAGCAAGGAAAATAAAAGTTCATTCTCACCTTGTTGAGAGTCCACAGGCGGAGGCTGTTGAGCAGCCCCGCCTAGCAGTATGAATCTCTTAAGCTGGAACTGCCTGGAGGTTGGGAGTCTTGGGCGAGTTCGTGACCTTTGCCAACTGGTAAAGGAAAATCATCCCAACATTTTGTTTCTTATGGGAACAAAATGTAGTAAGACTAAGTTGGAATTACTTCAAGTAAAGATGGGGTATGGGGGTCTGTTTATGGTGGATCCGGTGGGAATGAGCGGAGGTCTGGCACTTTTCTAGAGGGATGATGTTGACTTGGAAATACCAAATTTTTCAAGAAGACATATTAATTCAATTGTGAAAGGAAAGGGTGGTGAGAGTTCCTGGAAGCTTACAAGCTTCTATGGGCATCCTAATTGGTCGAAGAGGCATGAATCGTGGGCTTTGCTGCGTTATTTGCAAAGCTATAATCCGACCTCATGGTTGGTTATAGGGGACTTCAATGAAATAATGACGCAAGATGAGAAGGTTGGAACCGTTATGGCACGTGAAGGACAGTTGAATGCTTTCCGTGATGTGCTCTAAGATTGTTTATTGAGTGATCTAGGCTTCAAGGGGTCGCTCTTTACATGGACTAATGGTAGGGAGAGGGATGAGTTTATTAAAGAGCGGCTCGACCGTGCAGTGACAAACCGTGAGTGGTGTGTCAAGCACCAATTGGCGGAGGTTTGGGTTCTTGCTACAAGATCCTCGGATCATAAACCATTTTGTCTGCGGATGGGAAGGGGTGATGGTGAAAGGGAACGAACTGTTTTCTCTAAACGGTTTAAAATAGAGGCCTCATGGATGGTGGATGAGGATTACAAAACAGTTGTCGCAGATGCATGGCAAAACGGTGGGCTAGGAGGGTAAAAAATGCAGTAGGTTAGACAAAAGCTGGCTACATGTCAGGCTGATCTCTCCTCTTGGAGTTCACGTAAGTTTGGCAATGCAGAGAAGAAGATAACTCGAAAGACTAAGCAGTTGGAGCTATTACAAAGGGAGGAGGGTCCAGACAATTATGAGGCTATCAAAGCGTTAAAAAAGGAGATTGATTTTATTATGGAACATGAGGACATCAAATGGAAGCAAATGGCCAAACAAAATTGGTATCAACATGAGGATCGCAACACACCCTTCTTTCATGCATGGGCAAATCATAGGAGGAAAATTAATCAAATCAAGAAAGTTATGGATGAGACCGGCTCTATGTGGAAGAAACAACATGAGATTGGAGCTGGTTTTGTACATTATTTCACATTTTGTTCACAGCTGGGGAGGTACATGGAGTGATTGATTGCTTGGGGAACCTAGATGGCCGTATGACAAAGGAGATGAATGAGACGCTCACTAGGACGTTTACGGTGGCCGAGGTGGATTTCGCTCTTCACCAAATGCATTCACTCAAGTCACCGGGTCTGGATGGTTTCTCCGCCTGTTTTTACCAAAATTCTTGACCAACGGTAAAAGGCGAGGTATGTAATGCAGTGCTTGAGTTCCTCAATTTTTATGTGTTTGATAGGGATATTAATCTTACTAACGTAGCACTTATTCCTAAGATTAGCAACCCTACTAAAGTTACGGACTTTCTGCCAATTAGCCTTTGGAATGTCATTTACAAACTGATAGCCAAAGTTCTAGCAAATAGAATGAAGAAGGTATTGTTTGTTATCATTTCACAAACACAGAGTGCATTCATCCCGGGTAGGCTTATTACATAAAACATTTTGGTGGCATTTGAAGCATTACATATTATGGATGGAAGGATGAAGGGGAGGGAGTGAGGGTCATATGGCTTTAAAATTGGATATGAGTAAAGCCTATGATAGGGTTGAATGGGATTTTTTGGAAATGGTAATGCGTAAGATTGGCTTTAGTGAACAGTGGGTTAAATTAACAATGACTTGTGTCTGCACTGTCTCATACTCCGTGGTGGTGCACGGGCAGCCTTATGGAAAGATTATTCCGACCCGCGGTTTATGACAAGGTGACCCTCTCTCACCATATTTTTTCATTCTTTATGCTGAAGGTTTGAGCTTCTTGTTTCAAAAGGCTGAGCGGAAAGGAGAATTACTGGCCTGCCAATCACTAGGGGGAACTAGACTAAACCACTTTTTTTTTTTGCGGAAGACAGCTTACGTTTTTGTAAAGCCAATATTAATGAGTAGGAGCAGGTTCAGGAGATCCTAGTGACCTATGAGAGAGCATCTGGTCAGAAACTGAATAGAGAGAAAACTTATGTATTCTTTAGTAGAAACACTCAGGCGGCCACAAGATCTGTTATTTTAGCATCGGCATGGGTTTCCTATACACAAAGGTATGAAAAGTACTTAGGTCTTCCAGTAGTTGGTAGATCGAAAGTAAGTACATTTTCTTCTATAAATGGGCAGATTTGGGACAGAATAAGCGGTTGGAGAAGTTCCTCTCACAAGTCGAGAAAGAAATAATGCTTAAAGCTGTCATTCAGGCTATCCCCACTTATGCGATGAATGTGTTTCTCCTACCCAAAACTCTATGTCATGATATAAATTCCATGATGTCGAAGTTTTGGTGGGGACACAAGGAGAATGATTCCAAAATGGCATGGATGAGTTGGGAGAAACTTGGGAGGGCTAAGGAGAAGGGCGGCATGGGCTTTAGAGATTTGGAGTGCTTCAATTTAGCTCTCCTCACCAAGCAAGGGTGGCGGCTCATTCACAACACGGACTCTTTGATTGCTCAGGTTTTTAAGGAGAAATACTATCCACATGCATCTTTTCAAAAATCAATATTAGGCACAAGACCATCCTATGCTTGGAGGAGTATTTTTGCCTCAAAATCTCTTTTGCAAGAGGGTATGATGTGGAGAGTGGGTGATGGGAAATCCATTAAAATCTAGGAGGATAAGTGGATCCCTTCTCCATCTACTTTTTCTATCCAATCTCCAGTTAATATTCTGGAGAATGATGCCAAGGTGTGCTCTCTGATTGATGAAGACACAAGATGGTGGAACAAGGCATTGGTAGGTAGAATTTTCAGCAAAGAGGAAGCCGATATTATTTGCAGCATGCCCATCTGTCCTTTGCAGCAAAATGACCGGATGGTATGGGCAGGTTCAGCGAAGGGGGATTTCAATGTGAAAAGTGCTTATCACTTTGCTAAATCCTTGGTGGAGAGTATTAAAGGGAGCAGCTCCTCTATGAAAAATGTCACAAAGATATTGAAGGAGGTGTGGTGGGTGAAGGGACCTAGAGTTCTCACGACTTTCCTATGGAAAGTATGTGCAAACATCTTGCCAACTAGAGCCAATCTATGTCGAAGAGGAGTTGTTGATGATCCAATTTGTCCAATTTGTCAAATTGAACCCGAGAAAATTAGTCATGCTCTATGGAATTGTTCGGCTGCTTCGAATGTCTAGTGTGAATGTCCGTCACAGATCCAAAAATGTGCAATTGTTGATGATTGTTTTCTGAATATTTTTAACCAGGTGCAGAGGAAGTTTGGAATGGAAGAGTTGCAGCTTATCGTCATAATAGCTACATTAATATGGCTCCGGCGTAATGAGGTGGTGTTTGGTGGGAATTTTTGGACTCCATCAGATCTGGTTAGACGAGCCAGAGATCAACAGGAAGCTGCCAACTCTGCAGACCAAACCCGACGAGATAATCTCTTTAAGCCAACTATTTCATTGGAGGTTAGCTAGAGAGCACCGTGTATGGGGACAGTGAAGGCGAATTGGGATGCAGTGGTTGATCGGGGTGGCGAGAGAATAGGTATTGGCATGGTGGTGCGCGATTCTTTAGGGATGTGTATTGCTGCACTTGCTTTTGGGTTGGCAGTGGTTATGGACCCAACAAGTGCGGAGGTGTATAGAGCGTGGAAACTGGCTAAATTTTGTTCCAAAGAAGGATACCGAAAGCTTGAGGTGGAAGGAGATGCTCTTGAGATCGTGCAAGCCTTACGTGCTGAAACCACCTATCGTGGCAGTTACTGCCATTTGGTGGAAGGGACAAAGCTATTGCTCAATATGGCAGACAACTAGGAAGCTAGACATGTGCGCCGGTCTGGAAACACTGTTGCACATACATTAGCCCAATATGCTTTATCTTGTAATGCATAGCAAGTTTGGTTCATGGAGTGTCCTTCATGTATCCAAGAGATTATTCTTGTAGAGCAAGAGCTTATTTGATTTATAAGATTGGATTCTCATTTCAAAAAAGAAAAAACAAAAACACAACCACATATTATAATCTATATAAAATAAACAATTAATTAAAAAAAAAAAAAAAAAGAACTGAAGGGGTGGCTAGCTCCCACCCCATATCTGGATTTGGGGTGGCTCCCAATGGCATGGCCAAGGGAGTGGCCAGCGAGCCACCCCTAACCCATGGGGTGGCTTGCCAGCCACTCCCAAGGCCATGGGAGTGGCCACGCAACCACCCCTAGGCCTAGAGGGGTGGCCAGCCAGCCTCCCCTTCATTTCCCTTCAATTTTTGGTTTCTTTTTTAAAAAAAAAAAGTATAAATTA
This sequence comes from Carpinus fangiana, assembly GCA_006937295.1. NCBI lineage: Eukaryota > Viridiplantae > Streptophyta > Magnoliopsida > Fagales > Betulaceae > Carpinus > Carpinus fangiana. Next base: position 10,681,196 of record CM017322.1, read on the forward strand.
ATTTTTTATTTGATATGTGATATAATCTGGTGTGTTGAGCTTTTTTTAAAAAAAAAACTTAAGTTTGTTAAATTTAGCTTAGGTATCAGTTTCGTATTGGTTGCACAAAATTCACCTTTTGTGCAACCTCCTCATTAAGTTATTCTTCTTGGATTCACCACCGATTTTAACAAAAGTAGTAATTGAAATAAATTAAAAGTTTGATACCCTTAAATGAAAGTTTTTAAATTTTAAAAATGTATTTTCAAAACATATGAAAGCTTAGCATGAAAATTTAGAGAAATATTATATATATAGGAAAATTATACTTTTATTCCTGAAAGTTTCACTCGATTTGCAATTTAACCTCTAATGGTTAAAAATTTGCAAAGTAACCACTCCGTTAATCATTTACATCAAATTTGACGAAAAATTGTACATGTGCAAGGCAGGCACATGCATTTTTGGTCTAAATTTTCTAAAATTACCTTAAGTATTTAAGAAATTTCAAAATGTCCTCAATTCAACAAGCCAACATAAATAAATTTAGGGTTGGTTGCGGCCGCCCCCAATGTGGCCTTTTGGGGGTGGCTGAGTCACCCCCAAAGGGTTTGGGGTTGGTTTTGCGCCACCCCCATTTGGTCCCTTGGGGGTGGCTTGTTGGACACTTGGTGTAATGCCTCCAAAATTAACCTTAGCTAATTCGGTGGAGTCACTGGTAACTAACCCATTTAAACCAACTTGTAACTAAACGGGAAGTCACCCTTCTAGAATTATTAGAGTAAATGCAAGTGAAGGTGAATTAATCTGAAAGAACTAGTAATCATCAAGTAAAAATATGGAGCAACTAAGCAATAAAGGCAAACCTGTAGTCATAAGCAATTCCTAGTCAGATAGGCAGTAGCAGCCATTGCCACTCTTAGAGTAATAAATCAGATTACCTAGAGAATAATAATTGTGTAAGTCTAACGACTTAGTAAGTAAACTTTACAACATGGGTATGACATGAGTCTAATTAATGAAAGTTTGAGTATAATAACAAGAGGTCTTTGGTAAGGTTTAGGTTTTTAGTAAACGTACACCTTTTTGGTAAGGTATAGGTTTTTAGTAAAAGATCGAGGTGTAATACCGGCAATAACTACCTAATATTTTAATGCAAGAAAAGGTTAATGCATTATAGGTCATAACTCTCATATATGGTCTACCCGAGATATTACCCATTCTCAGTAGGGTTGGCACTGTCTCGAGTGACCTGTAGTACAATGCCGATGCCCCAACCATTGCACAACATACTATACGTAACACTAACGGCACGACCGAGTCCGACCTCGGGTGGCCCACATTGCTAATGACTTCCGACCTGTAATGACCAAGCCATTGGGAATGGCTACACCGTGGTCACAAAACCAATGGATCCAAAGCCTCCATATAACACACACATTTGACCATAGTATGAAGTATATATAGTAAGCTCATGGCCGTTTATACCGCACGTACCGGCATACCATGTCATACGATGCATTTTAACAATTAGATAATAGTACAACTATCAAGTATTTACAGAAAATATGCATGCTCATATAATACTCATGATCAGTCAACTGACATATCTCACGTTTTAAGTAAAAAGGTCGTAAGTATTTACTTACCTCACGCACTTGAGCGAATCCTTCAACTAAGCTAAATCATGTTATAACGGATACAAGACACAATTATTCTAAGCCTTACAAAACCTAAAAATATGGCTAAACTAAAGTGTACACATTTGAAATTTGAAAACCAGTGCTCTACCCACTGACCGTACATCCGGCCTCGATAGCGTACGTCCGCTCAGTGAGTTAAGCATACCTCGAGTTTTCAAACAGCACTTGATTCCTACATTATTTCTAAACCTCTATGCCTCTTCTAAGCTAACAAATAAGCACATGCAACGTAAGGAATCAAAACACAATGAAACTTTGAAAGAATCTTTTGAAAACTTTATCATCTTTAAAGAATGCTTAATAAACACTTGGAAAACTCATCAAAGTAGAACTAGGAGATAAAACAGTGCTAAAATGTAAAGGAAACGGAGCCTACCCCAAAGCTAAGTATGGACATGGTTTCACATCCTTGGAAACTCCTCTTTGAAGCTCACTCTCACCAATTTTCACTCACAAGCAAGGTTTTGGGTTCTGGTAGCCTAGGGGTGTGCCAGGAGACTGGAAGGGGGCGTAAAATATGAGGGTGGAGGTGGATATTTATAGGGAAAGATCGACACCAACTCCCTAACAAAGCAAACAGACGTCTGGCCACCCCTAACGTACATCCGGTGCTATTGCACAGTGGTCCAAAAGGTATTTTGGACGTCCAGGTATTACCTAGAGGGTATTTAAAAAAGTAGCGTACGTCTGTGTGGTCCCACGTACGTCCATTGTACTATTTGTAGAACGTACGTCTGGTGGTCCCCCCACGTACGTTCACACTAAAGACAAGTGCGTACATCCGCCTGACCTAACGTGCGTCCACCTCCAGAGGGTTAGTGTTTGGCTTCTATTTCCTAATGGGTCAAGGTGTTGTTAGGTTAATGCTAAGGGTTTTGGGTCTTGTTAAAACAATTTGATTGAAAACCTTGTTATCCGCTTTTACGGAAAAGATTTCAATTAATAAAAATGTTTATTTTTATCGGGGTATTATACTTGGGGTGGCTAGCCAACCCCAAATGGGCAAGAAAATGAGCAAAAAGGTGACTACGGCCGCCTCCAATCTGGCCATTTAGGGGTGGCCGAGTCACCCTCAAAGGTGAGGGTGACTTGGCCACCCCCATTTGGCCATTTGTTACCTCCCCCCC
>CM017322.1:10684801-10707872 GCA_006937295.1 Carpinus fangiana
AAAACCATTTTTTTTTAAAAAAAAACGAATTAAAAAATAACTGAAATTTTGAAAAAAAAAAACGATTTTTAAATTTTGTTTTAAAAAAAATATTTTTTTAAACAAAATTTTTAATTTTTTTAGAACGGAAATTTTTATTTCAAAAAATTATAAAACAAAAATAAAAAATGAAAATGAAAACTTTCAAATTTATAAAAAAATTGAAAATTTTTAATTTATTTTCTTATAAAAAGGAAATTTTAAAAATAAATAAATAAATCTGGCCAACCCATATATATTTTAGTTTTAGATTTTTTTTAGAATTTTTAGTATTTTTTGTTTTTATTTTACTAAGGGTAGTTTCGTCATTGGGGTGACATTGACAATGTTTTGGTAGTTTAGGAAAAAAATTGTCATAATTAAAAGTTTGGGAAAATATTGTCAATTGGATGGTAGTTTGAGGGAAGATATATAGACTTTTCTCTTTTTATTTTTTGATTTTTTAGCAAAACATGAGCATTTTAGACATTTCACACACTAAAAAAAATCATGTACATCTCATGTGGCCTCCAAACTGTCAAAAAGGACAGAATTCATAAACGGATGGCCACATTACAAAATAATAAAAATAATAAAACAAAAAAAAAAAAACTTTATTGGAGTATATTGGTAATTTGTAAACATTAGAAGTAGAATTAAAAAAGGTGCACAACTTTGAGAGTAAATTGTAATTTTTTCAAACATAAATTATTAACGGATGTGTCACATAGTAAATTTTTTATACTTTGTTGAAATATATTATAAATTTTTAAATATTAAAGGTCAAATTACAAATCGAGTTAAATTTATAGAGGAGATAAAGTGTAATTTTTCGTTATATAATTATATATATATATATTGCTGACTAAGTGCGGGGAAAGTCACTTTTTGCACTGTTGTCGGTTGTCACACCGTCAATGACTCAATCAAATGATGGACTATGTTTTTTCTTCTTTCGCGTGCCATACTTAGCGTGTCATGGACTCCCCAAGCTTGGTCTCGGTCTTAAAATTGCTTCTTTTTTTTTTTTTTTTTGTTTCCTTTTCTCCAACCGAAAGTTAACAAACTTTTTTCTAAAAATATTTACATGCTGCGTACGAAGAAAAGCGTTCGCTTGCTAATAATCTATTAGTGCTCATCTGTCAAGTTTGGTCGAGTTATGTTTAGTTATATAAGAGAAATGCTAGGGGTTATGATCCATGAATGTTTCAACATTTGAAAGAGAAATGCTAGCGGTTCTCCCAGTGTGTTCTCCTGGGGTTCTCTTAGCCTTATATGGAAAATAATTTTTTTTTTTAAATAGATTAATCATAATTTGACTTATTTAATTAAATTGTTCAAATCCTTCAGCCATATCTCATTAATTTTGTGTTGGATTCGTATGAGACTTTTAAGTCGTGTAAAAAATTATCAGCATGTGCTAAGTTTCAAATCATGTCGAAATATGAGTATAAAAATATATGGGGTCAATTCTAATCGAATCCATATAATTAAACAAATGATTCACCTCTACTCTAATTAACTAATTTCATATTTAATTCATAAATCCATCAAAAATTAGCCGCCCATATCCATTTTCTACATTCGCTTGTGGTCCACCAAGAAATTAAACAAGCATGGAACGATTGAAGAAAGCTCCCACTAAAATATTCTTCCTGTGGATTCGCGGTGATTTTGTTTGTGATTACTTATGTTTTTGGAAGAGTATTCTTAATGTCCCAACTTGTAAGAGTCATCATCAAAGTCAATGGTTCTTTTGATGTACAAATATTCACGTGGACCGGGCTTGAGTTTAGGAGCTTGTCACTTTGGCTATGTTTGGGAATAGTATGGAATTTGAAAGTGGAACGGTACTCTATCAGATATAATTGATATGAGAGAAAAAAGTATGAATATTTTATATAAAAAAGTGAAAAAAAAAATTTTGTAGTGATTTTTTTATTTGAAACGTGATAAAAAAAAATGATTGATTTGATGTAAAAAGTAAGAATATTTGGATTAATTTTAAGAATAATTTTTTGGGAATGAGGTGGGTCCCATGAGTAGTGCCGTTCCACTCTACCACCGTTCCATTCACAAACAAACCCAAAGTTGATTAAGTTTTCATCTCAAGCCCTTTGTTGGCTCAATGCCTTCTGCCTTTGTAGTATTGTTTAAAACCCAACCACATTTTAGCCCATAATTAATTCTTAGGGGTAATTTCACTAACCCTCCTCAAACTTTAGCCACTTTTGCAAACACCCCTCTAATATTCAAAAACTCTCACTTACCCACCTTAAACTTTCAAAAATTCTCACTTACCTCCATCCGTACAAATTAGGGCACAAATTTTTTTAAAAAGACCAAAATACCCCTGTTTTTCATTTTTAAAAAAAATAAAAAAACATTTTGGAAGTTGACATTTTAAATAGTGAATTTTAAACGGTGACTTTTGTATAAAATTCCAACTTCCAGATATTTTTTTATTTTTTTAAAAAATAAAAAACAGGGGTATTTTGGTCTTTTTAAAAAAATTTGTGCCCTAATTTGTACGGATGGGGGTAAGTGAGAATTTTTGAAAGTTCAAGGTGGGTAAGTGAGAGTTTTTGAATATTAAGGGGGCGTTTGCAAAAGTGGCTAAAGTTTGAGAGGTTAGTGAAATTATCCCTAATTCTTATTTTCAGCCCTTCGTTGGCTTTAATTTTGAGCTCATAGTTGGCTTTCCTATTGTTATTTAAGGTGCATCTTTGATCACTGTCCCGGCTACCTTTGTTGGCTCAGTGCCTTCGGCCTTTGTGGTATTGTTTAAAACCCAACCACATTGCCTATAGTTAATTCTTATTTTCAGCCCTTTGTTGGCGGACAATTTTAGCTCATAGTTGGCTTTCCTATTGTTATTTAAGGTGCATCTTTGATCACTGTCGCCTTTGTTGGCCCAATATCTTTGGCCTTTATGGTATTATTTAAAACTCAATCTCATTTTACCCTATAATTGGCTCTTATTTTCAGCCCTTTGTCGGCTTTCATTTTGGCCCATAGTTGGCTTTCCTATTGTTATTTAAGGCTCATTTTGATCATTGTCCCTGATCACCTCTAGTAACCAAGGAGAGAAGAAGAAAAATCAAACTCAAGCTTTCAAAATCCTTTAGCTTGAGTTTGAGGGGATGCTAGAGTATATTGCGAGATATGATTTGATATTGTAATTGATTATAATAAAATCAAATCATATTTGAATACATTCAATTATGAGTTGATTTTATCTCCTTTACTATTTTGTATTCTCTCCGCCTCGAAACATTTGTATCATAAATTCATCAAGTAAATAAGAGCATCCATGTAAACTAGAAAAATCAAACTCATGCTTTCAAAATCTTTAAGTTTGAATTTGAGGGGATGTTAGAGTATAATGTGGAATATGATTTGATATTGCGATTGAAAATAATAAAATCAAATCAGATTTGAATACATTCAATTATGATTTGATATGATCTCCTCCACTATTTTGTATTTTCTCCATCTCCTTCAAATATAGATGATTTGTATTGTAAATTCATTAAGAGCACTCACAATAGAGGAGTTAAATGGTACTTTTGGTTAATCAGTTTTGTAAAAAGTCCTAACATTGGATTAGCAAAAAAAAAAAAAAGCAAAATGGATATTTTATTGGATTAGCCAAAAAAAAAAAAAAAAAAATGTAACATGTAGCGATACTATTCACAAAAGCCATCTTATTTCTCTCCGCATCTCTCTTTTTCCGAAATTTTCTCCAACTATTTTTCCTACTAAAATGAATTCTTCTTCAATAGGGCAGTTAAGGGAGCAGCCATAGAACCATAATTCTAATAAATTTCTTGTAATATGCAGTTAGGCCAAGGAATCCTCTGACTGATTTCAAAGTCAATTTTCAAAATTGAGTCAAGGAACCCTTCTCCATTTGCTCCGATTGAACAGTCGACGCTGTACGGCGTCGCGTTACCTCCCAATCCCAATCCCAATAAAACAATCAAGAAACACTTGTTTCATCAAACTTCCACACAAACCCAATCCCCCAATTCAATAACCCAACACTTCCAAGTATTTTGACCAAAACCCACAAACCCTAACCCCAAATTTGATGCAAGGAATAGTTTTGGGTGAAAACTCTGAGCACCAACTTGCGACTGTTTGAGCTCAAACAGTAAGCACATGATCAGGAAGAATGTAACAGCATGCAATGGGAAAGAACACGGGGAAGAAGGTTGATGTTGAGAGAAGGCAAAACGACGCTGTTTTATGAGGGGGGTTTTTTAATTTTAATAAGGGTATTTTAATAACTCTACATCCCAAAACAACGTTGTTTTGGGTTTTCCATCAATTTTCACGGTTTCAACTAACGGAGGTGGCCATTTTATAAAGAATTGGTAGTTTGGAGAGCTACTTTATACCAATTAAAATTTTGGAGGGCTAAATTACAAAAGATCGATAGTTTGATAGGCCATTTTATACTTTTCCCTAAACCATATCTACAACATGTATACCGTAAAATGAAATTAATAAGTCTTCAAGAGATAATTCAATCGACCATTTCAAATAAAAATTAAAAAAAAAGTTAAATCACTGAGGACCGCGCTTCATAAAACAGAGATCACTAGTTCGAATCTCTCTTCTTTTTTTTTTTTTTTGAAGAATTTTTCCTCTTCTTCTTATGCGGACATGTCAAAAAAAAAAAAAATGAAACCGAGAAAGTTTTCTTTTCTTGATTATATTTTATTGATACACAGGATAAACTCTCAGCATTTGAACTGATCCATACTCAAATCAACCACAAAACTCAAACCTTATCCAGCAATATGGGAAATATACTGCATTTTAAGGGGGTTTTTTTTTTAAGAGCATGTTTAAAATTTTGTTTGAGAAATAAAACTTTAAAGTCAAAAAAGAGTTTTTTGGCAAAAGCTTTATTTTAAAGTTTTTTTTTATCAAAAGTGCATTTTGATTATTTTTAGGCTTTTTAAACCCTTAAAAGCGCTTTCAATTTTTTTTTCACATGGCTACTTTTTTTTTCAACTGAATTTTTTTAGTGTTAAATATATTTTTAGGCCTCTCAAATGCACATTTAAATAGACCTTTAAAGTGTTAATGAATGTTTTTATTTTGAAAAAAAAGAAAAAAAAAGGAAAGGAAAGGAAAGGTCTTAGAATATGCTATTTATAGAAAACAATAATGTCACATTTGGAGGGCTCTGTCTATCATGCGTGTCTCCATTCACAGGCTCTGAGTTAGGTAGTTCGCCGGAAAGCCGAATCTTAGGATATGTTCGCCACATAGACCGACGTGTGTGTAGGTCCCATATCGTTGTAGCCGCCATACGGGGTACAGCTACAGGCTCTTGCCCGCTGATTGGGTTATCTAACATGGATATGGGCCTAGCCGAAAAAGAGTCAAACTCTTTTTTGACTCTTTTCTTCTTTTGCTTGCTCCACTGGACAGATGAGAGCTCTCTCAATTTATTATTATTATTATTATTATTATTATTATTATTATTATTTAAGTAAAATCCAATTTTATCTCCGGCGGTATGCTAGATATGGCGTTGGGAACAAAAGAGTGTGAAATAGATTAATTATTCATATTCCTTTATTTGGTTATAACGATAGAATAGACTAGCTAATCATATTCATTCGTTTGGTACAATATAATATGTTGAATAGAATCATATTGTGATCTTATTTCTCAAAATACCCATTTAATTTTTCTCGAACAAAAATATATATATATATATATAGTTAGAAAAAACAAATCAAACTTAATCTTGAATTCTAATGTCAATCAAACTCAATCAAGAAAAATAAATGGTACAAAAATAAAAAAAAAAATAAAAAAAACAGAGAGACGTAGAAATAGAATCAAAGAAAAACATTACAAAGAATCGAAAGAAATAAAAATAAAATCTAGAATTAAAAAAAAAAAAAAAAAACTAAGAAACAATATAGAGATACGGATAAACTGAATCAAAAAAACATTGCAGAGAATCAAAAGAAATTAAAAAAAAAAAACTAAGAAAGAACAAAAAGAGAGAGAGAGAGAGAGAGAGAGAAGAGAACGAAAAAAAAACTGAAAGAAAACGAGGAAAAAAAAAACTGAGAGAGAAGAAAAAAATTTCAAGAAACATAAAGAGAACGAAATAACCAAGAAAAGAAAGATCAAAGAGAAGAGAAAGGGAGAAAGATATCTTGCGCAGAGAAGAGAGATTGTTGTAGTTTACACTGAGAGAGTCACCTTGAGAGATGGAAATCGTGAGATCCTCATGGGTGTGAGAAAGGTTGGGTTTTTTTTTGTTTTTTTGGCAATTTTACATGTTAATTTTAATCCCACAATAATGGATTAGTTAAGTCACTCATTTTTGAGTGGCTTGACTAACCCTGTGTATGAGATTAGTAGTTCAATAGAATAGACTATTCCCAGGAATAGAGTGCTATCAAACAAAGGACTAGCTATACCTAATGTTAGCTAGTCCAATCCAAGGGTCTAATTTGTAAACCAAACGAGGCCATAGTTTTAGGGTAGTGAGGAATGGCAATCAAATCAAAAGAATTTTAAAATTAAATTATAATAAAAAAATCCATATACAAATGTTGAATGGTAATCAAATCAATTAGCCCTTAAATTGAATACACTCATCTTTTGTTACATATGTCAATTTAGGTTTTGTTCTGAATCCCCTCGTTGTGAGCGTTCCTCGTATTATATAGAAATCGTAAACCTAATTACAAACTGTATCTCAACGATTACAGCAATCTAAGAGAACAAATAATGCAACTAATAATTACAAGATACTAACGCCATAATACAAGAACATGCCATAACTAGAGAGCCTAATCATGGCTAAATATATATGGAATATATATATGCCAAAGCTGGAGATTCGCTGTTGAGGAGTTGGCGAATCCGAGGCTTCAACAACCAAGACCTCCTTGGTTGGTTCGAGACTTGGTCGTCCAAGACCTGGTCGTGTCCGAGAGGTCATGTCCGAGACCTTCACTAGAATCCCCCCTCAAATTGATGTTGGGCGATCAAGAAGCATCAATTTCGCAATCATGAACTAATGTCGAGGACGAGACAATGCCTTGGTGAAGACATCAACAATTTGGTGTTCATTAGAAATGTGTGGAATAGTAATCTCCTGTCGAGCAAGGGCTTCACGAATGGAATGACAATCCACTTCAATATATTTGGTGCGCTCATGAAAAACAGGATTGGCAGCAATCTGAATAGCACTGGTATTATCGGCATGCAGAGGAGTATGAGTAAGTTGTCGAACACCAAGTTCACCTAACAACCCTCGAAGCCATACAATTTCAGAACAGGCCGACAACATAGCCCGATATTCAGATTCGGTGGATGATTTCGAGACACGAGCTTGCTTCTTACTCTTCCAAGAAATGAGTGCATCTCCAAGAAACATACACCACCCCGTAATAGAACGACGAGAATTTGCACAACTAGCCTAATTGGCATCACTAAAACCCCTCAAACTTTAAAGAATTCTTTGAGGAAAAAAACAAGCCACGACCAAATGTCCCTTTGAGATATCGAAGAAGACAATGGACAACAGCAAAATGTGTCTGACACGAAGCCTGCATAAACTGACTGACCTGCTGAACAGCAAACGAGATATCAGGTCGAGTAATAGTCAAATAATTCAAACTGCCCACTAGCTGCCGATACATCAAAGAATCAAATAAGGGATCACCACCCGTCTGATGCAACTTCAAATTTACTTCCATAGGTGTAAGAACTGAATTACCGTCTTGTAGACCTGCCAAAGAAAGAAGTTCTTGGGTATACTTATGCTGATGTAAGAGTGTGCCATTCGGACAATGTTAAACCCCAAGTCCAGGAAAATACCGCAATGGACCCAAATCTTTCATATGAAACGAAGATTTGAGACGCTGTTGGAGCTGCTTAATTAACTGGAGATCTGATCCTGTAATCACAATATCATCGACATACACAAGAAGTATAATGATCCCAATAGCAGTCTTACGAAAGAAAAGAGAGGATTCATACTGACTCTGAGTAAAAGAGAAATCCAATAGAGTAGTACGAAGCTTCTCAAACCATGCTCTTGGTGCCTGCTTCAAACCATACAGAGACTGCTTTAAGCGACAAACCTCAACAGAAGAGGAAGGAAACAATCCAAGAAGAGGAGATATAAATATTTCCTCTTTCAGATCACCATGTAAAAACGCATTCTTCACATCCATTTGGTGAAGCAACCATCCTTTCGAAACAGCAATGGCCATAACAGTGCGTATAGTAGTCATCTTGGCGACAAGAGCAAATGTTTCCTCATAATCCAACCCATACTCCTACCGATTCCCAAGTGCCACCATACAAGCTTTATGTCGTTATATAGACCCAATAACATGTAGCTTGATGGTGTAAACCCATTTGCACCCAATAAGCTTAACTCCAGGAGGACAAGGAACGATGTCCCAAGTGTGATTGTCCTGAAGAGCCTAAAGTTTGTCCTGCATAGCTTGGTACCAACACTCTTGAGTAAAAGCCTGAAAATAAGACTTAGGCACAGAAGTAGTATCAAGAGTAGCCTGAAGGGTGGAAAAAGAAAAACCATACCAATTCGGGGGCTGGGAAACCTTAGTAGACCGTCGAGGCTCATTCGAGACAGGATCAGGTGGTGGGTTAGAGGAAGGAAATGGCAGTGGACGACTAGGCACATCATCAAGAGTAGGAGTACTAGACACATCATCAAAAGCAGTGAGTGAAACAGAGGAAGAAACAAGATTAGTACAAGACGGAAAGAAATATTGATTTAAAAAAAAAAACACATTTCAAGAAATACGAAGGTTGTTAGCATCCGCATCATAACACACAAACCCTTTATGAGAGTTACTATAGCCAAGAAAAGCACATTGAACAGATTGTGCAGAAAGCTTGTGACGTTCAATAGTAGGTAAGTGAACAAAACAAATGCAACCAAAAACATGCAAAGAATTATAATCAGGAGGAACACCAAATAAACAAGAATATGGAGAATCAAGATGCAAAGTAGGATAAGGCAGACGATTAATCAAATATACAACCGTAGATAATGCTTCTACCCAAAAAATCAAGGAGGAACAGAAGATTCTAGCATTAGTGTACGAACAACAACTAAAAGATGTATATTCTTACGCTCGGCAACACCATTCTGATGAGGGATGTAAGGACACAAATGCTGAGAGAGAATACCCTTCTGTTGGAGAAAAGATTGAAACCCATGAGACATGTATTCTCCCTCAGAATCTGGGCATAAGATCTTAATACAGGTAGAAAATTGGGTTTCTACATAGGCCACAAAACTCTTGAAGGTTGAAAACACATCAGCTTTAGAACGAAGAAAATAGACCCACGTTAAACGACTGTAATCATCAATAAATGTCACAAAATATCTGTATTGAGCAAGAGAAAGAACAGGAATCATACCCCACACATCAGAATGAATAATTTCAAAACATGTAGAAGCACGACTACCCTATAAAGGAAAAGGTAACGATTTGCTTTTGCCTAGTTTACAAGTAGCACAATCAAACGACAAGGAAGAAAACTCATTTGTATTACTCAAATAACCATGTTTAAGATGTGTCAAAATTACAGAGTTGGGATGACCCAATTTCTTATGCCAAAATTGACTATTATTATTAGCATTAGCAGAACAACCAACAGAAATTGAACGAGGAATGAAAAACGATTGAAGAGGAAAAAGATGTCCCACTTTAGGCCCCTTCGCTATCTCTTGTCCCAATGCTTGATCCTGCACATGACAACTAGAACGATCAAAATGAAAAGAACAATTTTCTTCTACTAATTGTCCAACAAAAATGAGATTGGCAGATAAATCAAGAGACACAAAAACATTAGTAAATGATGACCCCAAATTTCCAACCGCGGTAATAGAAAGAGTACTGCCATTTGCAATCTGAATATGCTGCTCACCATCATACTTACAAACATCTTGTAAAGCTTCTGGACTGCCAGTCATGTGATTGGAAGCCGTAGAGTCAATTAACCAAGGAGAAGTAAGGAGATGTTTCTTACCCTGGAGATCAAGAGCAGAAAAGGCAGAAGTAATCATCTATTGAACCTGCTCATGTAACACCTAAGGTTTTTAATAGAATTATTGAGAACGCTTTAGTGTAAATTTCAGTCTCTAGTTAAATCAGATATATTGGAAAAATATATTTGATGTCTAAATTATGAATTATTTGGCATTTAAGATTTACCTAATTGAATGCCTAAGAGTTAGTAGTAATGTAGATATTAGTGTAATCGTTTGATTATTTTGCTTAAATTTCATATTAAAGATATATATATATAATCCTCTGTTCAGGGCGTTGAGAAAGATAAGTGTCTTGGCCCAGGGTATGTGTAGTTAGGAGTCTGTCAGCCGTTTGTATGTTTACAGAGTTTAAATGGTGAACTTCTAGGTTCCCAGTATGTGGAGGTCAAATTCTTCTGTTAGTTCTAGGTCATCAGGGCTTCCCCCTGATGTCATTAATAGTGAACAAATATCATTTGAAAGTGATAATGTTTTCAATTTTCATAGAGGTTTATAGTTGATAACCAACCTAGGGACAACTCTTTCAATTTCAGCACTTTTTCTAACATAAAAAGCAGCACAAGACCAAGGGGACTTACTTTTTCGAATAATACCTTTAGCAAGCAATTCAGAAATCTCCTTTTGACAAAATTCTAAGAGCTCTGCATTCATTTGAATGGGACGAGCCTTAGTAGGAATTTTTCTTTCAGAGAAATCTTTGACATAAGGGAGAGAAACTATGTGTTTCTTTCTATGCTAGAAAGCATTAGGCAAGTCAGAACAAACAGTATTTCATTTTGGAAAGCAGAAATTTTTTATTGGAGCAATTTATCGGAGATTTGTTCAGAAATCCTTTTGTACCTAACTTCTTGTTTAAGGAAGTTAAGGTGTTTTGTTTTAGCAGAAAACATACTCATAGACTGATGACAAACATCAATCTCAAATCTAGAAGCAAATGGAAAATAAATAGGAATTCTCATTTTAACAGTAGACACACCATCAAAATCAGCAGAGAATGGGAAAATCATAGCAATAAAAGGTATTCCCAAAATGACCTGTTCTGACATGTCCTTGATCAAAACAGAGGGAATATGAAAACAAACATTGTGTTGACACACATGAGCATTATTTAATTCAAAATTAATCTGCATTTTGTTTCCACTGGCAGAAGAAAGTTTTTCAGTGGATTTCTCAAAATATTTACTGGGGACAAGTCCCTTCTGAATACAATTCAAATCAGCACCAGTATTAATTAGAGCAATAGCATCAAATTCATAGTCTTTAGCAACAACAATATGAACTTTGGCATACAACTTTGGTGGATAGACTTTATTAAGTAAACAGATAACATTAGAATCATCAAAAGGCATATTGTTGGATTGTACTTCATTAGTATGCTCAGAAGATTCAGATTCATTATCAGATTTATCAGATTTTTCAGGAAAACATCCATTAAGTTTTGAAAGCAAGATTTCTTGTTCCAAAGACTTGTTATTATTTTTTAAAACATTCACTTCCTTCTTTAACTCAACAATATCATTCTTGATATTACTGATCTCATACTGCAAATCTGAGATAGTAATTTCTTTGGCTCTAGGTTTAGAAAACCTTTCCAAAGTTTCATCAAGTGATATTCTTGACGTCGAAGGGGTTTTCTCATTTTTTGAAATGAGTTTCCGGAGTTTTTTAAGATATTCTTCTTTTAACTCTGGATCTTCAATCTTTGAAATCAGATCTAAAAGCATTTTTTCATGATCTTCAGTTTTTGTCAAAACAAAGATCTTCTTGTTGCAGCAAGAATCAAAACAACCAATTTTTACATCTTCTAAAAACTTACTTGCTGAATGATAATTAGAATCATCAGAATTAGAAAAGTCTTCATCAGAGGAAAAATCAGAAAAAGCATTATTTTGAAGAATTTGAAATATGTTCTTTTTCTTCAGAAATATTTAAAGCATTTATTTCTTGTTTAATCTTTTTGGGAGATTTGGGGCATTTATCAGCAAAATGTCCTGTCTCTCCATAGTTGAAACATTTTCCTTTAGAGAAATATTTTTCAAACTTAGATTCAGGCTTCTTCTTCGTATTCTTCATGAATTTTTTAGAAAACTTTGAAGTAGAAGGCTTATTAAATCTTATTTTCTTATAAGTATTATAATATGGAGCAGGTTCCTTTCTGGAAAATCTTTTAGATTTTTTCCTATTGGCTCTAGAAGGAGCAACAGGAGGCAATCCAAATTGTTCACAGAAATTTCCCATTTCATACTTAACTTTTTTAGAATTTTTCAATTGTTGCCTTAACAACTTTTGATCAATACACATTCTAATACCTAGTTTCTTGACTGTAGAAAACAAATCACCATACGTGAGGTTTTCATAGTCAATCATCCCAGTATTAGGATTTATCAATTCATCTTTGACTTTATGAGCAAATAATGAAGGTAATCCATCAATAAATTTTTATTTCTAGTAAGGTTTTTGGCTGTCCTGTTTAAGCATAACCTTAGAATGAAAAACATGTTGGTACCAATTATAGTCAGACATGGTAGGACATCTAAGATTATTCAAGTAATCAGAAATTCTAGCAGTAATATTTGAAGGGGTACCAATGAAGTGTTTAATGATTATATAAATCAAAGTATTAACACAATCAGGTTCGCCCATGCCAACCTTTTCATTAAAAATCGGGAGACCATCATCTCCTTTCTTAACTGCTTTCCTAATTCCTTCTCTAGTTTCTTCAGTGAGATGTTTATCCCACCAAGAACGAAGGGTACCAGAAAACCCAGTAGCAAGTAAATCAACAATCTCTGATTGAGACAGGTTTTGGTTAGTGTCATAAGCATTAGCGACCATAGACATATGATTCATCTTATTAAGCAATTCCTGTTCAGACAAACCATCAATATTCCATTCATAAATTTTGTCAGAAGAAACAGAGAATTGAGTTTGCAAGAATCTTTCTTCAAACTGCAAATCTGGAGGAGTAGGTCTGGAAAACCAATTTTTTGTAAAACCAACAGATTTGGATTTGTCATAAATCCTTTGAACCTTTGGTTCCGGATTTTCTTTTCCAAATGTTTTTTCAAGCATTCTGATATCAGAATCAGTTGAGTCATGAGAAGATGATGAATCAAAGTTAGACTCATGCCGAGTGAGGGGAACAATTCTTTTTGAAGACTGGGGTTGGTTAATTTTTAAATCAGAAAGCATACTCTCGATTTTCTCAAGAGTTTTTGAAGATTTTGGTTTTAGTCCAAGGGATTTCCTGTCTTCAGGAAGAGAGATTAAAGGAATTTCATTATGAGAGGAGGAAGAAAACTTTTCTTCAATACGATCAAGCTGTTGCCCGATAGTATGAAGAGATTGATTAACAAAATTATTTTGTTCCATAATCATCCGAGATTCATCCGGACAATTTTCAAGAGGTTTTTTAAAAGGAGAGGCTTTAACAGAAACTCCTTTAACATCAATCAAAATATTTTCAAGAGGAGGATGAGAGGCATTGACAACAGACTTGTCTTCTTTTACAAATTTTCTTTTGACAATGTTCAAAGTGTGGCCATCAAGAGGAAAATGATTTTGCAAATAAACAAAAAACAAAATATGTTTTTGAGATTCGATCATTTTTTCAGTCCATTGAATTTTGATCTTATCTCTTTCTTTCTGAGAAAATTTGTCATAATAAGCATGTCTCAAAATCCTATTTTCTTTTGAAGAGAAATCTTTATGCAAAGCAGGCCAATCAATTTGGGAAAAGAAATCTTTTGAGGTTTCTTTCTTCAACATATACAATTGATTGGGTAATTGATGAGGTGGTGGAGGAGGTGTATTGGGAAGAGGAGCATTCATATCAGAAGGAGTGGGGGACATGGAACCAGATCCTTCATCATCTTTTTTAGGAAGAGGATGAGATTTGGTGGAATAAAATGCTTGAGAAATTTGAGAATTAGCAGAGTCATTAGCAACTGATTCCAATTTCAGCTTATTAGCAACTGCTAGCAAATCATCAATTTCTTTGTCTCTCCTTCTGAATCCTTCAGTGGTAGCAGAACCAGCAAAGGAATTCCTTCTAGGATTTTCAATTCCCATAGGTCTTTGAATACGACCAGAAGGATTAAGATCTGTAAAATTGATCTTAACATCTCCATTCAAATACTGCTTTATGATATCCACATTAGAAGAAGTTGTGGCTATAGTAGTAGGTTTCGAAACACTTTCCAAAAGCCATTCATTAGGAAGGGTCAGACTATCCCAATGAATCATTTTTGGAACACTTATAGAAGCATTTTGAGTGGAGCTTTGGATCAATAATGTACATCCATCAGGTTTTTTGAAAATAGCTTGAGGATTCAAGTTCGTTTTCATCAACCGATAGTAGATACGATAGATGATAGCAAGAGGTCTGCTACCTTCTTCCATGTCATATCCTTGGGTCTGTAAATTCAAAGTCAAAGATTTAAGAACATGAATATCATCCAGAGAAACAGACATGTTAGGAAAAACATCAAAGTGTATAGGTCCAGAATAAACAGAGGATTGTATCATTCCAAGAGTGCTAGCTCTAAATTCAAGGAATCTGGCATCTCTTAGACAAAGTAAAACAAAAGCATCAATGCCAAGCAGAGTGTTACGGAAGCGTAGTTAGGTATATATATATCTTTCACTTTGATGATCTGTCATCAAAGTGAAAGATTACACATACCTAACTACGCTTGGTATCAGAGCCATAAGTGTTGATGATCTATTGCTACCATACTTATTTGTTCCTCACCACCTGCATAATCTTTCAGTTTTCCATTTAACCTTTTTAACCATACTTTCTTGTCTGATTCAATCCTACCACCCCGTCAGTTTTATCTGAGGTACCTGTAAGAACCACTTTTGCCTAGAAGTTGGTGTTCAGGGCGTTGAGAAAGATAAGTGTCTTGGCCCAGGTATGTGTAGTTAGGAGTCTGTCAGCCATTTGTATGTTTACAGACGAAGAAAGAGAAGAAGAAATCTTTGTTAAAAGCTATGATCGAATCTTACAAAGAAGATGACAGTTCTGACGATGACACAGCATCTTCTGCTAATATTCGAGACTACTTTGGGAATTCGGGATTTGATGATGACGTTCCCGGACTTGATGATCTTTGAAGGACTTAAAGGTGTTATATTGCATGATTATATTCCGGACTTGGTGACTAGAATCTTATGATTATGCTTTGGACCGAAAGAAGACTTGTCGTTTTCTGTCGACAAATCTATGCCTTTATTTTTCACTGATATGGTCTCTTCAGTGCAGGACGCATGTGACTCTACAGTGATATTCCTTGTACTATTTTCTTTATGCTTTCACTTTGTAATAATGATTCTTGGACTAGCATTGTAAACGAAGGGATGCCTTCGTCTATAAATGTATGCTCTCTTCTCCATTTGAAGCAGAAGCAAAAACCTCTCTAATTCTGCTCCTCAATTATTGCTGCCTTCTCCTGATTCTATTCTACTCTTTTGTACTCTGTTTCGCATTTGAAAGCTTTAATGCTTATGTTATAATTGTAAGTTTGAAATTTCAATTCAAAGTTTTCATCTTGCTCTTTATAATTGTTACCGCCTACTTGGCCGGTTCTATATCGCTTTCTTTTACATTATTTTCATATATCTGCATTATTTTCTATGATTTTATATAATTTGTGCTTCCGATCGCTTGGTATCAGAGCCGTAAGTGTTGATGATCTATTGCTACCATACTTATTTGTTCCTCACCACCTGCATAATCTTTCAGTTTTCCATTTAACCTTTTTAACCATACTTTCTCTGTCCGATTCAATCCTACCACCCCGTCAGTTTTATCTGAGGTACCTGTAAGTTCCGCTTTTGCATAGGAGTTGGCGTTCAGGGCGTTGAGAAAGATAAGTGTCTTGGCCCAGGGTATGTGTAGTTAGGAGTCTGTCAGCCGTTTGTATGTTTACAGAGTTTAAATGGTGAACTTCTAGGTTCCCAGTATGTGGAGGTCAAATTCTTCTGTTAGTTCTAGGTCATCAGGGCTTCCCCCTGATGTCATTAATAGTGAACAAATGTCATTTGAAAGTGATAATGTTTTCAATTTTCATAAATGGACTATCCCCAAGATAAATTCTAAGGATATTTATCTTGACTCCTCTTGGATAAAATCAACTTTTAGATCTGAGTATGCTATTAAAACTATTGAAAATACTTATGCTATTTCTGGGAAGGATTGTACCTTCCAATTGCTTGATAAAAAGAAAGGCATAATGGAGTACAGCTAAGTTAAGTAGTTAATGCATTAATATATATATATATATATATTAAAGATATCTATATTTATGGGATAGAACGAAACTTCAGGAGGAAGTTTTCCTTTTATTAGATATATATATATGATATATATCAAGGCAAACGGTGGGAGGATAAGCCTCTGCAAGAGCTTTAATGCTCACAACGTGAATGGAAAGCAATAACTGTGCAGTCTGACGCCTTCAAGAAGAGAAAAAAAATGTATAGCTGCAGTGATTTTACAGGAGCTTGGTTCGGCGCCTACAATCAGGAAAAAAAAATACCAACCTTGTCCTTAGCTCTCTCCTATAAATAGAACTCACCTTGCTGTGTTTTTCAACAAGCAATTCTCTTCTGGCTCATCGCTCAGTGAAGAGAAAAGAGAAAAAAAAAAAAAAAAAAGAGAAAGTGAGATATAATTTAATAACAAGCTTTGGAGAGTTACTTCAAGTGGGGTTGCTAGGTATAAATTCTTTTATCCTTAGTTTATGTCAATTCTAGTTGTAGAATTTTAATTATGTCAATTTTATTTATTAGAATTTAAATTACGTCGTTATAATGCCTAAATTGCGCGAGAAAGTGTGATTGAATATTTCGGGACGGATATTATATTCAATCATCCTTTTAAATATTACAAAGGCGTCGTTGTGCTGCCTAAATTTTATTAGGTATTTTACAATAGCGTCGTTGTAATGCCCAAGTAACGTTAGACATTTTAGATAAATATTATATTAATGCCGTAGTAATACCCATATAAAAATATGTGGTAATGCTACATAGTCGTTATGATGCCCAAGTGACATTATAATATTTTAGATAGATGGCGTTATGCTGCCTAATTTTGGATAGAGCATAGAAAGAAATTTAGAGGTTGTTATTTTAGCATTTTAATTATAATCTTAAACTAATATATGGTCGCGCACGGGCGCACAAAAATGCAGTGAATTTAGAATCAATGATTAAAAAGGGAATCCAACATAACGGTCTACGGTAACAAGTAAGTATAATTACTAACTGAGCATGATATTATTTTAGTGAGTACAACTGCTTACTGAGATTGATACTATTTTATAAAGCTTTCAAAATATGATTATTACATGAGCCTGAATATTTTATGAATAACATGAATATATGCTTTCAATTATTTTTATATATTTAAATGAGTTGAGAAATAAAATGTGGTGATTATGAGAACAAAAGAACAATTTTAAGAGACATGTTATTGCATACTGTTGTGAACATTGAGAATAAAAGATGAATTAAATATGAAGCAAGAAGGTTTTCCTATGTTAACGGTGGGAGTCGAATGAGCCTCTCAGGTTAAATAAGAAGCCCTTTGTCTTCATAAAGTTGAATGTAAAATGTTGAGGTGTTCTTATATTAACGGTGTAAGCTGAATGAGCCTTACAGGTTAAAATAAGAAGCCTGGTACTAACCGAGGAGCCGAAAGTGTCTCCTGAAAATCGTAAACGAAAGGTTCAAGTTCTTTAGAAAGCCGATGAGGAGCCGAAGGTGTCTCCTGATAGCCGTAAACGAAAGGTTAAAGTCCTTTAGAAAGCCGAAGAGGATAGAGATTGCATGGCATACATTGAATAATGTGATTTATGATTTAATTGTTTTACTTCTTTGTATTTATATGCATATTCATTTTATGAAATGCAAGTAAAATGCTTATATGTATAAATATAAAGTTGTTTAGAAAAGATAAATGAATTTTATCATAAACAATTCTTTGATGTTTATTTTATCAGCTATGGATTATACAAAAATAATTATGTTTGGAAAACTTAACGTTGTTGTTATTATAATCATCATATCAAAGACATTCTTGAGAAAGATTGTTCATATTGGAAATGTTAATAATTCTTATACTTACTGAGACCGTGGACTCATTAATCCGCCTATGTAAATGTGGTAACCTTCAACTATGCCACATGTACATAGATATTGATGCAGATATAGAGGACTGCGAAGATGATCCATATGCCTGTTTAAGATATTATGGATAGGGTTTTGGTATCTTTGTTTCTTGTAAAATATTATGTCTATCTTTTGGAAGTGTATTTAAAGTTAAACTTATACTAGATACACTTGGTGTGTATTTACTTATGTGCCACCTGTGGCACTTTTGACTAGTGAGTTTTGTTGTAAAGTACAATGTATAAATCTGTTTGATATAGAAGTTTTATTGTCAGCTCTGATGTGTTCCGTGAGGGTTGTTTATAAAAAAAAAATATTTCGCTGCTAGATTTATAATCTCTGATGATATTGAAGGTGAGATGGTAGTGACCTTTCATTAAGTAAAGTCGGGGCGCTATATCTCGGGAGTAATATTAGAATAAGAACTCGGAACATTGGGCAGAGCGGAAGATATAGGCACATGAGTAGACTGAACAGCAGTATGAAAAGTAGAAGTGGATCGATCCCAGACTCGTGCTACAGTCGAGGAGGAGTTGGATCGATGTTGAAGGCGTACATGACAATCCTTAATGATATGACCCTCATTCTTGCAATGATTACAGAATTTTTTGCTGCAATATTTTGCAATGTGCCCAATTTCCTTGCAACTATAACACTGTGAAGGAGATCTAGATCGTCCTCTCCCTTGAGCAGCATATGTAATATCCCAGATTTCAACAGTCCTGTTTTAGAAATATTTATTTAATAATATTCAGTAATGATAATTACTCTTTAGAACTTAATAGAGCATATGAATATTATAGGAATAAATATTGAGTTTAAAATGAAGTTTAATGTTATATGAGATATTATATGCTGATTATTTTATTGAACTGATAAGAAATTTGTCATGATGAGTAAGGTTTCAAAACATTGGTGTGAAGCCTTAATGTATGAAGCTAGCATATAAGCATTCAAAGCGATGAATAGTATAAATTATGAGTAAATGGGGGGTGACTCAATGCAGGATATTACTCCAATTATTCTTGAAATTTCTTAAGTCCATGCAGTTAGAACCTACGTTGTTAGGAGAAGAGAAGAGAAAAAAGGGAAGAAAACATCATGATAAAGAAAAACATAATAATGAAGAAAAACATCATGATGAAGAAAACATCATGATGACTTATTTCTTAACAAATTGTAGAAGAGCTCGGTTAGTGAGGCTAGCCGACGCCTGCGTCC
This sequence comes from Carpinus fangiana, assembly GCA_006937295.1. Taxonomy (NCBI): domain Eukaryota; kingdom Viridiplantae; phylum Streptophyta; class Magnoliopsida; order Fagales; family Betulaceae; genus Carpinus; species Carpinus fangiana. Next base: position 10,704,300 of record CM017322.1, read on the forward strand.
AAACTGTCTTCCTATTTTATACCGGGCATGTCCCAATATTTCACCGATATATAGCTCGATCGATTATAGTTTTCTTCATTCATAAATTCTTCTATTTCTCTCCCAGAGATTTCATATTAAGAGTTTTGAGAAAGATAGTTATATTTTAGTAGTAAGGTTTTGGAGCTACTTCAATAGGAGTGCTAGGTATAATTCTTTTATCCCTAGTTTATGTCAATTTTAGTTATTAAATTATGTCGTTTAAATTAAACAGAAAAGTATGATTGAATATCTCGGGAAGGATATTATATTCAATCATCATTTTTAAATATTATAAATACGCCGTTGTGCTGCCTAGATTTTAGTAGGTATTACACAATAGCGCAGTTGTAATGCCCAAATGATATTAAGATATTTTAGATGTCATTATGATGCCTAAATAGTATCCATATATTTTAAATATGGTGTTATGCTACCTAAATTTTTAGGATTAATGCAAAGCAAGAAAATAATGTTTTCAAGGTATTTTAGAGATCTTAGGATTTGAAATAAGACTTATGAATAGGAAGTGAAAGAATACTTGATAATGTATAAGGTATTGTGTTAATGCAGAAAGTGTACGGAAGAAAACTACGTATAAGGAATTTAAGCTCTTAAGGTAAGTTCAAACTTACTGATCCTGCATTATTTTACAAAAACATGCTTTATATATATATATATATATATTGTTGAGTACAACTATTTTAATTGAACAAATGAATGTATGTACAAAAAGAATCATGTATAAATGTATGTAAGAACCTTGCGGTTAAGTGGGGTAACACTTAACACCTCAAAGCTATGAGAGTGAAAAATTATTAGCAACCTTGCGGCTAAGTGGGGTAACACTTAGCAAACTCCAGGGAATAAGTGGGAGTATAATTACGCTTATTAAGTTATGATGTTATGTTATAATGACATTATGATGCTATAATATTATGATATATGATGTGCATTGATTCAAACTGATGATTTGCTTAATATGTTATGAACTGTTTTTATCGCTTCTGTTTATTAATTAGCCAAATACTTATTAAAATAAAATTGTGAAAATCTTGCATACATAGCTAATTAGTATAGATATGCGGTAAGACACATTTACAAATAAAGGTTGGCTCTCATAATAAATGATTGGTTTGCTTGAACTTACTGAATCATAGACTCACACTTTTTCTATAAAAATTTTATAGATGTGATTGAGGAATGAAAGGAAGACACTGACCAATATGGGCGTCCTACCTTTGATATATAGGACAGACATGAGGCTTTGGTTGCTGAAGAACTAAGTTATTTAAGTTTTTATAAGTATGTAATTTGGAAGACCACATATGTCAGCTAATGGGTATAATAAGTTTTTATTACTTTATGAGATACGCCACTTGTGACAGTATTTTTGATGATTAGTTACTTAATGTTTTATTAACAACATGTGAAGTTTAAATTGGAAGCTCTGGTATATTTATATTATGATGAGAACTCTGATGGTAGAAGTAGAAAGTATATTCCGCTGCAAATGACGTATGAATGAAGTAATGTCGCTCGAGTATTTAGATAAATCATTCTACCAATTGATGAAAAGTCGGGGTGCTACAGCATAAGCCACATTAGTCATTTCAAAACCACCAGCGTCCTGAGCAAGGCCAAGTTATGAGACGAGACGCTGCTCTTCACGCAAGAGTTCACCCAAACAAACCTCCAAAGATGGAACATGTGTGCGATTGATTAGCCCAGCTTGTGCTGTGATGCCCCACCCAATGAGAATATCAATTAACTAGTAATTGACCCCACAGCGCACCATCCCAACCATATCCCTCCAAGACACGACCTCCAGGAAAACACATTCCTCGTCGTAACGAGAAGACTTTAGCAGAAGACTTTACCAAGACTATGAGATCAAGAGATAGTAAATAAAACATCACACAAGATACCAAAAATAAAGTACTACATCCATATATTATACAGAGTCACCAAATTTATCGGTCATCAGACCGTCAAATAGATACATCCCCAAAATAAGATACTACAACATTATTCACAAAAGATCAACAGATCAAAGCTTAGACTTAAACTTCAACTTCAACAAAGCTAATGAGATCAGAATCTCAATCATGTCTGCGCGGGTAGATCCTCCAACCTCCCACATCGCCCTAAGCCAAACAGGATCCATATCCTCAAAGATCACCCGTATCAGGTCCTAAGCAATCACCCAAGTAGCCTCCAACGGCATCCTCGTCTAAAGCAGCTAAACCGCGCAATTATTCGTAATGATGGGGAAAGATATAAAATAAATGAGGTAAGTCTAAGACTTAGTGACCTTTAACGCAGATAATGCTCATGCCAGTTTTAGTAATGAACTCAGGTGTTTAATAAGCAAAAACAGTTTCATCATGACAATTTAATTATGCGTGATATATATAGTAATGATATATGCATATGATGTAAACAATAGTCATAGTTTAATAGTATGTGTAACGACCCGCTTGTTAAAAGCATGATTAAAAATTTTTCTTTTTTTTTTAAAAACAATCACCCACAATGAAGCGGATTGTCACAGTGGCATGGCGATACCGTAGTATGCCAAGAACCCATGCATTAACCTGATTGACAAACTAACAAGTCTCACAGAGCTACATGCATTGTCCATGATAAATCAGAGTTTACATATTTGCAGCAGACTATAAATAACACTAGACATAACATAACACATTAGAGCTGACAAGTACATCTATGTGAATAAAGCTTTACATATAAATAAATGGCTATACAAAGGTGTCACATGCGACACGTGCCATATACAAAAACTCACACCTAAGCATATACATACATACTCAACCAAAAGGGACTAACAACTAGTCCAATAAAGCCAACCTCCGACGCGACTAGACCTCGAACATCATAGCCCAAATACAAGGTTACAGAATCCTCTTCTACAGCATATGTACCTGCAACAACATTAATATCATCGCCTGTACCCCGAAAACCCGAGATACAGGTGGAATTATGAGCCCACCGTCTCTATAAAATAGAGACCTCAACAATATGGAACTCACTAAGCTTATATACAAAATAGTCATTTAACCATGTTCACAATTACATATCATAGCTCAACAATAAATCATATTAGATGTCATCATGCAATGTCTAGCCATAACAATATGCATATGTGTTCCGTCCCATACTAGTCACATATGCATACTGATACGTCTAGTGTAAAATCATACAAATCACTCCGATGTCATCATGCAATGTCTAGCCATAACAATATACATATGTGTTCCGTCCCATACCAGTCACATATGCATACTGATACGTCTAGTGTAAAATCATACAAATCACTCCAATGTCATCATGCAATGTCTAGCCATAACAATATACATATGTGTTCCGTCCCATACCAGTCACATATGCATACTGATACGTCTAGTGTAAAATCATACAAATCACTCCGATGTCATCATGCAATGTCTAGCCATAACAATATACATATGTGTTCCGTCCCATACCAGTCACATATGCATACTGATACGTCTAGTGTAAAATCATACAAATCACTCC
>CM017322.1:10708843-10723657 GCA_006937295.1 Carpinus fangiana
AATGAAAAATAGAAACACGACTCTATCAAACGCTGCTGTTACGAGAGAGAGAAAATGGACAGCACCTGAAGCTGGTTGGTTAAAAGCAAATTGGGATGCTTCTTTTTCGAAGACCCAAGGATGGATGGGGTTTGGAGCGGTGGTGAGGGACGAAACAGGTATGGTGCTTGCGGCACAGTGTAATTCTTTTGCAGGTGCTCTTGACCCAACTATTGCTGAGGCCCGAGCTGCACTCTTAGCGATCCAACTGTGTAAGGAAAGAGGATTCACGAAAGTTCATTTTGAAGGCGACACGCAAACTGTTATTAATGCAGTTAATTTGAATGGAATGGACTGGAGCAGTTTTGGTTTAATGGTGGAGGATATTCGAAGTGGTTTGCAGGCTTTGCAGCTATGGAGGATGTCTTATGTACGAAGAGAAGGAAACTGTGCGGCACACTCCTTATCTAAGTTTGCTGCAATTAATTTTGTGGACAAACAATGGATTTATGAGTCTCCTAAATGTATTCTGGATATTGTAAGTATGGAGCAAGGTGCTCTATATGGGGGTGACAACTGATTTTTTCATGCCAATGGTCGATATGTTTGTTCTAGTTTTTACCCTCGAAAAACCTAGGGGGGGCAGCAACTTGGGTAACCTTTGAGGTCGACTCTTGTTGTTGTCTGGATTCCACTAGGGAGAGGGAGGAAAGTGGGACACGAACATTTTCTTTGATTTTTCATGAGTTGTATTATTAAGGGTACAGTTTTTGTACTCTTGATTTTGATGATGAATAAGAGTGACCAGTATTTCTTCAAAAAAAAAAAAAACTCCCATATGCTATTTATTCCATTAATTAATTTGAATTACTATAAGGTTACTAATAATAAACTTAATTATTTTCTGGGGTGTTACAGTATGATCTACCCGAGATATTACCCCTTCTTGGCAGGGTTGATGTTGTCCTAAGGGACCTATAATACAATGCCAGTGCCCCAGCCATTGTACAACATACCGTATGTAACATTAGTGGCACGATCAGGTCCGATCCCGAGTGGTACACACCAACTAATGACGTCCGTCCTGTAGCGACCGAATCATTGGAAATGGTTGCATCAAGGTCACGAAACCAATGGATCCAGAGCCCTCACATAACGCGCACATTTGACCATAAAGCTAACATGTATTGTAAGCCCAAGGCCATGACTACCGCACGTACTGATGTACCATGTCATACGATGCAATTATCTTGTCTGTATTTTACATGCATGTTATTTTACAAGTCTCACTTGGTTAACATGTTCAGCACAACGTTTTACCCAAAAACAAAATTCATGTGCAATAAGTACAAAACATGAGAGTTGTAAAATATGCATGTTTGCTTAGTACACAAAATAGACATGCAATGCATGGAAAATAACAATGCGTATTATGTGAGTTAAAACTTACCTAGATCGATATGCGTCTTTGAAAACTCCAAAAGATCCGGGTTCTCCAAATCTGTGGAAAACCTTCTATTAGTCCTAATTTCACTAAAACAACTCTAAAGTAAGGAAAACAGAAGCTACGGGACGGTTGGTGAAAATAGGGTTTCTCTATCACACAGTGACCGTACATCCGGGCTCGAGAGCGTACATCCGTCGTGCAACGACAAGCCGTACGTCCGGTCAGGATATCGTACGTCCGCTGTATGGGTCCTCAGGGAGAACCTCATTTTCTCTTCCACTGTCCGCCTATTCTTCGACTTATAGGGCTACTAGGAACAACCTAAAGCCTTCTAGTCCAGTTAATAACCTCCATGCAACATAACAACGCTAAGCTAACGAATACGCTAATCAACGGGTCTTAAAGCACTACTAGGCTAACAACTACAACTAAACATAAAACGAGTAGCATAACGACGTAATTAAAAGCTAAAGATCGAACGTTACCTCCTTGAAACAAAACCGCAAGAGTTCCGCCTCATGAACATTTCGAAACTCGCAAACGTCACATACACACACTCACCAAACACTCACAAACACTTGAAAACACTCTGGGAACACTCTGGCAGTCTGGGGGCGTTCTGAAGTTATGAAAAACACGGAGGGGGTAGGGTGTTATTTATAGGCTTAGAAAAGCAGCGGACGTCCGGCCAAAGGGTGTACGTCCAGTGGTTCTTGCCCAACAGTTCCATGGCTGCCTCGTACATCTAGGTATTAACCAGAGGGCATTCAAAAAGTAGCGTACATCCGGTGGTCCCACGTACATCCACCTATACGATTTGTAGAGCATACGTCCGTTGGTCCCCCCACGTACGTCCGCACTACAGACAACAGCGTACGTCCGCTCAAAAGTCCAAATTACCCTTTTAGTGTCCTTAGTGACCCAAAGTCCAAATTAATCCCCCCAACTAAGCTACTTATGCCTAGTTAATATTTGGATCACTACACGTGCACTTTCAAACTCAGGTCCGAGCTTCATCAAGAATTGATCCAGTTGGCTCTCAGAGTGAACTATTTGTAGTGCTGCCAACACTTCTTTGGGAACCTGAGAATGCACCAACCCAAAATAGTCACTCCATAAATTAATAAAACCGAAATAAAATTGCTCAATAGAGAGATTCTCTTGGCGATAGTTTCCAATGTCTAACTCCAATTGAAACTTTCGAGCAGAATTATTTTGATAATAAATTCGCCAAAGGTAATCCCACATCACCTTAACAGTAGTGAACCCACGAAGATTGTTGACCATATGAGGTTCAACAGAGTTGAGTAGCCAGGAAGCAATTTTTGCATCCTCGCCTTCCCATGAACTAATTCCTTGAGGTTAGTTGGAGCCGGAGAAGACCCATCCAAACGACCCCATAACTCCTTCCCTTTCACAAACATCTTGAACTGAAATTCCCAACTAGCGTAGTTCTTGCCATTAAAGTGAACAATCGAATTTTCTCCAGACATGATAACCCCAAAATTGTACAGTACAAGAATTCAATCGAGAAACCAAGAAATCAGCCAAGCCAAGAGAAAACCACGAAAATAATTTGTGGCTTTGATACCATGTCAATTTAGGTTTTGTTCTAAATCCCCTCATTGTAAGAGTTCCTCGTATTATATAGAAATCGTAAACCTAATTACAAAATGTATCTCAGCGATTACAGCAATCTAAGAGAACAAATAAGGCAACTAATAATTACAAGTTATTAACACTATAATACAAGAGCATGCCATAACTAGAGAGCCTAATTATGGCTAAATATATATGGAATATATATATATATGCTAAAGCTGGAGATTCGCTGTTAAGGAGTCGGCGAATCCAAGGCTTCAACAACCAAGACCTCCTCGGTTTATCGAGGCTGAGACCTCCTCGGTTGGTCCGAGACTTGGTCATCCGAGACCTAGTCATGTCTGAGACTCATGTCCGAGACCTACACTAACAACATAGCCCTATTAGTTCCCATCAAACACTAGCGAGGATATAACTCACTAATTGAGGCCTCATTTGTTGTTGCTTGGAAGAATATGTCTGGTGATATGTTTGATTCAATAGTGGTGTGCATAAAAAATGCAGGCCGTGAGGGCACCGATAAAGTGATATGATTATTAAGCATTAAAGTGACTGAAGCCATAGTTGGTCTATCAGCTACATTTTCTTCAACACATAGCAATCCTATATGGATACATCGCATTATTTCATATGTTGAACTAGCTCTCAATGTAGGATCAATAATATTTGATGACGTGCCATCCCTCCAATTTCGCCATGCCTTCAAGATAATTACATGGGCAAGCATTATATCAATGCAAAAAATTTGTTTTATCTATCAATGTCTTGCGTATTAACACTAATGCCACAATTATTGACAAAATAAAAATTTACCCAGAGATAATCGTACTTACATAGCTAAGAAGATCTTCTCCATTTCCTCTTATACGGAAATAACTCTGCTTTTGCCCCAATATCATTTCCAAAAGTAATACGCCAAAGCTGAAAACATCAGATTTTACTGAGAAAAGTCCGTGCATTGCGTATTCCGGAGCCATATATCCACTGCAAGATGATACTATAATTGCATTGTTACTTGAATGGAAATAGATCTTTTAACAATTTTTTCGAATTTTAGCTCTTGATTGATTCTATTATATAGGAGACAATAAAATATTTGATAGGATTTCCATCTTCCAACAAAATAACATTACTCATATAACAGATAATAAACTTAACAAATATATATATGTAACAGATAATACAAAGCATGCATACAATCTTATAGTTAATTTTATTTAGATTTTGTTAGGATACTCACTAAGTTCCGGCGATTCTTCTCGTATTGCCATGAGTTTGATCTAGTACAAACAATCTAGCCATGCCAAAATCTGAAATTTTGGGATTCATCTCTGAATCTAATAAAATGTTGCTAGTTTTGAGATCACGATGTATAATACGAAATTGAGAATCTTCGTGAAGATAAAGAAGCCCTCGAGCAATGCCTACTATAATTTTATGGCGCTTCTCCCAATCCAAATGTAAACGTTTATTTGGATCTACATATTCCTTCAAGTTTATCAATCTAGTGAACATAGATATATCCAATTGTGTTCAACAAGACACGCAATCTAAAATAAAACATTGAGTACGGTTATATACCACACCAATATCCTACTATGCTGACATAGCGTTGTCAATTCACCTTTATTTAAAGAAAGAAAAATAATTCCACTAATAAATTGGCAATGCCACATTAACATAGTGGGATAAGGGTGGGATATTGGTGTGATATATAGCATTACTATAAAACGTTACGAGTAGAATCCAACATTTAAGCAGAAGTATTGTAACCATTACCAAATAGGAAGTGATCGAGGCTTGCATTAGGCATGAGCTCATAGATGAGAAGCTTTTCATTTCCTTCCAAGCAGAAACCTAAGAGCCTAATTAAATTACGGTGTTGAAGCTTGGCCACTAGGAAGGCTTCATTCTTAAATTCTTGATCGCCTTGTTTGGAATCACTAGACAATCTTTTCACAGCTATTTCATGTCCATTCGGTAGCATACCCTGAAGAAAAGCATATTGAATATATATGTGCAAGTATGTAACACTTCATCAGGAAAAAAAAAAAAAATCCAAGATTATGGACTTAATTTGTTATGACAAAGAGTGATATGTTATATGATGCTTCTAAATTACCTTGTAAACAGCACCAAACCCACCTTGCCCAAGCTTATTTGCATCTGAAAAATTATTTGTAGCAACTCTAATTGTAGCAAAGTCGAATTGCAATGATTCAGAACTGATAACTTCATCCACAACTTCATAGAAGGAACAAGTCCAAACATCCGAATTAGATACATAAATGCATTGCTTAAAGAAGACTGGTGCAATTTTAAGTATGTGCATACAACATTAATATATGGATCATCCACCACTAATTACTAAATTATATACTCTTCCAAGATCATTAATGAATAGAAATCATGAGAGGCTCTTTGTTAATCGTTGATTGTTATCAAACAAATTTGTAACTTGGAAATCAATTTAATCTTTTTTATACCCAATATTGCGTAGAACTAACTTAATGCTCCATTTGTTTCGACGTAAAATATTTTTCATCGCTCGAAAAATATTTTTGATGTTTGGCTCATACGGAAAATCATAATTTATATATATATATATATTCAATCATATTAAACTTTAAAAATCACAATAATGTCCCGACTAAGTCCCAGAGAGGACTTGGTCGAGTCTCAACCAAGTCCTCGCGAAGTCTCTATGCTAGTCTAGTTGGGTCCCGACGAGTCCCAATTGGGTCCCAACGATGTCTCTACGATGGCTGGGCCGAGTCCCGACGTGTCCCAATCGGATCCTAGCAAAGACCTAGTGAGTTTCAACTAGGTCCCAGTGGAATCCCAACAGTGGCTCAACTGGGTTCTAGTTGAGTCTCGAGTCTCAACAGTGTTCTGGTCCCAGTAGTGGCCCGACTAGGTCCCAACAAGTCCCAACCAGGTCTAGGCAAAGCCACAATTGGGTCTGTCAATTTGAAAATGACATGCTAAAGCTCGAAAAATGATTTATAGTTTTCAAAAATAGAAATCATTTTCCAAAAATTAAAGAGATTTTTTTTCAGTCAAATAAAAAAAAAATCATTGACTATCATTTTCTGTCGCACCAAACCAAACACCCAAAAATACGAAAAATATTTTTCAGAAATCGTTTTATGCCAAATCAAACGGAGCATTAACTTGCATAGAATTGTTTTATCGTTTTATCGTTTTATGTCTGACTAGGTATTATTTTTATATTTCATAGAATTGAAATCTTAATGAATATGACAAGAAACCCAATTTTTAACTTACTTCCAACTTTCTTCCTTCGCTTTTTCACTCTTAAATAGATAATGACACAGATTATTAAAACCACAACAATAGCTGCCACAACTATACTGATTGTTCGAGATGAGTTACTCTTTTTTCCTGGCAATATTCCTGCAAACGCCACAAATCCATCTAAGTAAAGCATTCAAAATTTTAAATTTATCATAATTTGCAAATAGTTTTGTATAACTTAACTATTTCTCATTTTACTAATGAAATGGTAAAAAAATCTATTTCATCTTTTGATTAAAAATATGTTGATACTCGTAATATTTCTCTTTATATAACCCTAAAAATAGAGGAAAATGGGAACCGTACCTTCTGCCGGTGAAGTAGGAGACGATGATGGCAGCTGTACAACTTCCATCTTTTTTTTTTTCTTTTTTTCTTTTTTTTTTGTAATAAAGTGAAAAAAGAAAGTTAAATAGAATACTCAAAATAATAATATGATCTTCCCAAAAACCAAAAAGTTAACATTTTAAATGGTTTTAGGGAGATTCAAATTATTAAATAGACCAAAATTTTTTAGCGGTTTCATACTTGGGTGCATATACATTCAATTGTCATGCAAAAATTTCACTAACAATGGTTAATATATTAAAAGTAGGCTAATATATATATATATATATATATATATATAATGGTGTTGGCGTAGCTAAATCTGTAACAAGTAACATTTTATGACAGTAGTTTATTGTTTCATATCAGTTTAATTTGACCCACTATTACGATAGATCAGAAAACAACAGTTGTTTGAATTTAATGAATTCTTCTGTAACTTTCTTTTCTTTCTGTTTTATTACTATTTATATTTTTTGATATTCATTTCTAATACACTTTCGCAAAAATATTTTTAAATTTAAATTATAATAAAAAAATCGCGCTAGCTAGTTTAGTTAATCATTAATTTATAAGTGAAAGAATTGCATATCACAAAATAAATAAATAAATAATTGTATACCTCAAGTTCAACTGCTTAATTAGCCAAGATTACTGGTTGTTGTTTCTAATATTCCTGGAGAGAGCAAAGTTTAACCCAAATTGCATAGGAGGAACATATACACCAATCATATACATACACTAACCACTAAAAGTATCAACTGCAGCCTCTTCAAAGTCATTTTTGGTAGGGGTGGGCAAATTAACCGTTACCGATTAACCGACCGATTACCGATATTAACCGAACCGATATAACCGTTACCGTTAGTTATCGGTCGGTAATCGGTTAAAAAATTTATACCGGTAATCTTATCGGTCGGTAATCGGTCGATTAAAATTTTATTATCAGTTAACCGATATGACCGATAAGTATTTTTAATTTTTAATTTTATACTTTTTACTCTTTTGATTTTTATTTTATAATATAAAAAAGATGTAGTGGATCAATATAAAAAAAGATTCAATAAGCTAGTTTAGTCATATATATATTTAGGCTCCCAAAAGGGCCAAAACAACTAATTTTTAATAAGTTATTTTAGGCTTTAACCCAACAAAAAGTATTTGAACTCTCAAAATAACTAATTTTTGGCCCAATTAACAACTAGTAAAAAGGTCAATAAAAAGTTAACAAAAACCGGTTTAACCGGCCTGTTTAACCGATTACCGATATGACCGATTAACCGATTAACCGATAGCTTATCGGTCGGTAATCGGTCAAGAATCGGTTAACCGATAGCTTATCGGTCAATAACCGATAACCCTATTAACCGGACCGATATGACCGATACCCAGCCCTAATTTTTGGGTTATTTTGAAGAGGCAATTTAATCAAAATGGTTTAAAATGTCACTTTTTAACCTCTCTATTTTAACCAAAAAAATAACACCATGAACAATAAATCTTCAAATATAAAATTTATTATTCACTCATCTATTCATTAAACAAATATATTTTATCTCTCTTCCTTTTTACTTTCATTTCTTTTTTTTCTTTTTTTACTCTTTCTTTCCGCAACTCTTCCCCCTCCCCCCCACCCCCCTTTTTTTTTTCTCTCTCTCTCAGCATTTGGTTTATTTCTCTATTTTTTCTCTCTCAACATTTGGTTTTTTTTTCTCTCTCTCAGCATTTGGCTTCAAAATTTTTGAAAATATGACTGCTAAGATAAGACACAAATTAAAAAATATGACCGTTAAAAAAATTACAAATTTTTAAAAATATTACCGTTAGAATAAGACAAATATTCTTAAAATAAACCATTAGGAAAATATAAACATTCAAAAATATAAAAGTTAGAGAAAGAATAAACAAATCTTTGAAAAAAAATATTTAAATGAAAAAGTAAAAGTGAATTGTTAAAGTAGTGAGTCTGAAATTGGTGCTTTAAAAAGGTGAGTTGTTAAAATAATTAAAAGTGTACTTTTGGTTATTTTGAAAAGTAAAATTTGAACAGACTGCTGTGAATGCTTTAACGAATCTATATGCATTTGGGTGAATACAGAAAAGAGAAATGATTGGTGTCAATATTTTCTCCATTTCTCATCTTCCAAATCAATGTTAGATTTGTGGATCCCACATAAGTCAATAGTAGACCCTACAAATCTAAAGGTTGATCTATTAATTAATTTGTAAGAAAATATGAATAAATTGGCCCAACCTGGACAAGTGGAGTCCGTGACGACAAGGCTCGTAAATATTGTTTGGTTGTCGTAACCAGTATACGCGCAGGTTGTTTGGGTACAGCCTGAAGATGTTACGTTGCCAATGTATGGATTGCCTTCCCCTTCACATTGCATGGCAGGGCATGTCATCCAGTTGGACAATGGTTTTAGTCCAGAAGGCTCGCATTGTACTCTGGCGCCCTCACCAAAATCATATGAATTTAGAAACTGCAGATCGAAGCCACCAACAAGAAGGAAAACACACACAAATAATATTAATTAATTAATTAAGAGCCATGCATTCAATTTCACACTTACGAGGTATAGTTGTTGGCCGGGCCACATGTGCACTTAATACAATTTCTAGCGGTAAAAAAATAAGTGTCTTTCGCAGCAAGAAAATGGAAGTCCAAGGAGTTGCTGCTTATAGTACTGGATGTACAAGCTGCAAATAATTAAGCATTTGAGCATCATTTCTTTCCAGTAACGTTTAACCTTTAAATCATGTGTTTTCCTTGCATGTATCAAACTTGTAAAAGATGTGCAATCAAAAGCAAACAACAGAAAAGAAAACATAACCAAACGCAAGCAAATCAACAGAAAAATGCAATCTAAACCGACAATTAGCACCTTACTGCTCGATCCGAAAAAAGCAGAAGTCTAAGGGGAATGCAAGCAGCCAACGAAAGTTGCTGCCCGATGTGATGGATAAAACTATTGGGGGAACGAGGAAACTAGTGAGAATAAGAAAAATGTGTGGTATCCCCGCCAAGAGCAGAGCCATAAGGTGGAAGAGAGAAGTCTAGTGAAGGTGACAGTGATGGATGCATGGAGATCCCTAGTGAAGGCATAAACACACTATATGATTGAGAAAGAGAGAGACACAAGTCTTTCAATCTTTATATTTTATGCATCTAGTTTTCTCAAGCAATTGAGAAAGTTTTTTTGTAAGTCCACACTCACGGTCATCTTTAGTAATCAAAAAGAAAACTTGAAGGTTCATCAATACACTTAAAAAGGAGTGGTTGAATTACCACGTAAGTGCACCTATCTTGTGCTTTATTTTTATGCATGATCTAGATCCCTAATTCTCTCGAAGTAAAATATCATGGGATTATTTCCAATGTGCAAAATATTTATACATGCACATAATCCCAACACTACCAACTAAATATTATGTTCATTATTATGGATTGATTAGTACTGAACCATATATATATATATTATAATGAACCATATAAAAAAATATTTGTACTCAATATATATTGTAATGAATATAATGAACCATATATATTTATTATAATATATAATTCAAAACACATTATTATATTCCCTACATGCGGTTGAGCTTAGTAGAGACTTATGTTTAAAGAATATTATTATGCATGGAAGCCGATGCATTTCAAGTAGTGAAGGCTATGCAATTCATGAGACGAAAACAGAGTAGATATGAAAATTCAGAGTAGATATTGATTAGTGCATCAGATCGAGGAGTCCTCTCAATCTGATGCACAACAAGTAGATCAGCCATATTAGAAGAGATGCAAATTCTATTGTGCACGTACGGGTTGACAAGAGCAATAATTAGACAAGTTATAGATGAGGTTTGGATTGAGAAAATTCCTAATTATATATGTGATATTGTTTTGTTATAACAACAAACTCCTGTCGTCTCTTGATTATGAAGTCAGAATTTTTCTCAAAACTTTAGAGGATATTCCCATCAACCCAAATGTTTTTACAAATTAATCATATATCCCAAGTTATGGACAAGCAGGGCAAAATAAAAAGAAACAAAAAACTTAAAGCAAAAGAAAAGTCCTACATATACAATATAGGAATTGAAGTTTACATCCAATAAATTCCTAATATTATTAATTAAGGTTGCATCGATCTTGAAATCATACATTTAAACTTACCATCTTTGACGCTTTGAAATGTCAACCTTCCGATAGCATTTATGAAGACATTTTTTCAAAAAGCAAAAACCAGATGATAAAAATTTCCTTCGAAAGAGAAAATTTCTTTCAACTTATCCTAAGAAGTGTCAAGTGTCATTTAACATAATCAGGATCCAATTAGTTATATTGAAGGAGTATTTATGTCTCATAAAAAAATAAAAAGATAAAAATACGTTTTAAATATAACTAATTAGATATTCTTCTTCCGTTCAAATGGTTGGATTTCTTAAAAACCAAAGTTTGAATTTCTATATTAGTAGAATAGTAAAAAATTACTGTTAAAAATGTTAAAAGAAAATAGATGTACGTCTTTCATATGTTAGATGACACTTAACACCAATTAAAATAGATGGAAAATTTTTTTCTCTAAAAGAGTATGGAAGAAACTTGTGTCCAAAAAGGAACCTTTGAGAGGGACATCAAGAACTTGAGCGGCCTTAAGATCACTAGCATTAGCGGCCATCTGATTGAGGCTCAACAGAGTAGCCGACGTGGTCCCATACTGCTCCGCTATGCCCTCCACCGTGCTCCCAGCATCCACCAGGTGTCCATAATGGACGACCTTCACCCCATCCACGTCATCACAGCTGCATGGAAGTGGGATCCACAGCTTCTGCCCTACCTCAATCTTGGTCACATTAACCAACCCATTAACGGATGCGATTTCCTGGTACGTTACCTGTTAAATATCAATTAATTAAAACCATTAACTAAGATGAATATAATAATATTAAATTAAAAATTAAAGTTTAACGGGATGATTTAAGGTTACCAGTCCAGAAAACACCTTGGCGGCGATGTGGTACAACCCATCGCCGCCGCCGACGGTGTAGAGGGGTCTGCGGTTAGAGAGACCCGTGCCGTTGGAGCAGGCGCAGGTGAAGGGGATTCGGATCTTCTGCTGCGCGCTGATGATCTGCTTTTTTGAGGCGGTGCTTGAGAAGTTGTTGACGCCGAGGAGGTTGTGGAACTTCTTCACTTGGAAGAGGTTTTGGATGGTGGAGAGGGTGGTCTTGCTGGGGGACACGTAGTCGATCAGGGCGGTGCACTTCGCGGTCGGTTTGATGCATTTGAATGGTGCCAGTGGCTGAGCGGTTGATGTGGTGGCCAGAGCAGAGACTAGAAGCACACCCAGAAGTACCTTAGTATAACCCATTTCTCTCTCTCTCTCTCTCTCTCTCTCTTTAGCTTTAAGGCTTTGAGCTTTCTTACTATTTGGGGAATATGTCTATATATATAGACAGTGGCGGAGAGGCGACCTGGGGCGGGCGCCCCTGGTTTGAAGTTTTTTTCTGGCATTAATTGTTCACCGACAAAATTTTGTTAAAAAAGAAAAAAACTCCTCCGGTAGCCTGCTCGGTTTCTTGGTTTCACATTTAAAAAAATAAAAAAAATAATTTAAAAAAAAAGTCAAGAAATTTAATGTTTATTTATCAATATTCGACATTTTTTTGTCATGAGTTACCCAATCGAGTAAGTTGAGAGTAAAATTTATAATTAAAGCCATTAACGCCTTAATTTATCTTGGTTATGACAATATCCTTAATTTATCTCGGTTATAATTTAAGCTTTTTAATTAAGATATATCTCTCATTTTCATCATTTTATTTATTATATTCTTAAACAATATTGTTTTTTTTTTTTTTTTTTGATATGTTTTATATACTTTGGGATTTTGTCAAACATCAACGAGTTTCAGAATATTATTGCCAATCTCGGATTTTTTCTTTTTACTAATTCATTTTAAGCTAATAGCTATCAGAATATGCTAATAATTTTATTATAAAATCACTAGAGTATGAGAAGTAAACAATTATTAAAACAATACTTCGTAACAAAATAGAAGATGAATTTCTTAGAAATAATTTACTTGTCTACATTAAATGAAAAATTGCTGAAAGTTTCGATTTAGATTTGATAACTAATATATCAATTTAACATATAAATATGTTTTTTGTGATACATATGTTGTGGTATAATTTATTTGTATTTTTTTATAGTATCCATGACCCATTAGGGGTGGTTTTGGCCACCCCTAAGGAGCCTTGGGGGTGACCGAAACCACCCCCAGTGGGTTGGGGGTGGCCGAAACCACCCCTAGTGGGTCTTGGAGGTGGTTTCAGCCACGCCCAGTGGGTCTTGGAGGCGGTTTTGGCCACCCCCAATTTTTTTTTTTCCTTTTTTTTCTTAAAAAATATATATATTTTTAAATTTTTTGTAAAGAATAAAAATAAAAAATAAATTACATGACACGTGGCAATATTTAATTGGTCCACGTGTTATTTTTGTTAATTCAACTAACGGTCAACAGGCGGAATGTCCAATTTGGTCTTTATCAAAACCACAGGGACATCCTGTAATAAAAATCAAACCCTAAAGGAGAAAAAATAAAGAAGTGAAATCCTAGGGGGATATTAGGTATTTAACCTTTAGAAGTATAGACTTAGGTCTTTTGTTATAAAACCATGTTTTATATAAAATATTTGAGAGCCCCTTAGGTCTGGATGGTCTGTAAAAAGTAGCTTTTACAGCACCCAATTAATATATGCCACATCATACAAGTACACAAACCCAAATAAACCCAGATGCACCAGATCCTTCCAAAAATCAAACAACCCCCTGCCTCCAACCCCGTTCGCCGCCTAGCGCCAAGATCGCCGAGCGCCAGACCGTCGGGTTCGCCGAGATCACCCAGCCCAAATCGCCAGACTGCCAGGTTCGCTGAGATCGCCCAGCCCCGATCGCCAGACCACCGGATCTTTGGAGTCTCAGATCACCGAACGCCAGACCGCCGGGTTTGCTAAGATCTCCCAGCCCCGATCGCCAGACCGTCGGACCTTTGAAGCCTTAGACCGTAAATCGCCAAACTCACACCTCCAAACCAAACCCAAACTACCGGAGACCCGATGTTGCAGGAAACCCAAGCCCTGCGACATCGCCGGATCTCGAAACCGCCACAGTCGTGGGTCTGGAGAGACCCACTACACCGTGGGTCTTGCTGTGAACAACCACAAGTCGCTTGAAACCATCTTGACCCACCTGAAACCGTTGTGACCCACTTCAAAACCTGATTCTAATGTCTCAAAACCCATTTCTAATGCCTCAAAACTCATTTTTAAATTCTAAACGAAAACCTAGATGTAAAAAGTGAACCTTTTAGGAATTTTATCATCCTAAACGCCGGAAAAAATGGCTTCGGGGACGGAGAATCGCCATAGAAGATGACTCCATGGCGGGTCTGACCGTGACCCACCCACAGGTCTAGATTGACCCACCACCCAGCTTTTTTGAGCTCAAAATATTGTGTGTGTGAGTGTATTATATTTTTGTGAAATTGTTTTGTGTTTGCTTAGATGTCAGTTTGTGAGTAGTGTCTGTAAAAGGGGTGTTTTGCAGATTGACCTGATTCAAGGTTTTCTCAAAATCTTTAGTCGTTCTTTGTAGAAAATCTTTTAGTAATGACAATTGTTTTTATCGGGGTATTACAGAAAGGGGGCGAGGAGGAGGTAATATATCGTCACTCCCTCCTCCCACTCTACTATCCTCTCTCAATGTGCTGCTATCTTTCTAGGAAAAATTACACTTTACCCCCTCAAAGTTTAAGCCAATTTTCAATTTGATGTCTAATGTTTCAATTTTTATAATACACCCCATCATAGTTTCAAAAATTTTCAATGTGCCGAGAGCTGGCTCTTATATTTAATTTAATTTATTTTTTTAATTAAAAATTTAAACTTCAAGTACTCTTAAACAGCTTAAGAAGCCAGCTTGCATATGAGCATTTGCTTAACTTGGTTAGCCGAGTATGGAGTCTAAATCAATACAGTAAGGCAGTTGGTTTCAAAGAGAGATGATATGCATCATTTTATAATAAATGGATGCTATTAGAAAAAAAAAAAAAAAAAAAAAAAAAAAAAAAAAA
>CM017322.1:10724102-10743941 GCA_006937295.1 Carpinus fangiana
TTGGTTTTTTTTTTTTTTTTTGTATTGTAAAAAAATTTGTTTGGTTTTTTTTTTTTACAATTATTTTATTATTTTATTTGTTAAAAGAATATGAGTATTATAGGAATATAAATTTTTTTTTTTTTTAAAAAAAAAGAAGTTGTCTTTTTGATACATTTTGGTAGTTTGGAGGACTACTTTATTACATTTTGAACATTGAGGG
Organism: Carpinus fangiana; assembly: GCA_006937295.1. Classification (NCBI taxonomy): domain Eukaryota; kingdom Viridiplantae; phylum Streptophyta; class Magnoliopsida; order Fagales; family Betulaceae; genus Carpinus; species Carpinus fangiana. The sequence goes on from CM017322.1 coordinate 10,724,305, forward strand.
ATTATATTGCAAACGGCTAGTAGTTTAGAGAGCTTTTTTTATATTTTATAATAATCAATTTTTAATATTAATATGAGCAACTACTAATTCGAGCCTTATACGAGCTGCTCACGAGACTAACCAAATCGAGCTAAGCTTGCTTTGTTTAATATTCAAACTAGTATTATTTGTGTTCATGAAATGCCTCATTTAATAATCGAGTCGAGCATGAGTCAAACTTATACGAGTTGAGCTTGCTTGCGAGAGCTTCACTTACTTAACACTCCTAAACAGATGTGTCACATTGTAAATTTTTTATACTTAAAATACATTATAAGTTTTTAAATATTTTGGTGGAGATAAAGTGTAAACTGTGTAATGTTATACGTATATAACTAAAAGCAGGTAAAGGCACTATTTGCACTGTTGTCGGTTGTCACACCGTCAATGACTCAATGCTGTTGTCGGTTGTCACGCCGTCAATGACTCGATGAAATGATGGACTATATGTTTTTTCTTCTTTCACCTGCCATGCTTGGCGTGTCAAACTTTGTTCTAAAAATATTTACTTGCGTATGAAGAAAAGCATTTGTTTTAGAGTAATTTTAAAAGGCCTATTTGTATTTTATTTATATCATATTAAGAATAATATAGTTATTAAATTACAATTAAACTTGTGATTAATTATTATTAGATTTTGATCAAATGATGATTTTAATAGTCACATCATTCTAGTATGATACAAATAGAAAATAAATAGACCTTCTAGAATTACTCATCGCGCTTTAATATGTATAACTTATAAACTTGACCCTACTCTTTTGTCGAGGCTAATAATCTATTTGTGGTAGTAATTTGTGCTTGTCTGTCAAGTTTGGTCATGTCATGTTTAGTTATAAGATTATATAGATTAATCATAATTTGATCTATTTAATTAAATTGTTCAAACCCCTCAACCATATCTTACTAATTTTGTGTTGGGTTCGTATGAGACTTCTAAGTCATGTAAAAAATTATCAGCATGAGCCAAGTTTGAAATCATGTCAAAATATGAGTATAAAAATATATAGGGTCAATTCTAATCGAATCCATATAATTAAACAAATGATTCACCTCAACTCTAACTAACTAATTTCATATTTAATTCATAAATCGCGTCAAAAATTTGCCGCCCATATCCCTTTTCTTCATTCGCTTGTGACCCACCAAGAAATTAAACAAGCTAAACAAATGATTCACCTCAAATTAAAAAAGCATGGAACGACTGAAGAAAGCTCCCACTAAAATATTCTTCATGTGGATTCGCCGTGATTTTGTTTGTGATTACTTATGTTTCTGGAAGATTATTCTTAATGTCCCAACTTGTAAGAGTCATCATTAAAGTCAATGGTTCTTTTGACGTACAAATATTCGCGTGGACCGGGCTTGAGTTTAGGAGCTTGTCACTTTGTAACCAGGCAAGATGTCCGGTTAATTAGTGACAACCTCAAAGTTGATTTGGCCCAATGCCTTCGGTCTTCCTAGTATCGTTTAAAACTCAACCACATTTTAGCCCATAGTTAATTCTTATTTTCAGCCCTTTGTTGTCTTTAATTTTAGCTCATGGCTTTCCTATTATTATTTAAGGCGCATCTTTGATCATCGTCGCGGGCTGCCTTTGTTGGCCCAAAATCTTCAGCCTTTGTGATATTATTTAAAACCCAACCTCATTTTACCTCATAATTGGCTCTTATTTTCAACCCTTTATTGGCTTTATTTTGGCCCATAGTTGACCTTCCTATTGTTATTTAGGGCTCATTTTGATCATTGTCGTCAATTGCCTCTAGTAATTAGGACTGTAATCGAGTCGAGCTGAGCCAAATTTTAGGATTTTAAGATTGGCTCGTTTACGAAGATGCTTATTACGAAGATGCTTATTCGAACCGAGTTTGAGTTCGAGCCGAGCTATAAAATGCGTGTTCAAGCTCAGCTCGTTTAAAATTCGGGCATGCTCAAGCTCGAATTCGTTGAGAATGTTATTCGGGCATGCTCAAGCTTGAGTTCGTTGAGAATGTTATTCGAGCCGAGCTGAGCTCAACTCAAGCTCAAGTTAAGCTATTAAATTCTTTAATGTATGATCCGAATAAAGTTTAAGCCCGAATTTTGAAACAACTTCTAGATATTTATCTATAGTATAAATTAATATAACTAATTTTAGTAATATATATGAATTAAACTTTGGTCATGACACTCCTTAAAAGTAGTGTTTTACAGCCCCCCATCACAAACTGCCACCTTAGCAAAAACTAAAAAATTGTACCAAAATATTATAAGCCCAAATATACCAGATTTCTTTTTTTTTTTTTCTTCTTCTTCTTCTTTTCTTTTCTCTCCACACCTGCCGACACCAGATTCCTTCCTTTTTTTCTTTTTTTTTTTTTTGTCTTTTTCTTTTCTCTCCACGACACCTTCTTTTTCCTTCTCTCATTTTTTTTTTCTTTATTTTTCTTCAAGCTACAACAGGATGGCCATGGAGTCATTTTTTTTTTTTTTTCTTTTCTTCTCCCTTCTCTCGTGAGTCATATTCTCAAGCGATTTCAAGCGATTTTCCGGTGTAGGGCCATTTTTTCCAGCCTTTAGGGTGATAAAATCCCTAAATGGTTAATTTTTCCCTCTAGGTTTTAGATTTGCATCCAAAAACGAGTTTTGATGCATTAAAAATGAGGTTTGAGGCATTAGAAACTATTTTTGAGGTATTAGAAACAGATTTTAGGTATTAGAATTGAGTTTTGAGGCGAATTTTGACGGATCATGGTGGGTTTGGAGTCAGGTCACGGCCAGCAAGGGTCTGGCCAGACCCACAACCAGCGTGGGTCTTTCTTTGCCATGGGTCTCCGGTGGTTGCATGGGAGTTTAGGTATTTCTCATTTTGATTTGGTGTGTGTGAACTTATTTTATTTTTTACACTTGATAAGGTGTCATGTGGGGATTGAGTGCTGTAAAATGGAGGGTTTGCACCAGAATCGGACCATAGGGGCTCTCAATATATATACAAGATATATGAACGAGCTAACTAACTAGTTAGTATGTTAATTAACATATACACATATAAATATTAAATAACCTATATAACATATGTTACTTAATTACTAATATACAAATTTATATAACTTTTTTTATAATATATATATAAGATCTATGAACGAGTTGACAAGCTAGGCTAACTAACTAGACGATCTCGACTTAAATGAGTCGAACTCACGAGCCACCGTCGAGCTTAATTGAGCGAGTCGGGTATGTGTCACTAGTTAATCGAGCGAGTTTTAATAGTAACAAGTAAGCTTGTATTGTGTCGAGCTCGAGTTTAGGAAGAGCTTAGCCGAGCGGGTCTCAAGCGAATTGTCAAGTGTGTCAGCTCATTTACAACCCTACTAGTAACCAAAAGGAGAGAAGAAGAAAAATCAAACTCATGCTTTCAAAATCCTTTAGCTTGAGTTTGAGGGGATGTTAGAGTATATTGTGGGATATGATTTGATATTGTAATTGATTATAATAAAATCAAATCATACTTGAACACATTCAATTCTGAGTTGATTTTATCTCCTTTACTATTTTGTATTCTCTCCACCCCCTAAATATGGAACATTTGTATTGTAAAATCATCAAAGCAAATAAGAGCATCCATGTAAACTAGAAAAATCAAACTCATGCTTTCAAAATCTTTTAGTTTGAATTTGAGGGGATGTTAGAGTATAATATGGAATATGATTTGATATTATGATTGATAATAATAAAATCAAATCAGATTTGAATACATTCAATTATGATTTGATTTGATCTCCTTTACTATTTTGTATTTTCACCATCTCTTTCAAATACAGATAATTTGTATTGTAAATTCATCAAGTAAGAACACTCACAATGGAGGAGCTAAATAGTACTTTTGGTTAATCATATTTGTAAAAAATCCTCACATTAGATTAGCAACAAAAAAAAATGCAAAATGGATATTTTATTGGATTAGCCATATATATATATATATATATATACACATGTAGCGATACTATTCAAGGGAGCCATTTTATTTCTCTCCACATCTCTCTTTTTCTGAAATTTTCTCCTACTATTTTTCCTACTTGAAAATTCTAATTGACTCAAATTAACACCTATTCGGATTTTCTAGGTGTTTAACAAAATAATATTATGCGGAAATAAATCTGACCTAACAATTAATAAACAACCAAAAATATATAAAACAANCTAATCTAGGTGAGTCCACCACCACTCCCCCTCAATGGGTGAACGGTATCAACCTTCTTAATCCAAACTTTCTTTATATTGGGGACAAATGTGTGACTCTTGTCCAAATCATTTAACTGGGTGATAACACCCCTTAGCATGTTGAATAATTCTGCATGACTATTCCTAGAACGAAAATAATTTTTTTCTGACTCATGATTATTCAACTGAAAACAATTAGGGCGAATATGCCCAATCTTTCCACAGTGATGACATGTAGGAATAAACCTTTGAGAAGGTTGGTTCCTTGCAAGGTAAACGATGTTGGAGTTGCTTCTAGGTAAAAAGTGCTCAGCATGAGAGTACTTACCTTTCTTACCCTTCTTACCTCTTGAAGTTGCAGTGGCTATTTTCTTTAAGCCTTCTTTTCCTCTTTTTCTTGAGGAGTGAACAGTAACTAGCTTATCTTTATCCAATGGATCTTTTAAGTTTTCTGTTTCAACAAAAACTTTCTTGGAAGAAGAAGCAAGGTTAACGGAAGGAGCAATAATCTTGTCAAAATCAATCACAGGTTTATCACACGTAGATTTTTGGGTATGCAAAATTTTGTCAAGATTATCATTAGAGAATTTTTTCAATAGGGTTTTGGACTCCTCTAATTCATTCTCTAATGACCCAACTTTATTAGCAAGAACATGATTTTCAGATTTCAATGTTTTACACAAATCAAGAGAATCACTCAATTCACCAATTAGCTCATCTTTATCATATTCAGCCTCTCTGAGCTTCTTTAGATTCTTGGAATTAATAACTTGTAGCTCAGAGAATTTCACAAACAACAAATTATAAGCCTCTTGAAGATCACTTTCATTATCAGAATCATAATCAGAATAATACTGTTTATCAGAAGACATAATAGTTTCGCAAAAAGTATTATCAACAGTTTCGAAACAATCAAGTGTTTGAGACATCTAGAAAGTAGATAGGATCACACTCAGGAATTCAATCCTTTGATAGAGTGAACCCGCTCTGATACCAATTGAAAATTCTAATTGACTCAAATTAACACCTATTCGGATTTTCTAGGTGTTTAACAAAATAATATTATGCGGAAATAAATCTGACCTAACAATTAATAAACAACCAAAAATATATAAAACAATAAACAATAAACAACACAGATATTTGGTTACGAAGAGGAAACCATTTAGAGAACTCTCTAAATGTAAAACCTCTCCGGGGTAGTCAAACCCAGGAAATCACTAACTCAGTAAAAGACTAAGGATTACAAGAAGTTCACACTTACAAAACCTTTGTAATTGACACTCTTGCATAAGACAAGCGACCCACTTGACTTCTACCGCAGTAGCCCTTTCCAGAACATCTGGCACAATTCTTCTACGTGATCTCCTTTCACCGGAACTCCGGTTGACTTCACAACCTTAGATTTATCAAAGAAATAACTAAACTCTAAGAGATTCAATTTAACGCTCACCACATATGATTTCTCTTAGCACACCCTCCGACGAACTCTCTGGGGATGAAAATTCGTGTCTCTCTCTTCTATAATGATGTATATATATCAGTACATCAAACCCTAGACCTAGGGCACTAAAAACACGTTTTTGGGCATAATAGGTACGGAGTGTCCGGACATGTTAATGGGATGTCCGGACATGGCCTTGCGGAGCAAAAATATGCTTCCTGGAATTCATGTCCGGACATGCTAGCACCATGTCCGGACATGGCCTGCAGTGGGGAGAAAACAGCATTCTGGAAATGCTGTCCAGCCTTCATCAACAGCTTCGATCGATGGGCGTTTGTGGTCCGATTGAGCTGAAATTTTGCAGGGACATTCATGACACATGAATCTACATTATGAACGGTGGAGATTCGATTCTGAACATTCTATATCAATGTTTGAGCTTGTGTACAGTAACCTCTGCATTTTGGAACTGAATTAAGCCAACACAAGAACTAACACTACTAAAATGTATTCTTCTTCAATAGGGCAGTTAAAGGGAGCAGCTATAGAACCATAATTCCAATAAATTTCTTGTAATATGCAGTTAGGCCAAGGAATCCTCTGACTGACTTCAAAGTCTTAGGAAGTGTCCAGCCAATCATTATTTGTAACTTGGCAGGACCTGCTTTGACTCCTGCAGCAAAGATCAAGTGTCTTAGATACCCAATTTCCTTACACCCAAACTGACACTTAGACCTTTTTGCATACAGTTGATTCTGCACTAGCGTTTCTAACACAACCCTCAAATGTTTTAAGTACTCCTCCATTCCTTCACCATATATAAGTATGTCATCAAAGAAGCAAATTACAAGTCTCCTTAAGGTTAACAAACTTCATTCATCAGTCCTTGAAAATTGAAATGTTGTAGGAGCATTAGTTAACCTAAAGCCTAAAGGGTATAACTAGGAACTCAGTGTGTCCTTCATGTGTACTGAATGCAATTTTTTGTATATCTTCTGCCCACTCATCCACTACTTGAATTTGGAATTTGTCCTCAACAGTCTCCTTGTTCTAAGGCTCTATCATTTGCACACATCCTCCAACTACCATCCACCTTCCTAACAAGCACAACATGAGAAGGAAAAGGACTCTTGACTATTTCTGATGACTCCTAAGATTCCATTAATTTCCGAAAAAACTTTTCTATCTGACCTTTCTGATAATAAGGAGAGGTACCCTCCTTGAGGACTATTTGATGATCATAACTCCCATTAGGAGGTAAGCCTTTAGGTTCCTCAAATACTGCTTTAAACTCTTCCAACGGATTTGAAATGCAACCCTAAACTAGATTAAAATCAGGAATTCCACTCTCTTCAATAAGCGGTATCTCTAACCCTTTTTTCTCAGCTCTAGCCAATCTAGGAAAATTTTCCACTTCAATCACCACTAATCTAGTAACATATAAACCCTTGAGCATTATGGTTTTTGCACCATAACAGAGTTCCATGGTTAATTCTAAGAAATCCCAAAGGATTAGCCCCAGATTTCTTAACCACTGAATTCCTAGCACCAGATCACAGCCACCTAAAGATACTATAAATAATTCAGTAGTAAATGACTTTCCTCGATAGGAAGTGTTACTACAAAACACGTATCCAACATATTTCTGTCAAGCACCACAACACCGGCTCATCTGATAAATCACAGGAAAATGGTTTCACCAATCAAATAAGGACAAAATAAAGCTTCATTGATGATAAAACTTAACAGATAACCCTCCAAGCAAAGAACTTCAATTTTCCGCTTATTGATGCTACAAGTTTAATCTCAAACACCAAAATCAAATCAAATGAGAAACTCTACATCACAAATGTCTGCTCCTGTACTCATATAGTAAGTTGAGAATGAATAAAACGATAGAAAGTGCATACATATTAATGGGAAAGATGAAGACAAACGAAGATGAGTTGAATAGAGATGAAAATGAAGTTCCATCTTAAACCTTGAATACCACCGTTTGTTCCATCAGAAGCTGTTTTACCAACAATAAAAAAACAAAATGGTATTTAGTTAATTATATAATCATTTATAAGTGAAAGAATTGCATATCACAAAAGAAACACACAAATTTTCATTTCTCAAGTTCAACTGCTTGGACAAGTGAGCATCAAGAAATTTCGGACGATCATGCTAGTACTAGCACATGAATTTAAACAGCTAACGAGAGAGAAGAAATCAGTGTAAGAGATTGCTGGTTGTTGTTTCTAATCTTGCAGAGATCAAAATTTAACCCAGATTGCATAGAGGGAAGGCAACATATACACATACACTAACCACTAACGACCTCTTAAAAGGAATTCCTAGGTAGTGAGATGGGCAATCAATATGTATTTGGGTGATACAAAAATATTAATGCCCTCAATCTTGGGATGGTCTCTATAGAACACATGAAATCGAATCACTACAGCAAGGATAGTAAATTGCACCAACCTGGACAAGTGGACTCTGTGACAAGGCTTGCAAAAATGTTTTGGGAATCGTAACCAGTATATGCGCAGGTTGTTTGGTTACAACCTGAAGATGTTACATTTCCAATGTATAGATTGCCTGCACCTTCACATTGCACGGGAGGGCATGCTGTCCAGTTGGATAATGGTTTTAGTCCAGAAGGCTCACATTGTAGTCTGGCCTCACCAAAATGATATGAATTTAGAAACTAGAGAAGCCATCAACAAGAAGGGAAACAAAAAAAAAAAAAAAAACACAAATATCAAGAGCCCTTGAGTTATACACTTACGACGTATAGTTGTTTGCCCGGCCACATGTGCACTTAATACAATTACGAGCAGTGTAGAAATAAGTGTCTCTGGCAACAAGTAAACCGTAATCCAAGGAGTTACTGCTTATATTGGATGTACAAGCTGCAAATAAGCATGTGAGCATCATTTACTTGCAATAACTATAATCGTCAAAATAAGCTATAAGCCAATAAGAAATCTCAAGAAAGCGTATCAAGCAATGTAAGAAATTGCCAAGGTGACATCAACATGGAGTCCTAAGAGACATGTATTTTGTCTCGCCAGTAATTTGAAGCTTGATTCATAAAAACACCTTGTGCTAGTGAAACACATACAACACCTAATTCCTATGGCACATGCAAAGCTTAATGTAGTCACTTGTTAGGGGTGGCAATTCATGCTCGTGTGCCGAATTTGGTATAAGACTATATAAGTCAACTCTAACCCGACCCATTTAATTAAACAAGTCAGACCTTTCAACCTTAACTCGTTAATTTTGTGTTGAATTCGCAGATCATCAAAAATTGTGAGTCCTGAATGTCATTTGTTGGATTTAAGTTGTGTCAAGGAAGGAAGGAGTATAAGACTATATAGGTCAACTCTAACTCAACTCATTTAATTAAACGGATCAGATTCTTCAACCTAACCCGCTAATTTCACGTTGCATTTGTGTCGGATTCTCGACTCATGTAAAAAATAATCAGCCCTACAACGCCTGCCACTAACCACCAACCAAGAAATGAGGATGACATCGGACCAACTATCTTTTTCTTTAATTTAAAAAAAAAAAATTTGAATTATTGAAGGCCATCATATATATACAATTAGTTACTCCAATAATTGAGTCAATAATACAACTCGCAGGTGATATGAATAAAAAAAAAAAAAAAAAACTCGTTATCCATAAGTATACAAAAAAGCAAAGAAGTGAATCCAAGAAAATAGATCTTGAAAAACTTTTCAAAAAAGAAACATCATAACTATTAGCACCCACCTATGATGTTAAACCATTTGCGAGACATCAACAACAAGTCAGTGGGCACCATTGATAATTGATAATGTAAGACAAGATCCCTGGGACCATATCCTCTTAATCAATTGACAAAACTAGCTGTACTCACTGGCTGAAAGCAACCCGTGCCATCTTATGACCGGGTTTGAGTCCAATTAACTGCTTGTATTGCATTCGATCGAATTGCACCCGATTCAAATCCGCCATCACTACTTCTTAAATTGAATATACTTTTGCTAGTTTCAGCTTTAGAGAATATTCCCATCAAGCCAAATGTATTTTCAAGTAAATCCTATAACCAATGTTCTGTACAAGCTGGGCAAAATAAAAGAAACTCATAGTTTCTAGCATTACTCTTACGATTATTACCTGCTAACACGTTGATTTTTACTACAAAATTGTATCAGAGTCTACTAAACAAAATTATTCAAATTTTAATAATTTTCAAGAAAGCAAAAAAGGAACCTTTGAGAGGGACATCAAGAACTTGAGCGGCCTTAAGTTCACTAGCATTGGCCATCTGATTGAGGCTCAACAGAGTAGCCGACTTCGTCCCATACTGCTCCGCTATGCCCTCCACCGTGCTCCCAGCATCCACCAGGTGTCCATAATGGACGACCTTCAACCCATCCACGTCATCACAGCTGCACGGAAGTGGGATCCACAGCACCTGCCCCACCTCAATCTTGTTCGCATCAGGCAACCCATTTGCGGCCGCGATTTCCTGGTACGTTACCTGTTAAATATCAATTAATTAAAACCATTATCTAAGATGAATATAATAATATTAAATTTTTTTTAAAAAAAATTAAAGTTTAAAGGGGATGATTTAACGTTACCAGTCCAGAAAACACCTCGGCGGCGATGTGGTACAAGACATCGCCGCCGACGACGGTGTAGTTGGGGCTGTGGTTAGAGAGACCCGTGCCGTTGGAGCAGGCGCAGGTGAAGGGGATTCGGATCTTCTGCTTCTCGCTGATGGTCTGCTTCTCTGAGGCGTTGCTTGAGAAGTTGTTGACGCCGAGGAGGTTGCGGAACTTCTTGACTTGGAAGAGCTTTTGGATGGCGGAGAGGGTGGTCTTGTTGGGGGACACGTAGTCGATCACGGCGGTGCACGTCTCGCCCGCTTTGCTGCATTTGAATCGCGCCAGTGGCTGAGCCGTTGATATGCTCAGAGCAGAGACTAGGAGCACACCCAGAAGCACCTTAGCATAACCCATTTCTCTCTCTCTATCTCTCTATAGCTTTGAGCTTGCTTGTGTTGATATATACATGAATATGCTCAGAAGAAGACGAAAGAGGAAGGAGAGTTGGGCTTGGGGTGCGTGTGGATAAGTGAGGAGACTTTGACTTTCTTGAAAAACTTTTGCTGTGTGGGAATTTGGAAATGGCTGGCAGGGGCGGAATTCCATAAAAACTCGACTAGTATTAGCCGTTGTACTAATGCTACTCTCGCATGCTTTTAGAGCATCTCCTTTTGCTAAAAAAAAAAAAAAAGGAAAAAGTTATATTTAATGAAATTATTTATTCACAAAAATAAAAATAAAAAATCATATTTAGTTATTTTTGTCATTTTTTTTCCAATAAAATAGCTTAAGACTAGTTACTATACATTAACTGTTACAGTAAATAGTTATTTGTAATTATTCACTGTAGCACATGAGATTGAATTTTAATATAATATAATATTACTTTTAATATTACTTTTTTCTTTTTAATTAAGTATTGACAATAATATAATTAGAAAAATGATAAATAATATTTTTAAGCAAGTAACTAATAAAATAGCGAATCTGTTAGAATTGGCATTAAAAAATAGGTAGCTAAAATAAAGAATTGTACTTTTTTGACTAGTTATAATAACTATTACTGTTAGAAATGCTCTAACGGTGACTTTCACAGTTTCACTCTATCCAAATTCAATAATATTTTATCTCAAATTGAAAAATATTATATTTATTAAATTTTTCTCCAACATTAATTTCCAAATAACTTGTTATTACAGTAACCATTTGAATTGAATAATATCCAATTAGTTATATTTAATAGATATTTTTATTATTTTAACTTTTTAAAATGATAAAAATATCCGTCCAATATAAATAACTAAATATTATCACATTTAAATGAACTAAAGAATATCCTAATTCGGTAAGATTGACTACCGAATAATGTTGTCTTAGAGTTGGTTAGTTTATGAATAAATCAAATTTATAGCATTATACTGGACGTTTGGTTTCATTAATGTCCTCGTAGAGCTTCGCCATTTTAGAAATCGATTAGATTTATAATCTGACTATGATTTGAAAGCCTTTTCAAAACTTTGTGGGGGTAGGTCTCTATGTGGTCCCCACTGCAAGTGGGTAAAGGCACTTTGTGTATGATTTTTTTCTTCGGCGCGTTTGGCGGGTCAGGGACTCAAGTCATTCCAAGCTTGGTCAAAGACGATGTTAATACAATTTTTTTTTTTTTTTTTTTTTAATGTTCACACAATAAAAGAAAGAAAAAAAGAGAAATTCAAACTAATAATTTTCGCTTCATAAGACGTAGTTCACAACTGATTAAACTATTCTTTGAAGATAATGTTAAAGCCAATATCCATTTCTTCACCTCCGCTTGTGGTTTCGGCACCGTGACTTGGGGTATGACAGGATTTTGAGGATCGACGTGTTTGAAGATGTTGGAGTATTTGTCAATTGTAAGCGGCGCGGAGTTAACAAATTAAATGAGTCAGACTATTGGTGAGAATCTACGCCATGTTAGTCCGACATGAAAAGGTTTGGCAGACCAATCTCTAAGAGAGAATGAGTGATAAATACGTACAGCTCATTAATCTGGTGAAATTAAATATAAGAAATGTTGACGTTGACCAGAATTAATGTCATACAACGACTGAGAGAGACATCACTGCATTTCATTTGCTGCCAAAATGGTCCACCAAGAACAAGCATGTGAACGATTGAAGAAGCCTCACATTAAAGTATTCTTCCTGTGGATTTTCTGTGATTTTGTTTATGATTTACTTGTGTTGTTGGAGGATTATTCTTAATGTGCCAACCTGTAAAAGTCATCAGTCAATGGTTCTTTTGATGTACCAATATTCACACAAATTGGGGTTGAGCAAAGGAGGCCCATTAATACCAAACACATGGTTCAATGGCTCACTCATCCTCAAATTAAGAGGCCAGAAAGGGCACGTTCAATTAGTGTGCCAAGGACAAAACGAGGTTCAGACCAAAAACCGAGCAACACGTGGCCTAATCCATGCACGGGGAGAAACTCTCAGCCTATGATTCATTCCTCATTCCGCTTTATTCTCATTTCTTTCCTCTCTCAAGAATTCTATATTAACTTATGTTAAATAGGCTACTTCCTATCTCGTTTTTGGAAACTATTCTCTCTTTCATCTGGATTAGAAATAGAAAACGATATTTCCCTGTAGTTTTTAGCGTTGTCCAATGTCCACCATGATTGAATATGCTTTACTGAACTCCAATTAAAAGAGCCTTCCACCACCAGTGCACCCAACTCGCTATTAAATATTAGGTCGGCTGAAACGAAAGGAGTTTCCTTTGAAATTTAGCTCCATTTCCAGGTTTCAATCATGCCTTCGCTCCTTTTCCAAGTTGCTCATAACCAGTGGAGTCGCACTATCTTTTACACTACAATTCGGATGGAAGAAAGCTTGAAAAGTAAAGTCAATAGCAATGTTAGTGATATGTTTCAGTTGTGTGTGGAGCCTCCTTTGTTGAATTTTTTGTGGGTTTAGATTGTATTGTTTCAATTGTTCAGTGAAAAGTGATTACTTATATAAAATGAAAAAGTACCAAATTAATCCTAAAAATATAAAAAATAAAAATCAGTGATCATCGATCGATGTCATTTTACGAATTATATTCTTTACAAATAGTCAGGCAAATCAGAATTTCGTCAAAAACTAAAGTGCGACTCCAACCCCACCTACACCCGACCCACGCAGGCCGGAACCGCATTAGTGGCAGGTTGTCAGTTAGAACGCCAAAAATAATCCCACCCTATATTTCTCTTTCTCCATGCCAGGTAGAATCGATGGTGAAAGCTTGTTACCAGAGCTCAATTACAACATCATAAGAAGTTAAGAAACTACATATTATTTTTGCTTAATCGTAGTCTAAACCCAAAATGCCCTCACATGTGGGGGTCAACTAGCTTATAGGAAATCGACTGTAGATTAGCCACTCTGGATCTCAAAAGAGGTACAAGTAAAGAATTAAACAAAATATATATACATATCACTTCTCCTCCAAACGCCGCAGCATCGACTCAGCAAAGCTTTGTTGCCTGCAAATGTTACAAAAATAAGCTTGAAAATGCAATTATCTCTGATTTTCTTAGGATTAGAATGGTTCAGCAATGCAACAAATAAACCAATATGTTGATGAACTAATATTATGCAAAAAATTAATAGCCATATGTTGATGTGGGTTGATATCTTTCCATTTCTGTTTACTGATGCAAGAGAAAGAGATTTGACTTACTTCTGCTCTCTGTGCTTTGGGCTAGGACGAGAGTACTTTAGATATCCATCCCAAGGTACCTTTCGGAGACCTGCTCTAACAGATATTATGTCCCTAACCCTGCACAAGAGCGTTTACATGTAATTGAAGCTATCCATAAATAAGATATGGTTCTTCTAATCCCGGAGAAGCACAGTGTGTCATCATAACTCATTGCAGCTGAGGAGAAGTTTATTTACCTCTCTGCAAACTCGATGGGTGTCTCTCCAGGTTTTAGAATTTGAGGCTCCAAGTACCAAACATCACAAACAACAGCCCAGGATGTCATGAGCTGCAGCAGATGCGTTGTGAAGGATTGCCTGCAAAGAAAGAACATAATTTAAGAATTACCCTTGCGTTTCATTAGCAGCATAGTAACAGATGTCAATATCTAAGACAGGAGACAAAGGTGAACCCAAATGCTATCCACCTAGATCCTATAGCTCAAACAAGGAATTTATCTCCCATATGGTCGTTCTAACATAAAACAAAACCTTGTTCACAGATAAACGAATCTATGTTTTTTGCCAGTGTCTAACATGGAGGATATGCTTTCAGCGCATTGATAACAGGATATAAACACACAAGTTTAAACGGGCTCTAAGCAGCTACTTACTTCCGGCTGTTCCAAAAAGCATCTACGAATATTTTGTTATACTTAATTGCAACTGGGCAAACAGTGCAGCCAAGCTCAAACGCACCCTACACATCATTAAAAAAATTGAATATATGAGTTGGAGAAATTACCAAGCATCAAGAACTCAAAGAAAAAGAAGAAAATTGTTTTCCCATGTGAGAGAGAGAGTTACAAACAGGAAGATCACATGATAGAAATAGAAGTTTCCTACTTTATCAACAAGAGATGCAAAACTTCTCTTACATTTCTAAAATACAAAATCATATACTTGTATTGTACCTTCTTGAACATAACCGTATAGTGATTATTTACACAAGTTCCCTCCGGGAATATGAGAAGAGGATTATTGTCAGCCGCCTGAATGTGGTCCCTCAACCTGAAGCACACAAGTTCATATAATCATGACCTAGTAGATGTTCTGATATGATGATTTTCTACATTTTCATCTACTCTTACTTCTTTGCTACAATTTCGCGATCCTTTGCCTCTGAACGGTTGAACCAGATACATCCTACACTCTCTAATATGGTGCTCTGCAAAAGTCCTACAGAGAAAGCAAAAATAAGCAAAATCCTTACTTTCAACTTTTTGAAGAATAAATTACAGGTTCTATTTAATATTATATGCAAAGTCCTAGTTTAAATTGTTCTCTAAATATAAGAAGAAGAAAAAACACATAATATATTAAATATACTAAGTATCATAAAACCTGAAATATACTCATTTTAACTTATACAAACTCAGTGAACTATTTCTACTTCCAAAACTGGATGGACTGCAACTCAAAAGAGTTTGGACCATGTGCACCTTTCCTACTCAGACCAGTACACCACTTAATCCATACCAAGTTATTCTAGATACATATCTTTTTTAATGGAGAACACAAATACTTATCCAAAAAATTTGAATATTTCTGACATTGACGCAGTGAAGAAGTGTTATTCATGTGTGAGAAGATATTTCAAGCACTAAGTGCAATAGTTTTCCTTGTCTATCTACATATTGCAATCAGATCATGAAACTCAATAACACAGGGCAAGTTGGAAAGGCAAAACATTTTATCAAAAAGATTACCCTAATGGCAGAATAACTAAGTATTTGCAAACCAAACAAAAAAAAACAGAATAAAATCTCAATCAAGGCCCAAAATATTGACCACCGTCAAATTCCAAGTTATGACCATTTGGAGCATTTTAGGCACTGTCACAATATATGGGTACTTCTTCCACATGATATATATCTTTGTATTACCACCAGGTCTGCTAAAGACATGCACAAAGTCCTGATCGTAATTTATGGATAAATATCATTCAAGGATATTTGGTAATACTTTGAGAGAAACACACACAGTAACCAGAAATCATTAATGAGTATGTTATACCATATTAACTGTGCGAAATATATACCAAGTGTGAATATTGGCATTTAAACACTTACCAACCCATCCAGGATGCTTCTGCATAATAACAGCAAATGCAGTCATCTGTTCTAAGATGATGAAATCAATCATGGAAGTATGATTGGCCACAAAAACCTGTTCAAACCATGAACAGAAGCCAAAAGCCACTTAGTAGCATGAAAATGCTTAAAATATGCTGCTAAAGAAACATCGGATGATATTCAAACAAAATATTTAGTCAAAAATACCTGCTTAGGTCGCATGCTAGGCCGTGGCCCATGGTATTTTACCACCCCAGTCCATGACGCAACAAAGAAGCTGCAAATTAACTCCACCAATGACCTCTGTAAATAAAATAAACAAAATGGAATATGGTAAATCCAATGCATTACCAGAATTTTAAGAAGATATTTCATATTAGTAGAGAAAGGAATAGGCAAGGAGAGGGGCATTGAAACATTAGAGCCTTTTATTCAATCTATCTCATAAAGTCATAATAAAAAAGCGAATATATGTTGCAGCACCTGCGCCCTTTAATTCACAAAAGATAATGATTTTTCATCAAATATGCTATAAAAATCAAAATCAAAGAAGAATATTAAAATAAGAGAAAAGAAAACCAACCCTCCCAAAAGAAGGGGTGGGGCCATGCAAGAGTGAGAATCATCACATTTAGCTGCCTTTGATAGATTATGTGTAACACCCTAGTCCCATATTGGGAAGATGAGAAGTAGTCTACATAGAGTATGTGGTTTATAAAAATAGTTATGAGCGTTAAGTCTCACATGGTTAGTTACTAAGTGAAACTAGGCTTTATAAGGAATTCTAGTAAAGCTCCATAATTGATTAGTTCTTTCGAGAATTATAGCGCAAATGTGGCTAGGCTTTTCCCTGTGTCATTCGAAATGGTATCAGATCCAAGTTGTAACGTCAGACCATGTGGTATTGGAACGCTACATAACGTAGCCCTGACGAGGATGTCAAGAATTTAAGAGAGAGAGTTTGTAACACCCCGATTCTATTTTAGGAAGATAAGGAGTAACCCACATAGAGTCGATAGTTTATAAAGATAGTCATGAGTGCTAAGTCTCACATTGCTTAACTACTAAGTGAAACTATGCTTTATAAGGAATTCTAGAAAAGCTCTAAATTTTGACTAGTACTTTTGGGGTCATAAACCACTACTATTCATCTTCCCAATATGGGACCGAGGTGTTACATTAAGCATATCATAAATGTGCTTGCCAAGAGTCTTCTTTGCAAGAGGCAATCATAAGATTAAGTCCATCGGGCAGATTATTGATAAATGTACAACAAATGATTTCTTTTATTTCCTTTTGATAATGAAGTAAATGTGTGACAAAGTTTTCTTTCCTATGACAATAGAGAAGATCAAGGATCCTTCCTCAGATTTCCACAAGACCATGAAACCTAGCTTGTAGGATGAATCGTTTCTTTCATTTGATGATATGGAGCATGGTTGGGACTCTTCCATAGTCTCCACAGGAACATGGATTCAATCATGTATGACGAATGGATTCTGTCCTACGACAATATAGAGCATCACAGGTCCCTTCCAAAGATTTCACATGTCCATGGATTCTGTCGGAGTCACCTACAACTTAATATCATTTGTGTGCTGTTAGAAGGCTGCTGCAAGTGTTTTATCTAGTCCTAAACAATCTTTAGATACAAGTATATTTTCTCATACAAAAGGGTTCTACTGCACAACAATAAGAGTGTGTTTAAGAAAACTAAAACGTTGAATTGGTATATTAATTCTTAGAAGAAAACCATTGATGGACATGCAAGAGAGAACATTATATTAACCTAATACTAAAATTATGTAAATCACTTTGACAAGCTCACTTAAAAGCATTCAAAAATTATACAATGCCAGACAGTTCAAAGTTTCCATTTCCAATACATACAGAGAGACAAACAGAAGCAAACAAAAGAGCAACTTATCAAAAAAGACAAATCCAAAGAGTATGGCATTATTCACAAAGAAGCTGAGCAATAATTTTATGAAAATCTACAAACATGTCACATTTCACACCTCAATCTTTTTCCTCAACTTGTCATGCCCTTTCAAAAGATGATGCACCGGAATAAAAGTCGAAAGGAATATTATCCATCCCACTGTCAACACTATAACCCTGAAGATTCAACCAAGACAAGCAAATTCACAAGAACTCATAAACAAAGCAAACATTAAGAACATAAAACCCTCCATTTCACAAAATCCCAATTGTGTTAAAATACATTAAAGCTTAAAGCATCATGCATAACATTAATTAACCAGCTCCATCTTTGAGTGGTAGTAGTAGTAGTAGTAAAATACATTCCGAAGCACAAATTCAATTCAATTTCAAAATAAAGATTTTCAAAATCTCATTAATGCTTAATGCATCATGCATAACATCAATTAACCAGCTCCATCTTTGAGCGGTAGTAGTAGTAGTAGTAGTAGTAGTAGTAGTAGTAAGGCTAACCTCACGGGGAATAGAATGAAATATCGAACTACGACCCCAAAACACCATAGCGGAAACAAATACACATTCCAGTTCCATGGTTCCGGAGGATTTGACTTGAAACATCGTGTGAACGAGTCCTGCTCAGTCATTATTGAAATAAAAAACCGAAAAAACAAAACTAGAAAATCCAAATTTCTTAAATCTTCAATAAACATATACAACCAATGATTCAAAAAAAAAATCCAAACTTGTATTTCTGCCAAAGATCTTCATGAAACATATGACACAAATCTTTACCAACAAAAAAGAAATACAAAAACAAAAGCTTTACATCGACAATAGCACCAGCAGCCTCGGTTAGAGCAGGAGAAATGTCGAGTAAATCACGCCTGCAAAATCATTTTCATTCTCAATTAACGTATTAATTCATCAAACCCCCATTTGGTTGCCCAGAAAAATGACTGTTTGGAATCTCACAACAGTCACCTTATTTTTCTTTTCCACTATTTCCCAGCAACCAAACAGAACCCCAATAGAGAGAGAGAGAGAGAGAGAGAGAGAGAGAGAGAGAGAGTTTACAGGCGGAGCTTGCCCAGGGGCTCTTGGATGGAGGATCCGGAAGGGAGGTAGTCCTCGATGTTGGGTTGATCCAGGTCCAATTCGGAGCTTGACGACTTTAGCTTCTTAGTACTACTACTACTCATCTCGCTCCCTCTCTCTCTCTCTCTTTCTCCCTCGTTCGCTGGTTCGGCGATTTGGTCCTTTTCCTCTGTTTGTAGTAGTCGTGGCTCTTTGCGCAATTGTATGGTTGGACTGATGGAGGAAGAGTTTCCTTCCACGCAATTCCACGCAGCTTGGGCTGAATCAGATCCTCCATATATTACATATTACCAACATTAATTTTAAAATTCATAAAAGTTAGGAAACAAAATATAATAAAAAAGTCCCCCAACTAACCGTGGTTTTAAATAGAGCTCCACTTCACAATATTCAAAACCTATTAATTTAAATTAGTCCATTAAACTATCAAAATATATTAAAAATGTCACTTATTTTTTTATATTCTTAAAATACTCTTATTCTTTTAACAAATAAAATAATTATTAAAAAAAAAAAA
>CM017322.1:10744593-10810036 GCA_006937295.1 Carpinus fangiana
TTTTTTTTAAATTTTCCACCCTTTGGATTTTTTTAATTTTTTTTTAGTTTTAGTATTTTTTTTTTTCTTATTGAGGGTAGTTTCATCATTGGAGGGAACATTGACAATGTTTTGATAGTTTGGAGAGGATATTGTCATAATTGATAGTTTTTGGAGACATTGTCAATTTGATGGTAGTTTAAGGGGAGTTTGTGGACTTTCCCTTTTATTTTATTATTTCATTTGTTAAAAGAATAGGAGTCTTATATAAGTGGGCTTTTAATACATTTTGGTAGTTTGATAGGTTACTTTATTACATTTTGAACATTGTGAGACTCTATCGCAAATGGATGTTAGTTTGTCGGGTTTTTTTATATTTTTTCTTAAAAATTTAAAATTGTACTTAAATCATGCGCAACACTCCAAAGCCTTCCGCCTACGTCTATAACAGTCCACTTTATCTCATATCTTGGCCCTTCAATAACTTGAGGCGTGGTATTTGACTCTAATACCAAATGATACAAATTTTGAGTATAATTCACCATTGAAAACCGACTTTATAAAGGGGAGGATGCTCAAAATCATATATACACATGATTAAAAAGATTACGCTTACCCCATATGGAATCCTTAGAATCATAACACATTACTAATGGAAACAACAATCAGAGGGAAGATAAAATAAGAATGTTTCATCTCTTTTGTCTATTTAAAAATAATATGACTTTTAAAATAAAAAATGGAGACCCATTGTTTGGCGGCCAACAGTAACCTCCATAACCACCGCCAAACCACATATCACCTCATCAAGCGAAGTTTCTTTTTTAAATCTAATAATGTAGTTGTATTTTCACTTATCTCATAAGCAATAATGGACACTTTACATATCAAGTGATGCGTTTGCCATTCAAAGTAACCACAAAAAAAAAAAAAAATTAAAAATTTCTAACAAAAGGGCTAACGGCTTGATTGAGATTGCGTTTGAGAAATAAAACTTTTAAGTCAAAAATTTATTTTTAAGCTTTTGTCAAAAATGAGTTTTTACCATTTTTATGCATTTTTTGACCCTTAAAATCACCTTTAATTTTTTCATCAAACGAGTTTTTTTTTTTCTTCAAACGAACTTTTTTTAATGTTAAAAGTATTTTTAGACCCCTGAAACGCAATCCTAAATAGGCTCTAAGTGAAAAAGTCTTGGGTAGTTTTAGAACTTGTTTGGAATTAAGTTTGAAAAATATAGTTTTTAAGTCAAAAACCAATTTTTGGCAAAAGTTTCAAGTGCGTTTTGGCACCTTTTTTTTTTTTAGTTTTTTAAACCCTTAAAAGTGCTTTTAATTTTTTTCTTTACTAAACAAGTACTTTTTGCTTCAAACGAACTTTTTGTTTTGAGCATTAAACTCTAAACCCTTAGAAGGAAACATTAGCCATGACAACTTCTTTTGAAAATTTATGAAAGCGATAATAAATAGAGGTAGTTTGAGGGGTAAGTCAAATTTCTCCATAAATTTTTTACTGACACCGTTTATATGGTTGAACCATATAGACAAAGTCCCTTGATTGGATTGACGGTGGGTAGCAAACTAGCTAGCTCCTTGAATATCATAAACTTATATCTCACAAATTGTACAAGGAGGGTCATAGAGTAGGATCATAGAGGTAGGAACATGAGATTAATCATCCACATCAACCTCCAAGTGTGAAATAAACTTAATTATGAGAAACAACCATGTCCATATCATATCAACTCAACTACCAACCCAAGGAAATTATTGTAACTTCAACCAACACTTTAACGTAGTGAGAATCCACCTATAATAAGAATAATGCTAAATATTATAATTTTATCTTTGAATCAGACACAATTAAAAATAAAAAATCAAGAATTGATGAACATTGCCACTTTAGTCCAATTGAATAGAGGTTAGATGGGGTGTAATATACATAACATTACTCTTACTCTTATAGTAAGGTTGTCGAAAAAAAAGATATTTCATGGTGTAGAAATGTTAGAAACCATATTTTTATCTCGTAAGTTTTAAGTATCCAACTTTTTTTTAAAAAAAGTATCCAATTTTGTTGACATGACAATTATATAAAAAAAAAATTATATATAAAAAAAAAAAAATGCNTATTTCACCACTATCTCACTATGCTTACGTAGCAATAGAATTGCCAATTTGCCTTTTTTTTTTTAAACAATGATTGATTTAAAGGTAGATTAAAAATATCACATCATATATGGTAAAACGTACGTAGCATTACTATGGTACTATTTGTTAACATTTCAAATGCTAAGATGACAAGGCCCGACTTGTAGGCAGGCCCACCTCAATCTTGCGGAGGGCCTGGGCCCAAATCTTATCTTGGAGTTGAAGTTCTGAAGTCAACACAAAACTGCTTATTGGTTATATATGGATAAAATTGAGGGCCTAGGCCCAAATCTTATCTTGGAGTTGAAGTTCTGATGTCAACACAAAACTGCTAATTGGTTATATATGGATAAAATTTTCAATTAAATTGGGTTGGATTTTTCTTTAATATATATATACAGTTTATTAAATCGACATCTACTTTTAAAGTATATGATTCTTAATGAAATATGTAATCCGTAATGGCTTTAACGTGTGGATGTAAGTTGTTGGCCGAACTACCTTATTCTTTCCTCTCCCATTCCTTTTCTACTCCCCTCCGACCCCTCCCCCTCCTTTTTTTTTTTTAATTTTAATTTTTTTTTTTTTTGTGGGTGTTCTCCGACTAGATCAACAACTTCGGCATTTTGTTTATACGTCTTTTGCCTTCATGAGCAATAATGAATAATTAGGTGTAAGAGGTTATTTCTCACGGCCTGGATATTTCAGTGCGAGGGGTTGTCTCCCACAGCCGGTTTAAATATATTTTGTTAATAAATTTGGTTACCCATGTCTTAGATATAGTTTACTCGGAACAGATTTGCTCTTTAATTATATTTGTACATGTGTTAGTGGAAGATTTAACTCATAGATAACACTTAATTGTAAGGATTTTTGTTTGTATCTATGACTTTATAATCGCATAGCATGTGGATATGATTTTGCAGAGTTTTATATTTTGTGTTGTAAAAGCTTTTTGCTCTATTCTATAAAAGCTTAAAAATATATATATATATATATATGTGATTCTTATATATATTTATGATTCGTTAATTGTATTAAAAATGCACTTGAAAATAACATGTTCTAAAAACTAATATCAGTTTATAACATTAAATTATAAAGAGATAATCCTCATCACGAACCAGAGCTGACTGAAGTGTACGTTTTCATAATCATAAAAAAAATAAAAAAATAAAAATAAATTAAAAAAAAAAAAGGAAAAAGAAAAAGAAGAGAAGGCTTTCTTCGTAAATATAATTATAACGATTAAAGAAAACTTATCCAAACCTATCCTTTTTTGTTTATATTATTATTATTATTTGCAAACTTATTCAAACCTAGGAAAAATAGTTCCAATGCAAGTCAACCATTTATAAGCCCTCGTTTACACAATAAGCCATTAACAAATTTTTGTTTAACAGGTCTCCAAATCCTTTTTAATTAATTCATAGTGGGAATAATAATATTATTATTAGACATTTCACATGACCTTGTGAGTCTGAATTCGTCCGACTAAACAGTATTCCAGCTAGAGTAATGATATAAGGAGGACTAGAATTTTCCTAGAGTCATCCCAAATATGATGTGATATTTAAAATTACCAATAGATTAAAATTTAATAATGATCATTTCAAATTCAATGGTAATTATAAATGTCACATCACATTTTGGATGACTCTAAAAATACTCTAATCCTCCTTATATCATTACTCTTCCAGCTAATATAATTCCACTGATATGTGTGTTTAAAATGTGAGGAAAAAAATAAAAATACTTATTAATTAATTTTATAAATTTTGTTATCAGTTGAAACTATTAAAATAAGTAGTGAAATAGAAATCTGAGGGTTATTTGATTTGGGTAGGGAGGGGGACAAATGATTCTTCAGCCACGAGTGCCCGCAATATAATAATGATAATTGATTTTTAATTAGTTATTATTCAAATATATATATATTGATTAGATTAAAGAACTCGAATATATTCTCTGAGGAAAAAAAAGAAAAGAAAAAGGTCAAGTGGGATATAATTAACAAGTAATTTATGTTACCCATTTGAAGTTTTGAACTATCAAAGTGGACAAAATGGATAGCTGACCACCATAGTAGTTTTACTGTTTGTTCATGAATCTAATCATCCGATTATCAAAGTATCGATCCTTCTGTTTCATTATGGTGCTGTGAAAATACAAAAGTAGTTTATTGTAGGGGAAATTACAGTTTATCCTTTAAAGTTGACAGTCGAATACCAAAGTTTCAATTTTTGCAATTCACCCCCACAAACTTTCAATTTTCTTCAATTCAATTAATATTATCTCAAAATTTTCATATGGCCTTTATTTTTTATTTTTAATAAATAAAAAAAATTTGGAATGCAAAAATAGCCAGATGGCCTAAAGCCACCCCGAATTTTTTATAAAAATTAAAAAATTAGGGGCAATATGGGAAGTTTTGGACATAATTGGTCAAATTGAAAAAATTTGAAACTTTAGGGGGGTGAATTGCAAAAATTGAAACTTTAGTATTCGAATTGAAAAATACTGTTAACTTTGTGAGGGTAAACTGTAATTTTTCCTTTATTATAAGTTGAGTTTATAATTTATTGTGCATAACAATGATAAAATAGTGTAGAATTGAAAAAAAGAGTGTCCATACACAAATTTATGTTGTTCGGCAAAGTGTTAATGTCCATAAAGAATGCGGCTATATTTTACTATTAATGATTAAAGGTTACAGTATAACAAAACCTTAACTATACGAAAGTATTTTGAAAAACTTCAAAATGCCCTTATTGTGAACGGAGCTCCGTTCACTACTCTATTTCAACTACTCGGTCAACCACTAGTATTCAAATATTACTTTATGTGCTTGAGAGAATATAAACAACTAATTTTAACGATTGGTGAAAATACAACAGTAATTTATTATAAGTTGAGCTGATAATTTACGTGGCACTTATTATTGCATAATGTAACGGTGTCTCTGTAAAATGTGAATTATGAAATAAAATTGTAAAAATATTGATAAAAAATAGAATATTTCATTTTTTTTATCATGATATATTTGTTAAGAGTATTATTTTATTTTCAAAATGATAATTGTACAGATGTACTTGTACACCAAGAATAATATGCGCACCATGCGCCATTTGGCATACAAAGCGCATGAACCGGATGGAATAAAAAAATAATAATGTTTGGTGGGTTCTGGTAGACTGGTTGTTAACAATTCGCTGTACATGACTGAAGCGTGAATCAGAGTCAACGATGTTGACCAAGTGATCCTTTCGAAAAGTTAATGGATTTGGTTTTTATTTTTATTTATTTATGTTTTGTTAAGCTTAATAATTAAGGTTAAAAACTTTTGACAAGACATGCGCGAAATTAAATGGCTAAAATTGAAGAGTTTGACTTACTTAATTAAATAAATCGAGTTAATATTGACTTATGTAATCTTATATACATGTTTCGACACAACTTAAATCCGACATGTGACATAATGACTGGTAAATTTTTATATGACCCACCAACTCAATACTTAAAGAGTTATGATTTAAGAGTTTGACTCGTTTAATTAAATTGGTCGGATTAAGATATATATAATCATGCATTGATATGACTTGATATCGACCCGCAAACACAAATTATCGCGTTCATGCTTGCATATAAAAGATTGTAGTGATTATAGTCACATCCAGTGGCAGAGCCGTGACACCCCCAAAGCTTTTTATTTAATTCTTATTATTATTATTTTTACTGTTTTTCTACCCAATTTTTACAGGGCACCCTAAAAAAGAAAAAAATTTCTTATCCAAGTTACTACTCAACATTATTAAAAATATTTTANGATTAAATTTTGTATTAGAGTCTATAAAGAAATCAGAAACAACAAGATGAGTATCAAGAAAAATTGGAGAATCAACATGATTGCTGTAATTAGCAAAATTCATTTCAATTATCTTTTTCTTTGTCTTTTATGGAGGCATAATATAGTTATTTCAGATGTTTATGCATACGACAGGTACGCGATCAATGCCCTTTCATACCACACTTGTAACATTTATCTCCATAGTTATTTGTAGGTTTATTCTGTAAACCTTTGTTTTCATTTTGTTTCGCCTCAGTGTGGTTCCACTTCTGGTGGTATGTAATATTTCTTTTTGTAAGAATTATGAGTACGCTCCCCTTGACCTCTATAATTTTTTTCTACCTTATCCACATCCACGACCATGGTTTCCTGTATTACCATGCAATTATGTTCCATTTGCTTCAGGAAATGGTGTAAAACCCGTTGGACGAGATTGATGATTTTTCATTAATAGCTCGTTGTTTTGCTTAGTCACTAGAAGACAAGATATTAATTCAGAATATCTTGTGAAATTATGCTCTCGATATTGCTACTACAGGAGCACATTCAAGGCATGAAATATGCAACTTCAAGTGCATGAAGTGTGCAACTTCAGGTGCATCCAATCATAACGAGCTTTTGGGAGGATAACTGTCTTCTGGTACTTGTATCTCTCCCTTATATTATTTCACAAGGTTAAGGGATCCTTTTACCATAAGGTACTCAGTTTTTATATGCTTCAGGCATATAAAATTATATGACATCATGATAATCATTCTAGTTCATATAAATCTCACATGAATCATAATATGCAAATGTACGTTATAAAATGATTCTAAAAACACTAAAAATTTCTAAGCATATGTTAGAATGTTAATTAACAAAATAGTTAATAAGATTATTAAATGTTAAAGAAACTTACAATGAATTGAGAATACCTCACAGATAACTTTTGATATTGAAGATCAAAAGAACACAATAATTGACTAGAGCTTCGTGCTGATAACGTGTTGTAAAATCAAAGAAAATAACAAAATAATAGAAAGAGATTGCAATATGTGAAACTAGTTCTTCAAGAACTATGTATGATTGTTCACTCTTATTGTGTGTTTTACAAACTAGCTAATACTCCCTTTTATAGGCATGGAATAATGGGAGGTTAAAGAATATGAAAAGGAGAATATAAAAGGGTAGTACATGAATCAATTGGCTACATCAATGTATACATGAATGTTATAGGAATTCTAAAAGGTTACATAAATGTGTAGAATTCTATGAGGTGAAACCAAATGGTCATCCACTAAATGCATGAATGCATTCATAACAATGATATATTTGTTAAGAGTATTATTTTATTTTCAAAATGATAGTTGTACAGTTGTACTTGTACACCAAGAATAATATGCGTGCCATGCGCCATTTGGCATCCAAAGCGCATGAACCGGATGGAATAAAAAAATAATAATGTTTGGTGGGTTCTGGTAGACTGGTTGTTAACAATTCGCTGTACATGACTGAAGCGTGAATCAGAGTCAACGATGTTGACCAAATGATCCTTTCGAAAAGTTAATGGATTTGGTTTTTATTTTTATTTTTTATTTATTTATGTTTTGTTAAGCCTAATAATTAAGGTTAAAAACTTTTGACAAGACATGCGCGAAATTAAATGGCTAAAATTGAAGAGTTTGGCTTACTTAATTAAATAAATCGAGTTAATATTGACTTATGTAATCTTATATACATGTTTCGACACAACTTAAATCCGACATGTGACATAATGACTAATAAATTTGTATATGACCCACCAACTCAATACTTAAAGAGTTATGATTTAAGAGTTTGACTCGTTTAATTAAATTGGTCGGATTAAGATGTATATAATCATGCATTGATATGACTTGATATCGACCCGCAAACACAAATTATCGCGTTCATGCTTGCATATAAAAGATTGTAGT
The DNA here is from genome assembly GCA_006937295.1 of Carpinus fangiana. NCBI lineage: Eukaryota > Viridiplantae > Streptophyta > Magnoliopsida > Fagales > Betulaceae > Carpinus > Carpinus fangiana. The sequence continues at coordinate 10,752,507 of CM017322.1, forward strand.
GATTATAGTCACATCCAGTGACAGAGTCGTGACACCCCCAAAACTTTTTATTTAATTCTTATTATTATTATTTTTACTGTTTTTCTACCCAATTTTTACAGGGCACCCTAAAAAAGAAAAAAATTTCTTATCCAAGTTACTACTCAACATTATTAAAAATATTTTAACGACACCCTTAATATGAATCCCTTATGGCTTCATCACTGATCACATCCCTTAAGAAGTACAGTTTTCCGTTAAAATCACATCAACATGTGTATTAATATTCATTTCGTCTGCAAATGGGGAACGTCAGTCGCTTCTAATGTGAAAAAGAGAGAAAAGGGAAAAAGAAAGAAAGAAAAAGAAATTCCATGTGTTTTATGATTTAGCAGTGACCCAACTTCCTACTCAAACCCTCTTCCAGGTCCCAAAAGCATTGCTTAAAGCCTGATTGACTGCAACATCTCAAACAGTAAACTTAACCCTTTACGAAAGGAGGTGGTGGTGGGGGTACCCTGCTCTAACCAATCGGATTGATCATGTCGGATATAAATTTCTTACAAATTATCTTCTAAGAATTTCTTTCAATTCCGTCTTTTTTTTTTTTTTTTTTTATGCGAGATATCTGGCTTCACTCTTAGTGGCCGGCAACACCTCGGCCTCACCTCATGGTGTGGAGGTTAAGCTTGGAATCGACCGACTAATCTCCAGTTCAATGTCTCGCACTAGATTGAAGAGTTGAATCGCGGGTAGCTAGTGTGTCTTAGAAGGGAATTTGCACCTATTAAATCTCAAATTCTGGACTTGAGAATCACATTTTGGCATGACACTTTTTAAGTACTAAAATTATTATTATTTTTTTCTACAACCAATTTGAATCTAAATCTGCTTTCCCTGGGCCTGCCCTGCCTGGTTCCTTGCTCACCCAGATAATGCTTATTATTGTTCTCTCTTCTAGTAAACACCCAATTAGGCCTTAATATTAAAGGAAAATTCATGGCCAACTCTCTCTTATTAAATGATAAATATGATATTTGCTCAGGATATCAATGCATAATTAGGTGTGTCGTTTCATTTTCAATGATAGAGATTAGACTAATTACACTAATCCTAATCTCTATCATCTCTCTTTGAAAATACCACCGTTTTCTTTTTTGTTCAACCACCCCCACGTCCTCTGGCCTCAGCGTTAGGTATTAAACCACACTTGCATGTCCTTAATTTCAGCTAACCTCATTATTATTAATAATCACCAAAAATAACACCAAAATTAGGTATATTGTTTTGTCAAAATAATAAAAATAAAAGGAAAGTATAATTTTAAAAATTAAATTGCGTCTTTTTTTTTATTAGGATATTTTTCAGTTCAAATAAACGGAATAATACTTAATTAATTATAATGGAGGAGTATTTAAGTCTACTTAAAAAAATGAAAAGATAAAAATATCAATTTACTATAACTAATTGAAAATATTATCAAATTTAAATAAACTGAAGAGGATCTTGATCTTATTCCCTGCACATAAGCCGAAGCCTTTTTTAAATCGCAAAATCTAAAGACCATGTGATATCTCATATTTATTTGAAATATTCACCATCTTAAATAACGTGGAGAAGAAGATACCACTGACCAATCGAGACAAAGCAGGGGAAAACCCTTAATTAAGTGATTTAATTACGGTTTAAGGACGCCGATGCGTTATATTTACATGGCGGCATGGCGCTGCCGCTTGGACTTTGAAAAGTGAGGACGCTACGAGACAAAGGGGCAGGCACCTCAATCACATCGTCAAGCGTTATTAACGAAGCCTAAGAGACAATTAACTCAGTGTTGTAATGACGATTCGTTCGCCACGCGCTTTAAGCACACGTGAGATTGGTGCCGCTATCATTTGACGGCGATTTCGCCTTGCTACGATGGGTCAGTTTGAGCACGCGCTTTTTTGTGAGAGAAGGAAAGCGTCGGGGGAAAAGAAAATGGGAGGTCGCCCTAACACGTGAGACACACGTGAAGAGGGAAAAAACAACAAAGATCGAATAAAAAGATTGGGAAGAGTTCCCTTATATGCACTCGCACACATTTTTACTGTTCAAGAGCTTGCTACTAAGTTATTTTACTACATTTTTTTTTAAAAAAAAAAATTAATAAATCCATTTTTGATTTATGTGGTTTAAAGTTTTGAAAAATAAATTGATTAATCAGTCCATATATATGGACATGATATTAAACAAATCTTTATAGTTAGAAAAGTTGATAAAATCGGTTAATACGCCTCATTAGTACCAATCATAATGTTACACATGTCACTTACAATCAAAATATAAAATATATTAATCAAGATAATAAACAAAAAGAAAAGAAATAAAGGAATAACAAGTGGTTAGGCTACTCCCTTTAGCCAAATGAGGTTGATTGAACCACTCTTAACCACCCATAGATATGTTAAAAAAAAATAAGTGGTTGAACCATGCTTATTTTGAGGATGGTTCAGCCAACGTCTATTTGGTCAAATGAGGTGACTCGATCGCCCTTAAATATGCATTTGAAAAAACAAATTAAGCGCGCATAATTAATTATTAAGTCGAAATAAGTGATAAGTAAATTTCAAGTTACAAAAGCAAGTGAGGATAAGACAAATCCCCCAATTAGTAGCGATAAATCAGAAATATCCTTCAAAATTCAATAAACGGTTAGAGTAATAAGTATAGACTAATGTCAAAGAAATGAAGGCATCCCACACGACACGTCTACTCCATACCAGGTGTGAGTAATTACACCCAAGCAGCGCCGGACGCCAAGAAATCTTCTCAGCGATTGGTTTCAAGGCGGGGTCCGCAGTCCGCTTGTTTAACAAACAAATTCTTTTTCTCTTTTTTTTTCCTGATATCAGTTGTTTGAAGTCGTAGACTCGTAGGAGTTTTCTTCTGGGGAAAAGCTTATATATATGGAAACGCTGTCGCCTTCGTCTTCGTCACCATCGCACAGAGAAGACCACCACCACCACCACCATCTTCAATGCTCTTCTCCCCGCCTTTCTTCAAATACAGGTGCAGGAACAGCAGCAACAACGGGAGCGGGAGCGAGAGCTATGCAGAAGAAGAAGAAGAAGCTGAGTAATGGTAGTAAGCGAGGGGAGGTGACGAGTGGGCTGATCATCGCCAGCCTGCTCCACCACCTGCGGAGGAGGCGACTCCTTCACCCGCTCTTATCCGCCATCTCCGCCTGCGCACTCTTACTCTTCGCCGCCTCCTCCCTCCCCATCATCCACCACCACCACCACTTCTACTTCTCTGTACTCATCCTCTAACTCTGTCTCTCTGTCTCTGTTTCTCTTCCTCAACGACGTCGTGTTATTCACTGGCTCTGTAACTGCGTTTTACTTTTTGGATTTCAGGCAGGCAATGCGGTCGATGTCGGATCGGATTTGGCTACGGAGCCGGAGACGCCGTACACGGTGCCGGTACGGGGAGTTTCGTGGTTTTCCGTTCCGGTTTCGGTTCTGATTCTTTTGTTTGATTGGTTGTCGTTTGTTGGATTGGTTGTTGTTCAGGCAAGTCGAGGCAGCTTAGTCCGTGATTTGTGGGCCTCCAAGCTGTCAAAGCTGTACCGCGGTTGCAGCAATGCCAGCGATAAGTTTGCGAGTACGGTATCTGAATCCAGAATCTTTCGTTTCCGGATTTGACGTTAAATTTTGTTTCAAGTTTTCAAAAGTTGATTGGATTTTTTGGAGTCTAATTTTGTACTTAATTACGTAGAGTTAATCGATAATTATCGTTGAGCTGTTTGCTTGCAGGAGCTGATGTGAAAACGCATCGGAATCGATACTTGTTGATTGCTACTAGTGGAGGCTTGAATCAACAAAGAACAGGGGTAAGCTTCTTGAGCCAAGCTCTCCCACCCCCGTCCCCTCCTTTTTTTAATATTTTGTTTGGATTAGGTTTTCATTGTTTATCTAAAAAGGCTTAATATTGGATTAATCGATTGAATTTGAATCAATTATCACGTAATCAATAACTATGTGACTAACCGTTATTTGCAACCTGAGCTTTTACAGTATCCTTGATTTTTCCTTAATTTCCTTAATTCATGTTATTAGGCTGAGACGAGTTTGCATTTTAAGAAATCATTAATTCTAAAAAATAATTGCAGTTTTCTTGTCTCAAAATGTGGATTATTACTGTACTTGAGCAGCTGAGCAGTTAGATGTTTAATGCCTAATTCGAAAAAATGGAAGTTCTTAAAAGAGTCTTCTATTATTTTGTTATAAGTTCTCCCATTAAATTTTGGATTTTTTTTTTTTAAATGTTGTAGTAATCCATTTTTCGTGTTCCAGCTGGTTAATGCGCGTAGATTTGTTTATGATTACTGTTGCAATAATTAGAAAGTTTGGCTCTTTTTGACTAGAGATAGATGAATTTGTCTGCTTGTATAGGTGAAATGATGGAAACCCCATGTACACGTGATGTACAACAACTAGAAATTGAGGGTGACGATAGTTTTTCTAATCATCAAGGCTTAGAAGTGAGGTTAACTTAAATATGAATATGCAGCTTTTCTTAGATTTCCCAATGAATAGCTCAAAGTGCACAGTTTGAAGTTGTAGTTGATTGTTTAATGTGGTGAGTGGAGTTCGTTCGTCAATGCAATCACTCATGATTTTTACCCAAAAAAATGGCTTTTGAATTTTTACTGATAGAAACTACTTGATAGGTAACAGTATTGTTTTGTGTTTTTACAAATGATTCCAGAAATATATTGTTTCATTATCTGACATTGTATGTAATTATAATCGGTGTTTTACTGAATTAGCTCTGATTCTTACCTTGCTGCAGATAACAGATGCTGTTGTTGCAGCTTACATTTTGAATGCTACTCTTGTTGTTCCCAAGCTGGATGTGAAATCTTATTGGAAGGATGCCAGGTCTGTTTTTCTTGTCCGGTTGCTTGGGTTTGGGGATAATAAATAATCCTAAATCTTTTGTAATTTGGTGTTTGCTGCAGCAACTTTTCTGAGATCTTTGACGTGGACCGATTTATCTCGTTTCTTTCAAAAGATGTTAAAATCATTAAAGAGCTTCCCTCAAACGGAGGAAAAGCTCTAAATCCATATACCATGCGTGTTCCAAGGAAGTGTAATAAAAAATGCTATGAGAGCCGCGTTGTACCTGTTCTTAACAAAAAGCATGTAAGTGTTCAGTTCCTTGCCTAAAGTTGTGGATCTTTTAATCAATTTGTTGAATGTCATTGACTATGTTTTACGTTCTATTTATTTATTTTTGCAATTGATGGTATGATTCCATTAACATGAACAATAATACTACTTTTGGAGAAAGATAAGTATAAACAAAAGACATTGTTGTTATGACCTTCATATCCTTAAAAGGAAGATAATAGGCAAAGCTGTGGGAATGATTGTTGCAGTATTGTGTTTGCCATGGATGCCAATGTTAAGGGCCTGACTGATTGTTCTGGATGTTCCTTTCCTTCATTCTTTAGGTTTTATAATTATGTTAATTTCTTGCTCTGCGATTTAAACCTTAAAGTAAAAAGGAAAGACATTGCATAATTATTTGCCAGATTCTTTTAGAATGTTTATGGTATAAAATAATAAGCAATTGCTATTCTTGAATGAGTTATTTGATTCCATAATTTACACTTTTTGGTTACCCTTTTGATGGTGCAGGCCGTTCAGCTCACTAAGTTTGATTACAGGCTTTCAAATAGGTTGAATACTGGTTTGCAGAAGCTGAGATGTAGAGTTAACTACCATGCTTTGAAATTTACTAATTCTATTCTTGAAATGGGTGAAAAGTTGGTTCAGAGGATGCGGATGAAAAGTGAACATTTCATTGCCCTGCATTTGAGGTAAATCACAGTTAGTTTCCAACCATATGCTTTTTTTAATTCTTCCTCTACTCTTTTACATGCTATGTTCTGTTATACTTCTACCATGATGCTAGTTGCCTCTTGTCAGACTACCTTGTAATGTTTGAGTTTATATCAACATGATACCCAAGGAATAAGAGTGCATTTCTCATTAGTTGTAGAAAGGAATATTGCATCTGTAGAGGCTTTTTGATGAGCATATAATGTAGGAGTGTACAGATTTTATGGTAGAAGAACTTGGAGTTACAATGTTTCAATCGATTGAAATATATTTCCTACAAAGTTCTTGTTTAAAAATTTTTAGGAGTACAGTGGGAAAAGTTGTTTATGCAAATTCGTTTTTCATGTCTAGGTTTGAACCTGATATGCTTGCATTTTCTGGATGCTATTATGGTGGAGGAGAAAAAGAAAGAGCAGAACTTGGTGCAATTCGGAAGAGATGGAAAACTTTACATGTGAGATTCCACTAGTTCTTAGAACTGATCTACTCGACCTCAACAGCAGATTAGCCCTGTCTGAATATTAATATTTCTATTTTGGCATGAGATGCAGGCAAGCAACCCCGATAAAGGACGAAGGCATGGACGATGCCCACTCACTCCAGAGGAAGTTGGTCTTATGCTAAGAGCATTGGGTTTCGGTAGTGATGTCCACTTATATGTGGCATCAGGTGAAGTATATGGAGGTGAAGAGACATTGGCACCACTCAGAGCACTCTTCCCAAATTTTCATTCAAAAGAGACTATAGCCAGCGAGGAGGAGTTGGCACCATTTTCATCATTTGCTTCTCGCATGGCTGCGCTAGACTTCATTGTTTGTGATGACAGCGATGTTTTTGTCACCAACAACAATGGCAACATGGCTAGAATGTTAGCTGGACGGAGGTATGCTAATTATTTAAAATTTTAAGAATGACTTTCAATTCTCTGGATTTTTTTTTGGACAATGTTTGATTTATGTTTTTTAGTTTTAAAATGCGAAATGATCCTCAGAATTGAGGTGGTTTTTGACAACAATTAAAGTACCACCAGTTTGCTGGGAGAAGGAAGTTTTGTAGGTTGAGAGAAGATATATAGTGGCCATTGGAGGTCATTATCGTTGCTTGCTTGTTGTTTTAGATAACTCAAGCTGTTCGCTGGTTATACATAATAACATAAACATGCTTGTATATGCAGAAGATACTTTGGTCACAAACCAACAATCCGTCCAAATGCTAAAAAACTATACCGATTGTTCCTGGACCGAAACAACATGACATGGGAAGAATTTGCCTCCGGAGTTCGAACTGATCAGATTGGCTTCATGGGAGAGCCAAATGAGGTGAAGCCAGGCAGGGGTGAGTTTCACGAGAACCCAACATCCTGCATATGTGAGAAGTCTAAGGCAAAGGCCAAGGAGGTTTTCATTCCTCACAGTCAAAATAAAAGTGGCAAGGAGGATAGCACAAATAATGATACAGGCGATGTGACAGACGAGCAGTTAACGGAGGATGAGCGAGACTGGTCTGATATGGATTATGGGGAGAACACAATTAGGATTCAAGAGAGAGGGCTCCCCAATGGAACAGAGTTAGGTCCCAGTGTTTTGCTTAAACCCGACCAACCTGAACTTGAGGAAGAGTTATTTTCGGACTAATGTCAATGAGGCTGCACCCATTTCCCATTGAGAAGAAGTATGAGCTTTACTCGACCGAAATTTTCAACCAATTCCTTTGGTCTTTTATTCTGTTATTGTGCTTCAATGGACAGAACTTCCTTGAACAGAAGTGACAGTAACAACAAAGGACTATGTACATAAAGGCATCGGCACAGTACACTCGCCATGGGGATAAGCAATCCTCCATTCGGATTTAGAAGCTTCTTGTACATAAAAATCCTAGGATATGTGGCTAAGAACAGAATCTTTTACTCTCTTTGAGGATTCTCGCCGGGACAGTAATATGACCGGAGGAACATGGGAAAAAAAAAAATAGGGATGGGCGGGAGGTTGATATTGATTTAGAACTTTAGACTTTAGGTTTTCCCTTTCATTTCTTTCTTTTTGAATATTGTTTTGCCTTAACTTCTAGGATATATGTATACATCAAAATGTTTGGTTTAGAATTTTTGATAGTGATGCAATACAAAGCATGTTTTGTTAGAAAGCTGGACACCAAGATGATCAAGATGACATTATTAATTGTGTGTGCTTCGGTAATTGTAAGTAGGATTTCTGTGAGAACTTAGCAGGATGAAGTCTTCAAACTCTTGCCTGCAGTAGCCCTTTTATGAGCAAAGTGAAAAAAAGAAAAAAAAAAAAAAAGTGGCTTGTATTTTTATTTTGATCTTTAGTAAAGTCATTTAAAAGCCTTTTTTTTTTTTTTTTTTTGAATTTCTAAATCCTCCCAATCAGTTAATTTAAGACTAATCTTTGTATCCAACGGTCTAGGTTCGAAGATTTTTTGTAGTTGCCTGGGGTAATTTAATTAAGGGAGTCCCTACTATGTAGTCCATCTGCAAAAGGGGTATTTTACAGCCTCTAATCCTATCTTGACACCTCATCAAGTGCAAACAATTAAAATGAGAACAAAGCAGCAAACTAAAATAATTAAAACCCCAAAATGCCCCTGGATTCCAAAACGACAAACCCATGCCTGGGTCTCGCCGGATCTCGCTCGGCCGGTTGTCGGTTTCTCGTGGATCGTGGACGGTCGTCTAATCTCGGCCGGTCGTCGGTTTCTCGTGGATCTGGATTGTCGACGGTTGTCTGATCTCGCTAGGCCGGTCGTCTGATCTCGGCGTTCGAGTCCGTGGCCTTGGTCTCCATGCTCTGCTTCTTCTTCCTCTTCAGCGGCTGCAATCGAAGCTGCGACGAGCCTCGGGTCAGGGCGCCGTGGGTCTAGCCTCAAACCCAGCCGTGAGTCTCCAGCGAATATCTTCATTTTCGGCCAAACCCAACCGGAAAACACTGAAAAATGCAAACCCATCCTCAAAAATCGATTCTAATGCCTTAAAACTTATTTTGGATTCAAAACTAAAACCTAGAAGGGAAGGTTAATCCTGTTTGGGATTTTGTCATCCTAAAATCGCTGGAGCCATGTGAAAACCAAAAAATCATACCCAAACCGGAGCAAATCCATCAGGAAAAACAAAAAAATAGACTCACCGGAGCAAGACCCACAGCCGGCGAGACCCAGGCCGTGGGTCTCAGTGGCCGGCCAGCGCTGCGCCTACACCAGACCCACGTCTTCTTCCTCCTCTTCTTTTTTTCTCTTCCTTCTCTTCTTTCTCTTTTCTTCCTGATGAAAATTAGCTACGGAGGAGTTTATATTTTTCTTGTGCAATTTTTCTTATTTATGTGAGGTGTCATTGTCCTAGTGGGTGCTGCAAAACCCACATTTTGCAGATGTACCATATAGTAGGTTTTCCCTTTAATTAATTCATGAAGGGCTCCCAAACTCAATCTTTACGATGAATTGATAGATCATGAAAACTTGATTTCATGTCCATTGTCCATGCCCTNGTGGCATTAGAATCGATTTTTGAGGTATTAGAAACGATTTTGTAGGCTGACTGGAATTTTTTTTGGGTTCGCCGGATTTTTTTTTGGGTTCGCCGGAGACAAAAAGGGCCACTAGGGGTGGCCGGATCTCTCTCCCCTGGCCGTAGGGGTGGATTGTGGCCACCCCCAGTGGCCGGATCTTTTTTTTTTTGCCGGAAAGTCACCGAAGAGGGCGGTGGGCGGCGGTAAGTGGCAGCTGCTGGGTTGATTTGGTTGGGTGATTAAATGATTGGGTGTTTTGATTTTATTTTTAGTGTGCACATTTGTCTTAATAAGATGAGGTGTCAATTTTTTATTGGTAGTAAAAAGGTGGCAAAAAGGTGGGTCTTTTTGCCATGACCGAACAGCAGCACCTCTCAATTTAATTAAGGGAGCCCCTACTATGCAGTCCATCTGCAAAAGGGGTATTTTACAGCCTCTAATCCTATCTTGACACCTCATCAAGTGCAAACAATTAAAATGAGAACAAAGCAGCAAACTAAAATAATTAAAACCCTAAAATGCCCCTGGATTCCAAAACGACAGACCCATGCCTGGGTCTCGTCGGATCTCGCTCGGCCGGTTGTCGGTTTCTCGTGTATCGTGGACGGTCGTCTAATCTCGGCTGGTCGTCGGTTTCTCGTGGATCTGGATTGTCGACGGTCGTCTGATCTCGCTAGGCCGATTGTCTGATCTCGGCGTTCGAGTCCGTGGCCTTGGTCTCCATGCTCTGCTTCTTCTTCCTCTTCAGCGGCTGCAATCGAAGCTGCGACGAGCCTTGGGTCAGGGCGCCGTGGGTCTAGCCTCAAACCCAGCCGTGAGTCTCCGGCGAATATCTTCATTTCCGGCCAAACCCAACCGGAAAACACTGAAAAATGCAAACCCAACCTCAAAAATCGATTCTAATGCCTTAAAACTTATTTTGGATTCAAAACTAAAACCTAGAAGGGAAGGTTAACCCTGTTTGGGATTTTGTCATCCTAAAATCGCTGGAGCCATGTGAAAACCAAAAAATCATACCCAAACTGGAGCAAATCCATAAGGAAAAACAAAAAAATAGACTCACCGGAGCAAGACCCACAGCCGGCGAGACCCAGGCCGTGGGTCTCAGTGGCCGGCCAGCGCTGCGCCTGCACCAGACCCACGTCTTCTTCCTCCTCTTCTTTTTTTTTCTCTTCCTTCTCTTCTTTCTCTTTTCTTCCTAATGAAAATTAGCTGCGGAGGAGTTTATATTTTTCTTGTGCAATTTTTCTTATTTATGTGAGGTGTCATTGTCCTAGTGGGTGCTGCAAAACCCACATTTTGCAGATGTACCGTATAGTAGGTTTTCCCTTTAATTAATTCATGAAGGGCTCCCAAACTCAATCTTTACAATGAATTGATAGATCATGAAAACTTGATTTCATGTCCATTGTCCATGCCCTTGGTTTTATTATTATTATAACCGTGTCTTTCATATTAGGATAATACATTTTGAGATAAAATAAACGAAAATTTCAGAAAATTTCTATGAACTTTCACGCATTTTGAAATTATCTCTCTAAAGTTTAAAAAATCTCAATTAAGGGTATCAAAATTTTAATTTCTTTCAATTATCATATTTCGTTAGAATTTTTTATTAAATTTTTTCAAAATTTTTAAAATACCCATATTTGTTTATTATAAAAAAATAAAATAAAAATTGTAAATATTCAAACGTTTCTTTTATTTTTATAAAATACATATTTGCAATATTTTTGCAACATCTTCACAGTATTTTTTTAAAAAAAAATTTAAATAAAAATTGGTGTTTAAATTTCAACAAGATTTAAGTGAAAATCTTAATGGAAGATGGTAACTAAAAAAAATTAAAAGTTCGATGCTTAAATGGGTCCTAATAGGACAAATGTAGAGATGACAATTTATGTTAGCGTGTTGAGTTTGAGTTGTGTGAAGAGCCTGTTTGAGAACTTAAAAATTACTTTTAGTGCCTAAAAAGCTGTGCCAAACAAAAAGTTGACATATTTAGTAAAATATTTCAAAAGTAAATTTTTAACTTTTTTTCTTCTAAAAATAGTTAAAACACACTTTTGGTAAAAACTTAAAAACTTTAAAAGCTCTATTTCCAAACACAATCCCAAACATACTTGAAGACTATATAGGTCAACCCTAACTTGACTCATTTAATTCAAATTCTTCAACTCTAACTTACTAATTTTGTATTAAGTTCGTGTCAAATTTGCGAATCATGTCAAAAGTTGAGATTACATTATGTTAAGTATTGAGTTTGGATTATATCAAAGCATGAAGATAAAATTATATAAATTAACTATAATTTACCTTATTTAATTAAATGAATTATATTCATCGACCTTAACTTTTTAATTTTGTATTAAATTAATATCAAATTTAGCCGTATAAAAATTGCCACTAGGTCACAAAGCTGTAGGATGTGGACCATGGATATTGTAACGCGTGACATGGCTTGCACAGATTGGTCTGTGACTGCTTGGCTGACAGCATTTCCGGTGGATATAGTGACATTACACACGTCAGCAAAATCGTAATCCAATTCAGAGTGACTACGTGGCCACATTGGAGTCCCTTGTTCTCTTTCGTCGATCCTCTTCCTCTTCCTTTCTGCAATTCTACTCATTGCAAGTGTTTCAGAGAGCAACAATGGCGTTGAGGCTGCCAATCACACAGCTTTCGGCACCTGGCAAGTTCAATCATCATTGCACCAAAACCTCCTATAACAGCCATAGCGCACTGTCATGGCGCCGCACTCTGTCTCCGGACTCTCTCATATCTTCTTCGGTTTCCTCACTCATTTCTCCATCTTCCACCACTGGTACTTCGTTTTCCTTCTCTAATGTTCTTCTCACATATGAAATGGGTGTTTTATGGTTGGTTGATGTAATATAAGTAGTCCAGGCTTCCGTAATCTTAGTGGGTCTAGATTGTATCAAAGCCAAGCTTGAAACTTGCTGATTGTTTATTACCAAAGTAACGGTTTTTCTAACTGTTTTTTTTTTGTTATTTCAAGAGAAATCCTTTGGGGTGACGTGCACTTCAGCTCAGACAACGTCAGTGGGGGCAGTGAATCTAGGACCAGGGACGCCGATCAGGCCAACGAGCATTCTAGTGGTTGGTGCCACCGGAACTCTAGGAAGGCAGATTGTGAGGCGGGCACTTGATGAAGGCTATGATGTCAGGTGTCTTGTCAGGCCTAGACCTGCCCCTGCTGACTTCCTTCGCGACTGGGGAGCTACGGTTGTGAATGTACGCCCCTATCACCCTCTCACTCGCCAATTCATTTCTTTTTTTCGCGTTGATTTGCTATTATATGTATTGGGTTTGTTTGTGTTTGTATGGAAACAGTCAATTTTGTCATGCAAATTGATTTGAGCAATTAGTTTTTTTTTTTCGGAGATTGGTATGTGCAAATGTGATGCCTTTGTTATATTATGTTGTGGCAACTAGTTTATAGTTATGACCAGCTGCCTTATTCTTAAATATTTTGCCTAAATTAGATGATTTTGACTCTGGTTAATCTTTTTTGGAGTCAGCAAAGTTGGTTTGATTTCTTGATGATCTGGGGTTCACTGGCATCTGAACTTGCATTAGAAAAATTTCCATAAAAAGCTGTGGTTTTGTGGTAGACCCACGAATGTTTTGCTTCAGATTGTTTTATTTCTTTAAGCAAACCCACGAATGTTTTGCTTCAGATTGTTTTATTTCTTTAAGTTTTGCTGCCTTACTTCGAGGGTATCTTCCAGAAATTAGTACTTTTTTCTCTCGATAGATATAGACGCTTCTTGTTGTATCCTATGTCGTATTTGCCTAATGTCTGATTTAAGTGTCATAAGTACGATTGATTTATGAACATATTTGGAGATTCATCACTCACAAAGAGGCTTGGTTGAAGCATTTGAATTAGTTGTACGTTGCACAGGGTTTAATTTTTACTATATTGAAGTTCAAGGACTGAATGTGAAGTATTTACTGAACAGGCAGACCTTAGCAAACCGGAGACCATACCCGCAACACTGGTGGGTATCCATACCGTCATCGACTGTGCCACAGGGCGTCCAGAAGAGCCCATTAAGAAAGTAAGTTTTGGGCTGAATATAGATTTGTTTCTTTCATTATGTTATCTATGACAATGGAATCGACCTAGATGTTTTTTTAGTAAAACTTGATGCATTCTTTAACCTTGGTGAGGCAGCAAGGCTCATTGCCGATGACATCTTTTTTAGAATCCCTCTATGTGCAGGTTTCCAGCTCAGCTGTGAAGATGAACAAGGAAATGTATATGTTTTAACCTTTTATGTATCCTTGTTCATCTTCCTTGTTTTATCAGTACAAAGTCTTTAATGTTATTGTGCAAGCATCTATATCTATCAGAACATGTGGAAAGCCCTGAGAGATTTATATTTACATTTTTATCAAGAAAGTCCTGTCATCAAAGTTATTAGATGTTGTAAACATACTTCATTTTCGAATTCCGATATTTCTGTTTAATGGGTTGCTGGCCTCATCTAATCCATTTTTTTTCTGTTTAGGTAGATTGGGAAGGAAAAGTTGCTCTTATACAATGTGCAAAAGCAATGGGAATCCAGAAGTATGTGTTCTTTTCCATCCACAACTGTGACAAGCATTCTGAGGTTCCACTAATGGAGATAAAGTACTGCACTGAGAAGTTTCTTCAGGACTCGGGCCTAAATCACATCACAATCCGGTTATGTGGTTTCATGCAAGTAATTATCACCTAAATGAAATTTTTGGCATACTCATCTATAATATCAGTACTGTCATGGTTTAATTTTTTGATTCTCTCTGTGCTTAAAGTTTCAATTGACCCTTCATCTTCTGATTATTATCCTCATATGACAGTCCACCCTTTTCCCTACCTCCCTGTCATTTCTCCTGTTACATATCATACCAAAAGAGTGTTTCTTGATTTATGTCTAAATGAAGCATTGGTTCCCTGAAATAAGTTCGCCAATTGAAGAGATGTATGCAACAAATAGTAACATCCCTACTGGATATTCATGTGCTCTAAAATGATCTAAGCCAAGTAGATGATTATGTGAGACAGTCTGTTATTATATATGTACCAGTACAGATGATTGTTTTCTGTTCTGAGTTTTGTGTTTCGTTTCGATTTTTCTTTTGATATTAGTACCAAGTGAAAATGGTTCTTGCCAATTCTCCCAGGGCCTTATTGGGCAGTATGCAGTACCTATTCTAGAGGAGAAATCTGTTTGGGGAACGGATGCCCCAACAAGAATTGCTTACATGGACACCCAGGTAAGTTTTGTCTAAATTTTTTACCTGATTGGTTTCAGGAAGACAATCATATTCAATCATAATATCTTCACAGTTTCTAAAGTTGTTCTCATTGTGTATTAGGATATAGCTCGCTTGACATTTGTTGCCTTACGCAATGAACAAGTTAATGGGAAGCTTCTCACTTTTTCTGGTCCTCGTGCATGGACAACCCAAGAGGTAAAGAAGACTTTAAAGACAAAAAACCATTTGCCTTGGGATGTTTATTTCTACCACCATCCCTGCACCTTGTTTTCTTCATAATCTTGAGAGATTTGTTTGACTGCTGAGAAACATAGGGAGGAAATGACAACTGAGAACCTCATACCCCAAAATAATTGGAGTGGCTAGTTTTTCATTTCTTCTTAAACAAATTGTTTTACCCCATATTAACTTTTGGTAATAGCCCTACTTCTCTATCTGTTTAAGTTTTTGGGAAGCAAACTCGGCCTCTTAAAGAGAGGGAGAGAGAGAGTAAATGATTAGTGGATCTCTTTCTTCTTCCATGTTAAAAGGTTCTTCTTGCATTTGTTTTAGGTTATTACATTATGCGAGAGGCTTGCAGGGTCCGATGCAAATGTCACTACAGTTCCCGTCTCTGTCTTGAGATTAACTCGCCAATTGACTCGTTTTTTTGAGTGGACAAATGATGTTGCTGATAGATTGGCATTTTCTGAGGTAACAAACTCTTATATTTACACTTGAGACAGATATTAACGTTATCCTGGGGATATTTGTAAATAACATATTTTGAAGATATCTATGAAAGCTAAACAAAAATGCTAGTTATTTCATAATCTAAATCAAAAATCAAAGGTTTAGACCTTTGGAGCTTGTTATTTATGTACTAAATCAAATATTGATGTAATGTCTTTACTGGGTGCATTTGTAGGTCCTTACAAGTGACATTGTTTTCTCTGTTCCAATGAGTGAGACATATAAACTTCTGGGTGTGGATGCAAAAGATATAGTCACCCTAGAGAAGTATTTGCAAGATTACTTCACAAACATATTGAAGAAATTGAAAGATATCAAAGCACAGTCAAAGCAAACTGACATCTACTTCTGAATGAAGAAGACCATTTTGTAATTGTAAATTGCCCCAAGTTTGATACCTGATGAAGCTCATCTAAGAGGAATACCATTTGGGTCCTTAAAGCATTCACATCCCGCTCAATATATTTTTTCTTTCTTTCTCTGTTTTAGTTTAAAAATCGCATTTTTCAATTTTAGTTTTCTACCTTTTCAAAGCACATACATTCTACTTTTTATTTTAATTATCAACTTTCACTATTCCAGTTAAATATTCATTCTTTTTCTAAGTATCTACATTTAGAGCACTAACATTAGGCTAGCCAAAATAGTAGCAAAAAAAAAAAAAAAAAACTAAAAATCTTCATCTGGCTAGCCATTTTGGCTAAGGATTTTACTACCTATTATAGTATTCAACAAATTTGTTAAGCATTGTAACTTAACAATGCATAAAGAAACTAAAAATTTATTCAAATTGATTTTTTTTTCCTCTTTGAGAATAGTGAAAATAGATAAATAAAAAAGAGAATATTTTAAATATAATAGTAAAAGTTGGTAGCTAAAATTCTACGCCGAATGTATGTGCTTTAGAAAAGTAAGAAGTTAAAATAGAAAAAGGCTTTTTCTAGCTAAATTTTAGTTAAATATTTGTTGAGGGAGATGTGAATGCTATATACATATACACATGTTTAGTGAGCTATTGTGCACCAAAATTTGGCAATCGGCACTATAATAGCTCACCAATTTTAAGCTAAAAGTGTGCATTTTTATTCAAACTTGCATCCCGACTAGCCAAAATAACCCTTGATTAGCCAAGTGAATGCTTTAGGCTCCCCATTTTGGTTTTTTGTGTCTCAATTTGAACGGACTTAAGGCTGGATCTGTTTGACAATGCAATGGAAATCAGGTCTACACAGCCCAGCCCATGCCCACTCCTGTAATCCAACCCACCTTCTATGGGTCTGGTGGATGTTGCACAAAACTGAAAGCCCAACCTTAACCAATACCCTTTTTCAAGGGCCTTGGGTTGTTAGTGAAAGGGATGGTGGAAATGAAAAAAGAAAAAAGAAAAAAGAATGTTGTTTTTCTGTTCATTTGGTTTAGCCATTTCAAAATGTGCGGTTTCAAAAAATAATGATATCCAAATGTAATTAATAAAAGTGTGATTGTTTTTAAAAATGCACCCCCTTGAATGATTTGAAAATGTGAATTTTTTCATATTTTCGAACGGCCATCCTTTTTTTTTTTTTTTTTTTTTTTTTTTCTTTGAGAGGATTTGAGTTGCTATGGAGTATATGAGTTGGTTTTTTTTGTCCTACCTTTAAAATGTAATGATAAGATGGGAAGGGTATAGACCCAAAAGGTCCCAAGTCAGGTGGTGGTTAAGGAATGTTGGGCACATCAGATTAAAGGTGAAGGGACAATTACTAGGTGGCCCACTTGAAACCAAATGAAATGTGCCTCTCATTTCATATTCATATCACCACCCATTTACTTGCAACCTTTCCCAAATGATGTTGAAACCAAGAGATGATTGTAGGTGCAATAGAGGGGGGGATCAGAAAAGAGACTAACATTTTCAATATATTATATAAAAATAAAATTTCCATAGTTTGGTCCCTCATAATGGCTTAATACTTTTTAAAAAGTGCTTTTTAGTTTTTTTTTTTTAAAAAAAATATTATGATATAACATAAAAAATAAACATTATTTTGAATGTTTTGTAAGTTCTATTTGTATTTTTTGTCTGCCACATTTGAAAAGCCTTACAACCAAATCAACAATGTTAAAATGCAAGGTAAGCAACTCCAAATCCCCTCCCCCCCTTCTCCCTCTTTCTCTCTCAATAGAAGTTCACCAGCATTTAACTTTTCTTTTCTTTTCTTTCTATATATATAGTTATGGTGGGGTTGTTGGGTAAAAATTGTTGAAAAAGTTCTTAGAGGCTTTTTTTTTTTTTTTTAAACATGTCTTCACAAGGGAAAGGGAAAGTGGGATTCAAACTAGTGACCTCCGCTTCATGAGGCGTGATCCAAAGCCGATTGAGCCACCCCTTGGGTACTCTTAGAGTGTTTCTATAACTTTATCCAAAAACAAAAATTACCTTAGAATTTTAATTAAATGAGTAAATCAATTATTTTCTATCAATTTAAGTTTTCAGAATAGTTGATGATTTAACATGAAATAAGAGCAAAAAGCTTTATTTTGAATCCTGTTTATGTCTCAACATGTTGAACTTCACTTATTAAGCAATAATTTAAACTATTTATGCTCAATCAGTTGTAGACCATGTTTCATGAAGCGGAGGTCCTTAGTTCGAATCCACCTCCCTTTTCCTTGTGTGGACATGTAAAAAAAAAAAAAAAAAAAATTAAACTCACACATGAAGAAAATATTAGAATATTAATAAAATAATTAACTTAATCATTGTGTTATAAAAAAGAAATCATAACACATGGTGATTGCACTTGAATCTGCTGGTTATTGTACTTGTTTCACATGTGCATATGTTCCTCTTTTTTTTCTTTTTTTTTTTTGAGCATGAAACTTGAACTTGTTCCTTACAAACAAAGGGAAACTTGAGGAAATCTACCAGTCAAAGAAGTTAGATAAAGAGTCAAACACACCTCTTTTGTTTGGTTCGACAAAATGATCTAATTCATGTGAGTGTGGTGTCAATTTTATAATGCCAACTCGTCAGGTTCGTACTTTTTTTTTGTGATTTTCCAAGATTTAATTTTACTGGAATAGTAGTATCCAATAATAATAGAAAACAGAAGGAGGATAAAAGGATAACTCCAATGGAGCCATCACTTATAGATGAGATTTCATTTTCGCACGATTTGTTAATATATAATTTGGATATCTTTATAGAGCGGAGAACGACCTAACTCACTTCTTCTGGACAAGTGAAGCGTTGCTTTGTGATTAATTTTCCAAAAATCTCGCAGCTTAGCTTCCCTCTCTTTGGGGATGTCCGAATTGCTAGGGTAGGAAATCCAAATCCATTACATACTCTCATATTTGGCTATAACTTATGGATTTGGATTCTGCCTAATTTGTTGACCGAATTGTACGCAATTCAGACAGTTTCAGAAAGGGGTAGTAGGTAGGTCGGCACCTGCCCTCTTTGTAGGGCTATTCGAATTGCAGGAAATTGCATGAAATTCCCTCTTTCAAAGTGGAAACTTGGTTCCCAAGTATTAAAGGCAAGGCAAAGTGGGCTGCAATTTGGAGATGCAATTGTTCACAAGGCACCTGCATAAGTTTTCTTTCACTTGTCTCGCTCTCTCTCTCAAATAATTTCATCATCTTTCTGATCAAGTAGTAAAAAAGCAAAGGACAAGCAATTATAGAGTTGGGTCCTTTGCTTTTTTGCCTGTCTTATTCTCATTTCCCCCTTTTTCTTTTTTGGAATTTTAGATTGAATTATAGCATGGAATTCATCTCCTGTTCCTGTTATTGTCTGCATTTGTCCATTAACAGGCTCAGGAATCTCGAGGATGATTCATTTAAATCGATAGTTGCTTGACAACAACATTGCGGTAATCTCAAATAATCAAAATTTTCAATTCCTGTACAAAAGGAAGAAAATTCAAACGTAACGTCTGCTTCATGAGACGTGGTCTCTAATAGATTGAGCTATTATTTTTTAAGAAAAATGTTACGGTTCCTCCTATGTTCTTCTCATCCTATGTGAATATTATTTTCTAAAAAAAAAAAATGAGAGCCCGGCGGAGTAAGTTCTTTTTTTTTTTTTAATTTTTTTTTTTAGAAAACAACATCTACGTAGGATGATGAGAATACTAGGAGGAACGGTAGTACTTTCTCATACTGTCGATAACATATATATTTTTCCAATCTTTTTTAAGATGGGAAATCAAATTACATGGATTTCCAAGCCTTTGGATACCATAAAGAGACTAAATGAGACTTAATTATTTAGAGTAGTAGATCTGTAGATGATAGCATTGAAGATGATGCCAATCCTTTGACTATTATTAGCAATAAGTGAGAGAAAAAGAAGAAGTAAATAATCGAAATATATTGAAAAAAAGAGAGAAAGAAAGAAAGAAAGAAAGAAAAATTGTGTCTGCAAAGAAATTGTAAAGCCAAAGTCCATGTATAGAGTCTTTTTTTTTTTTTGAAAGACCATGTATAGAGTCTAGAGATGCTTTGAATGTTAAAACACAAAAATAAATGAGATTTCCGTCAATTGCAGATTCAAAGACCACCAATGCCCGTCTCTTACTTTAGTTCTTGCCGACGTTGCCGTGAATCAATCGACAACTACAAATGACGAGCTTGGTTGAAAAAGGCCTAACATTTTCTTTGATGCCTATCCAAATAGAATTAGTGTACCTTTTGTGGATTTTGTATTTGGGTTTGTTTGAATATGTAATTTTGTAGATTAAAAGTATGTTTTTAGACAAAATTGTGAGAAATATCACTTTTAAAAGTGCGTTTTTTAGAAAATAGCGGTTTCGAATAGCATATAAGGAGGTTCAATTTTTTTAAAATGTAAAATTTCAAAGATCAAACCACAATTATACTAAGAGTCCGTTTAGATTTACGATTTTAAAATGTGCGATTTCAAAATATGTGATTGGAAATTGTGATTTTTGAAAATGTAGTTAAGCATCTGGCGAAATCGTATTCTGGCCTTCAAAATCACAGTTTAGCGTTTTAAAATTGTGCTAATTCAAAAAACCACATCATTACTTGCGATTTGAGAACCTGCGTTTTTAAATTGCAATTTTTTAAAAACGCAATCTCAAACAATTTATTTTCTACGATTTAATTTAAAATCACACTTTTTATCTACGAAATCATAAAGCAAAATGCAACCTAAACACTTCACTTCATTTTCAAAAATTAAAATTTTAAACTACATATTTTAAGTCATTACTTTCAAATGTCATGTTTTGAAACTGCAAATCCAAACGATTCCTACTCAGCACAAGGTTTACCAAGACTTGGCTAGTTCACAAGAAAAGTATCTTTGAAATACATGAAAGAGGCCAAAGAGAAAAAAAAGAAAGAAAAGAACAAGGTACACATTTTACATGATTTGAGGTGGGTCCAATTGCAGACTAGTTTTGGTTCCACGCAAGGACCCATATTGGGGGTGCACTTGCATTGAAATTAGCATCCCATCACATTCTCCTAATTGTGTCTGAATTCTACTGTTCTTCAAGCTTTCCCACATTCCTATATGAGCATTATGATTAAAATTCCCCCATGACAATCTGTTTGGTGGAAGAAAAGAAGATCCTTATGCAGGGATTCTGCCTAAAGTTCCCAATACTTTAAGCTTTATAAAGAAATGCTTGCTAGGAAAATCTGGATATTCTCAACTGATACTTCATTATTTTATAACCCAACACTTATTACTTTAATTTATTTGACTTCATGTTTCTTAGGTTATAGTACTAATTTAGACTATTAACTAAGCATGGCATTGTACCAAGATAGTAATTTGGGATTTCCCCTTTCCCCCTTCCCCATGTTGAACAAGAAAAAAAAAAGTAACATGGGATCGATTTGCTTTTGGATTGTGCATGATTTTTCAGGGTTTGACTAATAATATGGTTTATCTATAAACTCAATAAATAATGTTATTCTTCACACCCATTTTATACGGATTGATGTAGCATATTTTAACTGTCAATCTTTTTAATTTTTTATATGACTAACATAATAAGTCACTAAAATTACAATAAGTCAACCGATATAAAATTAATGTAACAAGTAAGTGTTAAGTATAGTATTACTCAAGATCAATTCCTAGCTTTCCATATGAATAACCATAAGGAGGTTTTGAAATTTTTTTCAACTCATCAATATCCATGGCATTGTTTAGACACTTGCTGCCCATATAATTAAGATGGTTTCTTGGTAATATGAAATATGTACCTTTCTTAAATATTGGGTCACAATTGATTGGTTAGCCGATGTTTCTACATAATTTTGTAGAAAAAAGAGAAGCCTAAAAGTTGCAAAAACCAAAAATTCTTTTCAACAAGATTTCATGGCAGTTTGCAGCCCAAGTTGAAGGTAATTAATGAGGGAGGGAGGGGGAGGGGAGGGGTATTCAGAGACAGAGAGAGATAGATAGAGAGAGAGAGAGAGAAAGTGAAAGTGATTGTTAATGGATTCTCATCTGACTTGCTTTTTGTCAAACAGATAGCCTTTACTTAAAAGAAGATATGAGTTTGTGTTTGTATATACTTTGTCACATGCTTAGTACCCAGATGGAGGACCCTTACTTGCAGTGTACCCAGATACTCAGAGAGAGAGAGAGAGAGAGAGAGAGAGAGAGGGACAGAGAGAGGCCCAGTGAATGCATCATGCTCTGGTGTTTTGAATGGGTGATTCTCCAAATATCAAACCTGCAGGCATAAAAGGCAACCATTTTAAAAAGAAAGCTCTACGTCTCTATTTGCTGGCTGCATGTTTGTGGTTCCAATCTGTAAAGACTACGCACCATGGACATTTTCTGTGTTGGGAAAAAGAAGGACACCATTCTCCTAAGCACTAACTAACCCTAGATTTACAATAAAAAATAAATAAATAAAAAAAGAGAGAAAGAAAGAGAAAAAAACATGCAAAATAAGTGTGCAAACATATATGTTATAAGTTGCTTGGTTTTCTTAACAATATTTTCAGTTACCAAAAAAAAGGAGGGGGAAAGATACATGCTTATTTAAATTTATGGTGTCAAAAAACCCATGTAATTAATTTACAATTCATAGATTTTTTTTTTTAAAAAAAANAAAAAAAAAAAAAAAAAAAAAAAAAAAAAAAAAAAAGGGAAAGAAGAAGAAGAAGAGAAATTAAGAAACCAAAAAGAAAAGGGAAAGAAAGAGAAAGAAAAAAAACATGCAAAAATGAAGTGTGCAAACATATATGTTATAAGTTGCTTGGTTTTTTTAACAATATTTTCAGTTACCAAAAAAAAGGAGGGGGAAATATACATGCTTATTTAAATTTATGGTGTCAAAAAACCCATGTAATTAATTTACAATTCATAGATTTTTTTTTTTTTTTGTTTTTTTTTTAAAAAAATTCTGTAGGTAAAGAGTATATAGATCATTACCTGAATGATTATTAACTTATTGCAGCATGTTATGTACTTTTCTGCTGTTCTTTTAGTGTTCTCTTAGTCTTAGGTTGAATATTATTTTCTAGAAAATAAAAAAAAGTGACCCTTATTTGTCTCATTCGATTTTTTAAAAATAATATATACATAGGACTTGGAGAACACCATAATAACACTAAAATAACACTTAACGTTATTATTTTAGTTAGAATTAATTACTTGAATGATTAAATCTATGACCTCCGTATATTCTATTTTCTGAAATAAATAACAAATATATATATAAAACTGTATTTTCATGTCATTTTTGTTATTTATTTTAAGAGTACTAGCACAAACTTTTCACACGTGAAACGCACAAGTACACTAGTACCCTCGCAATGATAAAATAGTGGGGTACCTTTTTTTTGAATATAAATGGTGGGGTACTTATGATATAGCATCTGAACTAAACTGATTTTATAATTATTCAAATTATGAATAATTATAACTTGTTCTTATTGCATGTACATGATATTACCATTATGGCCCTTTTCTTTTCTCAACCATTATTATGACAATTTTATCCATCTTTGACCATTCGAAAACCTTCAATAATTCATGGTCCTTATTCAAGCTAGTTCATCAATGGAGGACCTATATGATTATATGATTATAGGATAGGACATGTATTTGTGAGGAGCCAATAATACATGCATTGGGACTAGTAACACATTGGATTCTCAGTATTTTTTTTTTTTTTTTTTTTCTTTTTATGGGTAAAAACCCGAGAGATAGCTCCTCCGTCAAGGATGAACATCCATCCGGTAGACTAGTAGTTAATCTCTTATCATCATATTGTGTATCCTTCTAAGACTGTAAGATACAAACTATATATGCAAGTATACAATAATTTATAGTTTTATTTAAATTTTTTAAGAATTTTCTGTACAACAATATTCCAACAAATACGACTAGCTAGATCACTAGTATATTTAATCGTTTTACCAACTTCAAAAACAATATCAGGTCTTATGCAAGTCTTTACATATATTAAACAATCAATAAACTCTTTTAATTAACAATTCCCGTTGTCTATATATCTAAAACAATATCTAAGAGGAGGTATGATATGGGATGAGTCCAATTGCTTAACTTACAAGTGAAAGTCTACTGGTCTATTGTATATGTGGAGGAATTGGCATTTCAATTGATTTTTCAAGCACACGTTGCTTGAACTAGGAGAGAATACTTAACATATTTGCCATGATTGGTTGGATATCTCATTTTTAAGTTTTTAAGACAATTGATGATGGATTTTAGTTTTGTTGTAGTTTTCACCGTCCAAATTTAATTATGAACTTTTTATGACAAAATGAAAGATAATGATTTTTTTTTTCTTTTTTTTTTTTGTTGTCATTTGAAGTGAAACCTCATTCATTCAAAAAAATCAAAGATCACAACTTTCAACACTCACAACTTTATGAATAAAATCAGAATATTCTTCTATCCAAATTTTTTTTCTCTTTGCCAACAGGTTGTATGCATCTCCACCGAAGATCGGAATCTGTATAAAACAATCTTGGCATCTTTTTACAAGACCTATAGGCAAGTAGTGGAGACCAATTCCAGCTTGAGCTTGAGGGCGACATTAGAGAAGGGAACATGTGAGATGGATTTGTTGCCGACTCTAAGAATTAATAGGCTTCTTCTTCTGGGGACCTTTTCCCATGACTCATCCTATTTATGATAGACGGGGGCAGAACTACAGCTAGCTAGGGGGCGGGCCGAAATTTTAATTTAATTAATTAATTAATTAATTTTTATTTTATAACAACTATATATATATATAAATTAGTTTTGACCCTTATCTTGAGGATGGACATGCACCATCATCTACATCAGGAGCCTATTTTGTGCAAGGACCAGCTAGAGTTGCTTTAGCTTGGGTTGGAGAAAGGAAACAGAAGAACCAAAAAAAAAAAAATCAACTATTAAATGATCTATGTAATTAAAAGTGTAGGTCAAATATATCTAATGGTTAATTTTTAAAATGATAGGATGAGAGAAAGATAAGAGAATACTACAAGATAGCTTTGAAAACATTTTGATTTGTGCATTAATTTGCCTTTTTCTAGACAAATAAGAATGAAAATTAAAAATGATATCGGATTAAATTTAGGACAACTTTTCTGCAAATTGAGTTGTAAAAAATTATTTAATATAGTCTATTAAATTGATATCTATTCTTAAAACATGTGATTATTGTATGCATTTTAATTCTCATGCACATAAAGTTATGTAACTTCTAGCTACAAACACCTAACTCTGAAAATTTATCGCTATCAAGCCAATACCTATATGCCTTGTGATAGAGTCAATGGCCACATCCCAATTTATTTTATACCACCCTTGCGGTGGACTCTTCAATTTTAGCGGCACCTAATCCTAAAATCTATAGCATTTAAATGCTTACTAAGAGTACCTTCACAATGCGGTTAAGGTGGCAAACATATATAAATTGAAAATGGATTGTGTAGCAAGCTCTATAGTATAATATAGTTAGGGGTGAAAATGCGGGCGGTTATTAACCGTTAACTGTGGACTGCTAACCGCGGACCGCCTATATATATATTATATGATATAAAAATATGTAGTAGGGTATTATCGTATTACCATAAAAAAATGATGTCATTTTGATTGTTTGTTTGTTTGTTTGTTTTTTTTTTCTTTAAAAGCAATTAGCAGTTATTAGGGTTATTAACCGTTAACCTCCGGTGAATCACCTAGGAGGTTAGCGGAGGTGGTTAGTGAATTTTCTAACCGCCTAGGCTGTTACAATTAGCAGTTTTAACTAATAAACACTAACCGCATCAGCATTTTCACCGCTAAATATAACCATACAAGTGTGGGCATAAGGGCTAGGTCTGGGGGATAATTTGTGTTTGTGTTAGGTTTGGATTGTGTCAAAGCATGTATAAAAGATGATCAATCTTAATTCAACTTATATAATTAAATGGGCCAGACTCTTTAACTATAACTCACTAATTAATTTTGTATTGTGTTTGTGGGTCATGTCAAAAATTACTAGCCATAAATGTCTTGTGTCGGGTTCAAGTTGTGTTGATGCATGAGTATAAGACTATAAATGTCAACCTTAACCCGACCTATTTAATTAAAATAAGTTATACTTCTTGATCCTAATTCACTAATTTCATTGAATTCATGTATAAAATTTATAAAATTTGGCAGCCGTAAGCTAGTACTCATAAATATTTTCTTAAGCCACATCTCACACAAGGTCCCCTTGCCTAATCCACTAACTACGCAACTGATGAAACACATGTGAGATTTATTTTGATCTAAATTTTATTTATTTATTTATTATTATTATTATTTTAAGTTTAGAATAAATCTCACTTGTGTTTCACTAGTTGCATAGTAGGCAGGGCGATTTGATCTAATGATTTAGGTACATGCAAGCTGGGATCATTCATTGCCAAGTGATTTTCTTCCACTATTTCTAAAGTGTTCATCATGATTAACTCTCCTTACCATTGGCCCATCATTGATTGTTCTATCTGATATGGAAATTAAACACAGTTTTACAAAGCAAATATGTGGAAAGTGCACAAGAATTCACCCCCAAAGAACCCCATCATCCTAACTTTTACTATAGTTTTCTTACCACTTATAAAAATGAGTGTCACGTAAACGATAACATAGCGGTTTACATTTTAACGATGCGACATAATAACGTGCAATAATAATCAAAATGATTGCCTAGAAAGGTCGATTTTCTTGCAAAATATGATGTGTGCGTATTAATTGTCCATCATATATACCCCAGTTGAGAATGAAAATAAATGGTGTCTCCATGCACCCACCTGTACTTTTCAAGGGACCAACAATGTTGTCTTTAAATAAATTCGAACTCCATGGTTGTACAGCTTTAAAGTTCAACTCATCAACTTTTGTGCAGCTCAAACTTTCACTAGTACTGCTAATACTATTCCATCTTCATCAAAAACTGTGCTTCTTGCTTCATAAGTTTCAAGTTTGGCATCAAAACACATGTGCATAGACTTGTGTAGGTTTTTGGACACGTGCTTTCAAATTTGAAGGGGCTAAAAGAATAAAGATTCAATTCAATGCATGTGGGTATTGACTTTTGCATCCATTGTAACGTTAGATTGTTGGCCATACATATATATTTAATATTTCATTCAAAATAAGATTTAGAGCATACAACTCCAACATCTTAGAACAAAACGCTCTTATATAATATAGTCCTAAACTATGTTAATATAACATCATAGATATATATAATCAATAAAACCTCACAATAAAAAACTATCTATAATAACAGGCTATACTAACTTATGCATAACTTCTTTTATGGAATAGATCTATTCTAGCTTCTAAAAATAGATTAGATCTAAGATATTGGTAGTCCAAATTTCCTTAAAACTTTATTGAATTGTTGGCCATATTGAATTCAAGAATGTGCAATTCTTTGGTAACATTTTTTTAAAAAAAAAAAAAAAAAAAAAATTCAACAATACAAAACACTAAAAATTGCTTTCACTTTTATATCACACAAAAACTTTTATATATATATAAAGAAAGCCACGTAAAAAGCATTATAAATAAACGGAATTTATTTATTTATTTTTTATAGCGAGAAAACCCTCTACGCACGGTCATTAATTAGTTATTATCATGTAAATTGGTCAATGAATTGGCGACCAACTTTATTTTAATACTTTCTGAATAAATCCAATCTTAGTTGATATTTTATTAATAACATGTACTTCAATGCAATAAAATAAATATAACAATCATTTTAAAATACTTGGTCAAAATAGTTGAGTTTAAATTCAATCTAATTTAGATAAGATTGATTAAAATTTAAATACTTGTGCTTAATTTAAGACTAACATGAAACATAAAATAAAACTTCTGATTTTAAAATCTTTTATATATTGTAAGATAATAGGAATGATATATTTCTAACACTTGGACCGACTATGGCTTACGCCAGCCCTCCTCCCTCCGTCTCTGCTCAATAGTCAAGAATAATGCGCTCAGCAGTTACAATATCAAGAATATAATAAAGGGCTTTCTCGATATATATGAACTTATTTGTCTGTAAAAGAGAAAAAGTTAACTAAATTAACTTATGAGTTACTCCTTTCACCTCCATTTTAACACAATTTACGCTCGAGGAGTGCAATCTATTGGAAATTGAGTACTGTGGTTTTACCCCCTGAGTAGTTAGGTTTAATATTGCCAATAAAAGCAAAACTCATAGACGTAAAGCTTGAACCACTAAAGAGAAAAAGAAGAAGTGAAAATGACGTGAAATTATGGCATTGAATTCTTGGTTAGTACACTTGCAATTATCACATTTGACCCTTTAATTCTCCTAGCTACTCACCATTGCCTTCAAGTGGGGACTCATGATATATATATGGATGCCCAATTTATTATTATTATTATTAATTTTTTTTTTAATTTTAATTTGTTTGTTCTTGAGCCTGCAAATGTCTAAGAGATAATTAACCCAGATGAGTTAGCTATTGGATTGGCTCCTGGGAATTTTTTACTATAAAGAAAAAAAAAGAAAAAAAAAATTAGGGAAAACTTCACTTTGGCTCCTTGAACTTTTACGCGATTTTACAAACCTCCCATAAACTTTAAGATCTCTTACTTTGGATACCTGAACTTTGAATTGCTCTCAATTAGAATCATTCCGTTAATTTTAGCCATTAAAAATACAAAAAAGATAAAAATATCTCTGATTTTTGTTTTTTAAAAATAAAAAACCTTTTGAAAATTGAAATTTTATACAAAAGTTAGGAATATAAACGTCATGTAACATTTAAAATCTGACAGATGGGTTCACATTGAGAGCAATTGAAAGTTCAAGGGTCCAAAGTAAGAGATTTTAAAGTTTGAAAAAAGGGTTGTAAAATTGCATGAAAGTTCATAGGATCAAAATAAAATTTCCCAAAAAAAATTATCATTTGGCTTGAGATCCCAAGAAGATTGAGGAAAGAAAAGAAAATTCCAAATCTTGTGTGTATGTATCTGAAAGTAAATGCACTCATTGGCCGTAGCACATCAAATTTTGGAGAATTTCTAAAGAGAAATCATGGCATCCTGATCATACTCACATGATATGTTTGCTCCATGACCAGTCATAGTAGTGCTGTACTCTATTCAAGTTTTGCTCGAGATGAGTGCTGAGGCATCAATCATATCATACATACTTCAAATTATTCAACAAATAACTAGTGCTTTAAATTACTTGAAAAAAAAAAAAAAAAAAAAACAACTACTGCTTTAATTTTCACGTGTACAACAAAAACTGAGGTGTATTTGGATTAATTACACGGTTTAGAGATAGAAATCTCTTGTAATGAGACTGTTAATTACAATATACAATAAATAGTCTATATGAGAGGGTGTTACAGCTTTACCTGTTTAAACAAGTATATGAACATCCCAGAAAGGTGTTCTATTCAATTCAGACACGGTTTGATAATCTTGTTACACCATATCCTCATGCACCGTTTTGTTGTTCCATCTCCGTCAGATAAGACTGATGAATAATACTTGTAAATTATTGTTGTGACACTTTTTCAATTGTTGTCCAGGTGTCAGAAATCCGGTTGGCAACCTCCTTTAGGTCTGGGTTCGTTAGAGAGAGTTTTTTTTTTTGACATGTCCACATAAATGAATGGGAAAAGGTAATTCGAACTAGTGACCTCTGCTTTGTTAGAGAGAAAGTACGTTAAACCCTAATTAAACTCACACCAACTAAGGAAGCTGACATCCACTAGGGCATTACAGGCCTCCATAAAGACTCAAACCCAAGATCCAACATGAGAAGAGAGCTCACGTAAATGCATCAATTAATATAAAGTAATTATTTTTAGTTACATCGGTAATAATAATCATAACTTTAATAGCAACAATAAACATAATCTTAGCAACAACAACAACGCGTTGAACAGTAATAACAATGACATGTTCAACAATATATATAATAGTAGCAATGGGGTTCAATAGTAATAGTAATAACAATTTTATGAGTAAGAATAATAATGGCTTGAACAATAGCAATGATAATAGCTTTTTCAACAAGAATAATAATTTAAATAATCACATAAAATGGAGAAAGAGGGAGAATTGAAGAAACTCTCCCTCTCTCTCTCTCTCTCGCTCTAAATACATATATTTAGATGAAAAATTTCCTCTTATCTCTCCCTCTGTATTTGTTAGCTTGGAAGTTTGGACCAATCCCTCTGTGGTTGGAAGTGTCCTTTTAGTAAGAAGTGAAAATAGAATTTCTATGAATAATATAAAGGAGCTAGCAAGAGGCTATTTGTCTGTGATGATTTTGAATTATGGTGTGTATGTGTGTTACCATGGGTCATATTGTGTGTTGTGTTGTTGTTCTCTTAAGGCTTAGGCCATCCTCTTTATATAGGAGAGTGAACCCATCTTTCAACAATATAAAACATGAGAGAAAAGATGATGTGACACCACATTTTTACCTTGATCAATGGGTAATCATGTGGATAGGTGAAAAACTAGACTTTTGCTTAAAAATGCAAGATTGTTTGGGTTCTTCATGTACGGTCTTAGATGCAAATTGCCGAGAAAGAGATTTAGACCCTAAAAATTTATTAATGGTTGAAAATGCCTAAGATGATGATTAGTCAAGGCTCAAGAAACTAGACAGAGGTAATTTAGTCATTCAACTAACTGCATTCTACTTTCTGTCTCCAAACACATAATTATATGTGGTTATGGTCTGACGACGGAGTTGCTAGATTAAATCTATGCCTTCCAAACCAAAACTTCTCTTCTTCCTTGATCAGGCATCATTGGTTTGGTTTATGTTTGAAGAAATGTTAGTTAAAAGCTTAAAAAAATCATGGGCGGCAAGTAAATTATTGCAAGAAATCTTTGTCTTGATGCAATTTATGTGAACATGTGCATTGATACAACCTTGACTTCTTCAAGGAATAAGACAACTTTGATGCAGGAGTGTTCAACAGTAATAAAAGGCTTCCAGCGGAGTGTTAGTAATGAAGAGGCTCTTAGCAATATTAAAAACTTCAGTTGGCCCTTTCTTTGAACGAAGCTTCTATGGGGTCAGATAGAATAATAAGTCTCAGCGGAAACTTCAGATTGCCCCTCTGAACTTCCAGTCGATTTCACAAACCCCCTATGAACTTTCAAAACTCTCACTTACCCCCCTTGAACTTTCGTTTACTTTCACTTAGAATCCCTCACGTTAAAATTATACCATTTTAAGCCCCAAATTTCAGCACCCACCCAACCCAAAAATGTGTCATTTTGGGCATTAAAACTACCAAAAAGATTCAAAGTGAGAGCAAATGAAAGTTTAGGGAGGGCAAGTGAAAGTTTTGAAAGTTCAAAAGAGGGTTTGTGCAATTGGCTGAAAGTTCGGGGGGGAGGGGCAAACTGAAGTTTCCCCAAAGTCTTAAAATATGCTGATTGTAGGTTTGTTGGACATCCAATCTGTGTATGCTAATAATGTAGCCGAGCCTATGAGACATTTATCATAAGTGTTGGCCCATTACCGTATGGTTGTTGAATAAGAATGCTGATCATTTTGACACTATGTGACACACATCATATATATATATGCCGAATTATTCTTAGAAGTGCCTTAATATTGCGATATGTGGCGTGAACATTTTTTATTCTAATGCTAACTGAAGTTTTCCCAAAGTCTTAAAATATTCTGATTGTAGGTTTGTTGGACATCCAATTTGTGTATGCTAATAATGTAGGCGAGCCTATGAGACATTTAGCATAAGTGCTGGCCCATTACCGTATGGTTGTTGAATAAGAATGCTGATCATTTTGACACTACGTGACACACGTCATATATATATATATATGCCGAATTACTCTTAAAAGTGCCTTAATATTGCGACATGTGGTGTGAACCCTTTTTATTCTAATGCTAAACTGGTTTTTTAAGGCATAGTTTGTAAATTGGTTTTTTAAGAGTGAACCGATTTTTACTTAAAAAATTGGTCATTAAATTAGCGTAATTAATGACATTTAATTATATTTGAAGAGTTTTCCATATATAATTAAGTATTATTAATGTCAAAATCAAATAAGGAAACAAATAATACAAATCAAATTATTATGTATTATTATGTTTAATCACTTTAATATGTATATAACATAATATTATATGTTATAGTTAAATTAGATGAACTAAATGATAGGATGTAGAAATAAAATAGAAAAAAATTTCATTGCATTATTAATAAAAAAAACCTATTTTTTGTTAGGCATAAAGATTATCAATAAAAAATTTCATTGCATTATTTTTTATTTTTTAAATATATAATTATATATTAATGATTAATTGTATAGATTGTCGGATTTTTACTCAACATAATAATTAGGTTTTTATTTTTTTATTTCATTAGCAAAAATAATTTTTAATATATATATGATTAGCATCTTACGAACAATTATATATATTTGATTTCCAAACCAAAGTATAAAATCACAACGGTCATCTTGGGGCTTATTTTTGCTTAGTGTCCATTAGTTTATAAAATCGTTAATTGTTCGATATAACATGCTTTTTATTTGATATTTTTTCGAGGCCTATTTGCCTATGAGATTTTTTGTTTATTTGTATGATTTACCCGGATTTATATGTTGAGTAATTTATTGGTGTATAACCTTTAGTATGTCTTTTTTTAAAAAAAAATTTATTTAAAAAGGCGTGATTTTATTTTATTTTTTTTACAACTTATAAAGAAAAGTTCGATACAAATGTGTTTAAATTTTAAAATTAAACTATAACAAAGAATCTCGCACGTACTTTTTTCTATAACCAAAGTACTTTTTCGAATGTTCATAATTTTGAGTTTTATTATATTGAAATCTAATAAGTATTACACTAACAATATTAGAAATTCTTTCTAATTTTATATTCATGTTTTGATTAATTAAGCAAAATTCAAGTTTTCTTTCTACAATTATGAAAAGTAAATTTCATAATACTTATAAAAAGTACGATTATAATATAACTCTAAAAATCCTACATTGTGATAATCTCGTTTTCATAAAATGTAGATTGTCACGTGAGTTGTAGTAAAAATTGTAATACCCTAAACATTTTCTAAATTTTGGCTCTTGGTTTAGCTTTTTAGAAGCTGAAGAAGAGATGGCAAGACAAGGGAAAAGGAAAAAAATTACCATAGTAGATTAACTACCGTATAAAGTTCCTCCCTAGCTTGTTTTAGTAAAATTACTCTCTTATTTAGCAATGCCTTTATGTTCAACCACCCTTGAATGTTACACATCCCTAGTAACTTTTTCTTTTTAATTTCTTCCCTTGTTATATTTAACTAAGCAGACTACTTCAGACAGGTGATGATGACATGAATATGTAATAGTCATGAATGCAAATGCTAATATGGAGAACATTAACAAATATGTTTACATATCAACCCTAATTCTCTCCATTGAATGGCACATGATCTTCCATTGCCTGGACCCTCCATTTGAATGATGTAGACATAAAGTTCAGGTGAGTCCTCCACCCTTTGTTGGCAAAACAGTGAAGAAAACCCACAAGTTGCTCACCCAATTGGCAAAAGGGTCATCCTTGAAAGGATTGAAACACCCCAAATTTCATTTCATGTTTCATATCATTCAATTATTTGAGAATAGAATAAGTGCCAATGACATTTCTTGTAGGTTACCTTTGCTCATGTTTCATCAATCATAATATTGAAAAGTTACTAATTAAGTTTGACTAATTGGATGGTTAGCAATTAAATCTTCTTTCTAGAATTAAAGCCAAAAGTTTTGAGATAGTTAATTTATGCTAATGTTAAGGCATGGACCGGGATTTCCTAATTGTAGCCAATTGAGAGATCAAGGGTCTCGATAGGGTCAATCTACCAGAATATGTGATTAGCTTATCTCGAGCTGTCCAAACACTTGTCCAAATAGGTGGACCCATCGAAACCCCTATCTCATTCATAGATCGTGCAGGCCGCAATTAAATATCATGAAACTAATACTCATAGGTTGAAAAGCGTATAAAAACCAAGGAAAAAAGAAGAAGAAAACATTGTTGATTATATATACTTGTCATAGCTAGCAAATCTTGGATAAAATAAAGAAAGTGGAAGCCCCAAAAGACTATAATACTATATGAATGAAATTAAATATGAAGATGATCATCAAGCAGCAGGTCATAAAAGGGATCGGAGCACAAAGCAAGCATATTAGATAAAAAGAAATGACACATGGTGTCTCCTCATTAGAAATCTCTCTAATTAATAAGTTATTTATTTTTGGAGCATATTTAAATACCAAATTAACTTTTAAGATGAATATTAAAATTGTATCAGAAGTTAGATCAGAAACCCATTTGCATATAATGACATAACATTCCAAATCGGGAGTGTTGGTGCATGGGCAGATAATTAGGTCAATCTCATGCCCATACACTTGTTTAATTTGCTCTTAGCCCGGCCGCTCTCCTCCACGATGTGCTCGTGGTGTGGGAATCTGAATATTCCCAAATCTAACGCCAGAAAAGTATTAGAATACGTATTGATCAGAGACCCTTTAATATATATATATGAGAATATTTTTCTAACAACATTGCCATTCAACAGACCGGCCTGTTCAAAGCAAATATATTAAAGAAGAAGGTCCAGTGCTTTTCAACAGCAAATTTATAAAAGTTTTCTGAAAAATATTGGGAGAAATGCAGGAGTTTCAAACAATATAATTGGAATCTTAACAAAAATAAATTTCTAGTAGTGACTATAATAGCAATAATTGTTTAGCAATTGGAAGCTTTAGGAGAGAGAGAGAAAAAAAAAAACTTTTTGACTTGAAAATTATATTCTTAAACGCAATCTCAAACATGATCTTATGGTTTGTTTGTGTTTGCGTTTGAGATGCCTAAAAATGTGTTTAATACTCAAAAAGTCCGTTTTAAGAAAAAAAATATCTTTTTGGTAAAAAAAATAAAATTGAAAACGCTTTTATGGTTTAAAAAGCCTAAAAATAGCCAAAATACACTTTTGACAAAAGCTTAAAAATGAAGCTTTTATTAAAAAACACTTTTTGACTTAGATTTCTTAAACGTACAATTCCAAACATACTCTTATCAAAGTGGAAGAAATTTCTACCATCTAAATCTCTCCTATTCATATGCTATTATACTGACTCACGACTAAATAAAATAGTTACGTTTATTCTCTTCTCTCCTCTCTTACGTTTGAAAAAAGACAAAAGAAAAAGAAAAATCTCAAGCACGCGGTTTGGAAAGAACGCGTCCAAGGCATGCTGAAGAAAGACGCCAATGGAGTATGGAGCCGAAAACAGAGCCCCAGTCGAACACGTCTGTTGACGATATATTGTTATACAAATACAAATATAATACAAATATAAGCAGGAAAGCGAAGACGCCGACGGTCAATGGGTGATCGTGACTTTTGACGTCTTAATCCTCTAAACCTTTGGCCATCGAACAATAACCGCTACCATCAGCTTTCCCACGTACGATTCATCTATTTCTGTTGTTTGTCTTTTTTGCCCACCAACAATGGGATTTTCCCATCAATTGCACTCCAAAGTCCAAACCAAGACACTCTACTCATCCAATCTTCATCAAACGACAACAATTGTACAATCAAGGTGTTCAAATTATATATATTTCACAATATAGTATATTCATGGTTGTCTAATATTATTGATTGGGCACAATTCCATCCAAGTGGTTTAGGCGGCCTTCAACACCAATCTAGTTATATCCCTAGTTAACTAAAATTAGACGTATGCGTCGAATTACGTAAATTCTTTGCATTATATATATACTGGTTGATATGACATATTTTAAGTAGTTTATAATATCGATTACTTTAAACAAAAAAAAAAAAAAAAACATGTTATGTTAGCCACAGCTAATTTTACGTAGCAGTACTCAAAGTGATAGGGTTACAACAATTATATACTAATAATAGGGTTAAAAGGTAGCACTACTCAAAGTAATAGGGTTACAACAATTATATACTAACAATAGGGTTAAAACTCTAACATGATATATTAAATTTTAGGAAAAAATGCAAAATCAGTCTATGTGGTTTTACTTGATTTGCAATTAACTTCTTATAATATCAAAATGAACTCAAAGGCTCCTGAAATATGCCAAAAGAACAATTTAGTCTCTATAGACAAATTTTGTTAATCGACTTAATAGATTCTAATAATATGAAACATTAGAGCCAATGAGATTGTGATACTTGTCCTATTTAAGTTAGTGTCACACTAACGAAATTTGTTAAATTAGTGGACATAATTTGATTGTAAGGACTATATATTTATTTTGGCATACTTAATGGATCTTTGAGTTTATTTTGATATTACAAGGAGCTAATTGTAAACCACAATGACTAATTTTGCATTTTTTTTTTCTTTCTAAATTTTAAATATAACCTTTTCATATGAGGCTTTTCTATATATAGAAGCCAATGTTACTTCCTCGCTTAGAATACAAGCCACTATCTTAATTTAACAATACCTAACATATATATACCATTATGAGCTTTTCTTTTTTTCTTTGGAAGAAACATCTTTTGGGGCCATGGATAGAAACTACTCACTGAAAAAAGAAAGGAAAAACAACTTTATAATTTGTTGTTTTGCAATCAACAATGGCCACAAATAAGCAATTTTAGCATAGAGTTTGACCCAACTAGGATTTCTCAATAATTTGAAGAGGCCAATAAAGGGTTAAACTTAATTTTTTTAGAGGCCAAATCTTCATTTTTAAACAAAAAATCACATATATTTAACTTAATAAGTTTTTTTTTTTAAAAAAGAAAAAAGAAAAAAGAAAATGTGAAACAAAATGGGACAATGACTCACCTTAGAATTTGATTGGGATTGCATTTGAGAAATAAGGCTTTTAAGTCAAAAAGAACTTTTGGGCAAAATGTTTATTTTTAAGCTTTTACTAAAAGTGCGTTTTAGTCATTTTTAGGCTTTTTGGACATTTAAAAACACTTTTAATTTTTTTTTTTTACCAAATGAATATTTTTTTATTCAAACAAACTTTATAAGTATTAAAAACATTTTTAAGCCCATCAAACACAATCTCAAACAAGACCTTAGTCTTAATATGGTTCAATCTTTGAGTTTGAGAATTTGGAACCCTCTCCCCCCCCCCCCAAAAAAAATAATAACAATAAAAATAAAAATAAAAAATAAAAAACTTGGACATGAGAGGGACATCTCTCTGAAAGAACACCAACATGTTTCCCAGAAGTAAAAATATATCAATGAACCAATTATCAAGGTTCTGAGTCGGCTTCTCCTGGAATCATTTTTGCTTCCTTGGAAGGATAAATATTTTTACTAGATTAGTGAGAATCTAGCTCTTTCATGTACTTTTTTCTTGTAGTACTGTCTCTTCACACATATTCAATTATTATTTTTTGAGATTTTCCTTCTACTAGGATGCAGTATAAAACTTTATCCTACAACTTTCAACATAAATTTGACACGTAAAAATATTAAATATAATAAAAATAAAAATATTGTATCTTTAATTTAAATCAGTGTCATATATTTTTTTCATTCATTTTAATCCAATACTCACTACCCACCATTGAACCCCTCATCCACTTTCAAGCCCCCGACAATGGAGTCTTCAAAGCCAACCAAAATTCGATGGTTTTGCCATTAAGTATTTTGTCAGGAGAAGAAAAATTATTTAGTATGAATGGTTATATTATTTTTTGGTGTTTCAAAC
Organism: Carpinus fangiana; assembly: GCA_006937295.1. Lineage (NCBI taxonomy): Eukaryota > Viridiplantae > Streptophyta > Magnoliopsida > Fagales > Betulaceae > Carpinus > Carpinus fangiana. The sequence continues at coordinate 10,790,172 of CM017322.1, forward strand.
TGAAGTGTTTGTTTTCTATTTGAATGTGCAATACACCTGGTTTAAGTTATTCTCATATTTTTTTATCCCTTCCCTTTCTATCGCATAAAAAGAAAAAAAAAAAAAAAAAAAAAAAAACCTAATAATTTTTCTAATTTTTTAAAGGGTTTAATAAGCAAATCCCATTCTCTTTTGATACCCCAGCCAAAAAAGTTATTCTTATTGCTATGATGCACTTGTACGGGTATATAATGTTTCTAAGGCCCCATTGATGTCCTGCAATTCTTGTTATATAGTCTCTGTCTTCTTTTCCCCTTTATCTACTTTTCTTACAAGTTTCTTTCTTTCTCTCCTTTTCCCCTCCTCCACAATCATTCATTTCAAGTTCCAAATACGCGCCCCATCATTTTGAGTGCTATTAAGGATCTTACATTTTGAAGTTCATGTGATACTTATTATGCCGGTTACTAAAATATGAACCGTCAAACAGCAATTATGATACCTATTTTCATAAAACATAGACGGTCAGATGAATTTGTAACAAGTTATAATAAAAAGGGTACGATCCCAAATATTTTCGAATAATTTTTGCTATATTCTCCAACCAATTTGATGTTGCAATGACTTCTTAAAGAAACTGCTTTTAATTCAAGAGAATCCAATATTCGGTGCTACATCAACATCAAAAATGATTATATGTTCTTGATCCCCTCCTTTGGCAATACAAGAAACAAAAGAATCTCCCTATCACTCTTATTATAATTATATATGTAATGAGTGCAAGTGGAATTATCCATCTGTTTTAAACTATGTTTTCGGAGATATATATGTTTTTTTTTTAAAAAAAAAAAAAAATTTAAAAACGTGTTTTGATGTGATACAAAGATGAAAATTATTTCTATACTTTTAAATAATATTTTGCGTTGAAATTATTTGTTAATAATTTTTTTAAAAGAAAAAACAAATTCACATAATTCAAATAATTTGTTGGTAGTAATGACAAGCTAATTTGTATTTAGTAGTACAAATTTCTGCTCCATTATACTGGTTATACTGTTAGATGATGTAGCACCTGCTATTAGCAAAATAAAAAATATTAGGGATAATTACATTTTGTCCTCATAAACTATAGCGCCTTGGTATTTTCCCTCAATGAACTACTAACTATGACATTTGACTCCATCAAACTACCATTTTATGGGAGAAGGATCTTCTCCATTTCAAATGAAATGGAGAGGAACAAATTAGTTGCTTTTAAGGGGCATTTTTGTCCAGATGAAAAATAGGAAGCTCTGAAATGACAAAATTACCCCTTAAAGGTAACTAACTTGTTCCTATCCATTTCATTTGAAATGGAGAGGATCTAAGTCCCATCTTATGACACTTTTCCTCGTTCCGTCAGTCAAATGAGTTAAAATTAACGGTCAACGGTCATGTGACTTGCATGTGCCATTTTAATTTTTTTTCCTTTCACTTTTGTCCTTACTTGTCATGTGTTGGATTAGGGTTTAGGAGGGTATAAGCGTCATTTTACTAATCTGAAGTGAGGGCAAAAGTAGAAGAAAAAAAAATTTAAAATAGTACATGCAAGTCATATGACCGTTAATTTTAACCAATTTGATTGACGGAAGGAGGAAAAGTGTCATAAGATGGTAGTTTGATAGTGTAAAGTGTCATAATTGGTAGTTTATGGGAGAAAAATGTCAAAAGGCTGTAGTTCATGGAGGCAAAATGTAATTATCCCAAAATATTATCTATCATTCAAGTGGTCTTAAGTAAATGATTAAGTTTTTCTCAAAAAAAGTAAATGATTAAGTTACAAGGAAAGTTTTGGACTCAATTGCTTTTAATCTAGTTTATTAAACTAAGGGTTAAATACTTAATTAGTCCCTAGGGTTTAGAAATTTTATTTTTTCCTCCCTAGGGTTTGGAAAGTGACCAAATTGGTTCTTGAGGTTTTGAAAATAGACCAAGTTAGTCCATCCGTCAGTTGACCGTTAGTTGACTTAACGGACTGACACGTGTACCAATTAAAAGTTGACACGTGTCACTTAATTAATTTTTTTTTTTTTTTATAAAAAAAAAAAGGAAAGGAAAAGCTGGGGTGGTCGTAGCCACCCCCTTGGGCCCATGGGGGCGGCCGAGCCACCCCTTGGTGCCCAAGGGGGTGGCTACGGCCACCCCAGCTTTTCCTTTCCTATTTTTTTTTTTTAAAAAAAAAATTAATTAAGTGACACGTGTCAACTTTTAATTGGTCCACGTGTCAGTCCGTTAAGTCAACTAACGGTCAACTGACGGATGGACTAACTTGGTCTATTTTCAAAACCTCAAGGACCAATTTGGTCACTTTCCAAACCCTAGGGAGGAAAAAATAAAATTTCCAAACCCTAGGGACTAATTAAGTATTTAACCCTTAAACTAATCTATATCTTTAGAGTCTATGAAGTTTCAAATACATGTAAAAACCAAAGGACATAAATTTCCTCAAAACTAGTCTGAAAAAATATTATCCAATCCATTTAAAATAGTACTGCAAAGTGTCTATAAATATTTAAAACACACATTAAATTCTTAAGATCATTAATAGTAGTTTACTAATTTAGACTAACGTTTTAAATGTTTATAGACACTTAGTACTATTTTAAATGGGTTGGAAGATATTTTATCCAGACTAGTTTGGATAAAATTTCTCTCCAAAACCGAATGTTCTAAAGATAAATATTAGTTTAATATAATGTGTTGGTTTTAAAAAGCTATAGATTTGTTTTAATTGACTTCTCTCTTTATTTTATTTTATTTTATAATTATTATTATTTTATTTCAACCACAGAAAGGAAAAAAAAAAAAAAAAATTGTGTTAGACACGTTGAATTAATTTACTATATGATGCTTATGAAACTTGATATTCACGCAGAATTAATTTACTACGAAAAATTATTCTAGAAGGCGATGCTTTAGAGATATTCATAATTTTCAGAGTGAAATCCAACTGTGGTAAATATATGGTATTTTGATTAAGGATGTTAATATTGTTTTGCGCAGTTTTCAGTCTTGGTGTATGAAGCATATAAGAAGAGAAGTAAATATGGCGGTATATCTATTGGCAACAACGACGTTCCAAATATTTACGAAAGAAATTTAGATGGAAGAGTATCTTGAGTTTCTTCGTGACGTTATAAGCGCTAATAGTCAATTTCGAAATCTAATCAACATAGAGAGTATTTTCTAGGGGAAAATTCAGTTTAGCCCCCTGAAGTTTCAGGAGATTTTCAATTTGAACCCCAAAGTTTCAAAAGTGGCAAAATGAACCTTTTGTTAATTTTTCCGTCAAATTAGACGGAATTTATTTTAAAAAAAGCCTGAGGGCATTTATGTCTTTTCATCATTTTCCGTCTAATTTGACGGAAAAGTCAACGGGAGGGTTCACTTTGCCACTTTTTGAAACTTCAGGGGGGTAAACTGCCAACTTTGAAACTTTGGGGTTCAAATTAAAAATTCACTGAAACTTCAGGGAGCTAAACTGAATTTTTCCCTATTTTCTATCATTGGGAACATTTGTAAAATATTCCAAAGACAGATAATTAGTTTTGTGCAGGGGAAATTTCATACTCCAAAGAATCAAAAAGTTTGGTCCATCATTGAATTTCCAAGCAACTCAAGGGCCTTTATTCATTATTAAAGGAGAATAAATAAATTTTTTTTTTAAAAAAAAAAAACTCAAGGGTTGCATTCAAGAGAATATAAATGCAAGAAAAACTCTTCCCCATTCCCCAAAGGAGACTCAAAAAGTTGGTCAGTTACAAAATCTCCAGGCAATTAACAATGGCATGTGAAATTTCATGCCCCCAAAGGCTCAAAAAGCATGGCCCATCATGCATTTTCCTGGCAATGTGGGAGCATTTGCAATGGAATTCAAGAGAAAATAACAGGTGTTTAAATGCATGAATATGCCATGCTCAAAAAAGACCCCAAAAGTTTGGTCAATGACAATTTTTAATAGGATTCGTAAACTTGAAACAAATTTAATGAATTAGGATCCTCTCCATTTCATTTGAACGGGTGAGTATTTAGTTAGTTATAAAATATGAGTACTCAAAAAATGAAAAAGACAAATATCTATACACTATAATTAATTAGATATTCTTCGGTTCATTTAAATTAAAAAAAATTCTGTTTCAAATTTAGTACAAAATTAATAAGTTATAATTGACGAGTTTTACAGTTTAATTAAAAAAGGTCGATATTAGATTAGAACTAAAAGTTTTTGACCCGACCGCTGGACACAAAATTTAGAAAATTTAGAAAATGGGGGACCTCGCAGAGAAAACCCCAAATTAACGAGGGCAATTGTGTAAGAGCGGCAGTGGAAAATTCTGCGAGCGCCGGCAGCAACAAGCGTCAAAGTTTCCGTCAAACCAAACGCCCCCCCGCCCAGTCCAAGTCTTCACAAAAGTCGCAGCTATTCCAAATAGAATAATTTAGGTACCCTTTCCATCCTAAATAAACCAAACTCAAGCCCCTTCGTTCATGTGGGAAATTAATTAATTTTTGTTTATTTTATTTTTTTTAAAAATAAAATAAATGAAAGTACACCCTCACTTCTAGAAAAGTTAACATATTTACACCGACGCCCACAAGCACAACGTACGCTCTCTCTCTCTCTCTCTCTCTTTCATGTTCACTCACTCTCTCTGCTGCTACAAGCCGACGACAATCTCCGCGCTGGCAAAGATTCCCTCTCTGTCCTTTCCTTTCTTTTTTCTTTCCTTTCCTTATCTCCTTCTTCCTCTCCGCAAACCCTAGTTTTCAATTTTCCTGAGAAACAAACGCATGGCCTAACTATCGCATTCAAAATCAACGTCAGCATGCCGTTCTGTCTATTATCTCTATAACAAAAGAGCTAGCTTTTATTTCTTGCTTTCTTTTTTTTTGTTTTGGTTGTGTTGAGGGTTTTGAGAGTTTCGAATGGGGTGTTCGAACTCTAAGGTGGACGATCTGCCGGCGGTGGTGCTGTGCCGGGAGAGACTTACCTACCTGGACCAGGCGATCCGTCAGCGCTACGCGCTCGCCCAGTCCCACTATGCTTACATTCACTCCCTCCAAGGAATCGGTCACTCCCTCCACCGCTTCATCGAGCAAGACCTCACTACTTCCGGTCTGCCGGAATCCCCAGAGCCGCCCAATCCGAAGACCCACAAGAAGGGCGACCCGGTTGTTGTTCGCGAAGACTCGGGTCACCTGAATTTCAACTCCGGGTCGGACTCCGACGATGACGATTCGGTTTCGCTCAACCACCACCACCTCTCGGATGACGCCTCGCCTCTTCACCATATTGAGTACATGGATACGAATACGAATAGAAATATGGGTCAAAATGAAGAGCAGGGTTCGTTTCAGTTTCAAAGTTTGTACCCAGGTGATGGTCTTGGTGGAGGTGGGTTTATGCACATGAATTACATGAAGAACAAAGCGACGCCGCCTTCGGTGGTGTACGAGCAGAAGCCGGCGAGTCCAGAGACGGTGTATATGGGTGAATCTTCTTCTTCTGGTTACGGTGGTTATTCTTATCCTTATTATGGAAATAGTAATCCTGGTCTTAGTCCTGCTCCTTATTCTTCGTATTATGGGGGTGCTCCTTCCAATTCCAATTACGGTAATTATGGTGGTGGCGGCGGCGGTGGTGGGTACTATGCGAATTCGCCGAATCAGGTCGCGGAGACTTCGTCGAAGAAGCCACCGCCGCCTCCACCCTCGCCGCCTAGGGCTTCGGCGTGGGATTTCCTTAACCCTTTTGAGAGTTATGATGGATACTACGCGGCGTTTACGCCAAGCAGGGACTCGAAGGAGCTGAGGGACGAGGAGGGGATTCCGGACTTGGAAGACGAGGATGAAGTGGTGAAGGAGGTTCATGGGGATCAGAAGTTTATTGCTGATGGTGGTAAGAGCGGTGGTGGTGGGAATCATTCCAAGGCTGTGGTGGACGACAGTGAGGCCTCGGCGTCGCTCTACGAGTCGAGGCCGAGTGCTGCGCTGGAGAGTGATGGGATGGAGTATGAGGTGCATGTGGTGGAGAAGAAAGTTGTTGGTAATGAGGAGAGAGGGGAGGAGAGTAGGGTCGGGTTTAAGGGATCGCGGAGTGTGTTTCAGGTGGTAAAGGAGATTGAGGTTCAGTTTGAGAGAGCTTCCCAGTCGGCGACTGAGATTGCGAAAATTCTTGAGGTTGGAAAGCTTCCTTATAACCGTAAACATGGCGTTTATCAAGGTATCCCATTGGATTTTTTGCTTGTCAAATTCTTATTTTAGCTTGCCTGATCTGTAAATTTTGTTCCTGATTTTGATGCCGAATTAGGCCGTTTAAGGATCATGAATAAAAATGCTCTCTTTATGTATGAAATGGGTTTTTAGTATGTTTAGTTTGAGTGATTTGGATTTTGTTTAGTTTCTATTTAAACTGTCAGTTTTATGGATCTTTTTTGAGCAGTTTCTTCCAAGATGTTCAACGTTGTTTCTCCCTCGTTGCCGGTGGTATCCTCGCAGCCTTCTACTTCCAAGGGTGCGGAGTCGTCCTCTGCTGACAAGGCCAGTCCCGCTCAGTTGGACATGGATGAAGATTTGGTGGGTTTGAGATCTAGAAAGCTTTCGTCTACCTTACATAAACTATCTCTTTGGGAGAAGAAACTGTATAACGAAGTTAAGGTATGCAGTATCATGTTGAACTCTGTTATTAAGTTGGCATCGGTATGTAGTCCTCCCATGTGTTTCGTACATAATATGAGAGCCGACTCTGTTTGATAAATTTTTTGTTTTCTATCTTTTATTTTCTCTTCCCAAAATAAATATTAACAAAACTCTCCTAAAACCACTAAAAAATCGTTCACCTTTATGTGACATTATAACAATTTTTTTTTTTTTTCAAATCTAAAACGAATACCCCACAAAATGCGTTAACCAAATACATAAGTTCTTACCCTTTTGGTGGTTTTTATCAGTAACACATTGCTTTTGCTCGAAATTTCTGCTTGTCCTAATCTTGTCTTCTATATTTTTCACTGAGTTGTTGACATTGTGTTGTTTTGCAGGCTGAGGAAAAAATGCGGGTAGTCCATGACAGAAATGTAGATAAGCTGAAGCGCTTAGACCAAAGGGGTGCTGACTTTCACAAAGTTGATACCACTCGTGCTTTAATAAGGAATCTGTCCACAAAAATAGGAATGGCAATTCAGGTTGTTGACAAGATATCTGTGACGATAAACAATATTAGGGATGAAGAGCTGTGGCCACAACTAAATGAATTAATTATAGGGTATGTGGATCTATGAATCTTCTACTTGTTTTTTGCAACTTTTTTTATCTCTCTTATTTGTTTAGGTCCTTATGCCATTCTTGCTGGTGTCTTTTTTCAAACTTCAAGCTATACCTATGAGTTTGACATGATTTGATTGCTTTTATGGATGCTTGTCTTTATGTTTTTGTTGTTATTGCTATTATCAGTAGCACATTGCTATCACTTAGCTTTGATCCTAATTTTTATTGTCAAATTTGATAAATCACTCTTTGATTGTTATGATATCTTACTGATATTCTGAATCAAAAAATGTCAACTCTTCTCCTTTGATTGTTTCCAACCCATAGGGTGTGTGTGATTTATTAAAAAAGAGGAGAGAAGTATTATTGATATTCTAAATTTGCTGTAGTGCTAGTCCTTGATATTTGACATGCTGATATGCTGGTTATATTTTGCTCCATCACCTGGGTAGGATGGTCCACATTGTTTGAAGAGAGGTGTGGCTTGGGATCTTGGGATGTTGTGAGACCTTTTTATTACCTGTCACATAGTTACCAAAAGCTATGGTTAAAAATGGTTTCATGCGTAAGCATAGAAAGAAATAACAGCAAAACAGATGAATTGTAGGCTTAGTACGAGTTGTAACAAGTACTAGCAGCTAGTGGGGATCTTGGAAGTCAGTTTTATATTTTTTGTTTCTTTTGCTTATTGGTTTCCTTTGACAAAGATAGATGGCCAGTAGTTGAGCTAGTTAATGAATGTACATACGCCTTTAGGATAATTGTGAGGAAAGTTCTCTAAGAAGATTATAATTGCATATCATTTCTGATAGTTTTGGATGAGTTACCAAATACTTGATCATTCAAAATATGGGAAAAGAGTTGAGATAATGTAATTTGGTGAGATCTTACTCTGGTTGGGATTGAAGAGGCCAAAGAAAGTGATGTGTGTACACTACTAACTGTGAGAAGAAAATATGTGTTGGTTAGGAAAGTCAAGGAAACCACGTCAGTTGGAATCCATATGAGGGCTCTTTTTTTCATTAGAAGTTAATACCAATGTCGTTGTTGTTGTCTTTGCTTATATCTATGTTCTTATATATCTTGATGTGTTTCATTTCCTAATTGTTGATAGTTTGGAATATTGTGACTGACAACCTTGTGCATGTAAGTTATGGTTAATGCTTATGCTTTGCCTTGATGGTGGTTAATCTGGAATACTTTTCCTTCAGGTTGACCAGAATGTGGAAATGCATGCTTGAATGCCATCATATTCAGTACCAAGCAATCAGAGAAGCCAAAGGTTTAGGTCCGATTGGATCAGGCAAGAAGCTTAGTGATGCTCATATTGGAGCCACTTTGGAGCTTGAGCGTGAGCTTATTAGGTGGACTGACTCATTCTCTAGTTGGGTAGGTGCCCAGAAGGGATATGTGAAAGCCTTGAATAATTGGCTTCTGAAATGTCTCCTGTATGAACCTGAGGAAACAGTTGATGGGGTAGCTCCCTTTTCACCTAGTAGAGTTGGTGCACCGCCTGTGTTTGTAATCTGTAATCAGTGGTCACAAGCTTTGGAGAGAATATCCGAAAAGCCAGTGGTTGACTCTATGCATGTTTTTACCAAGAGTGTGCTTCAGATCTGGGAACAAGATAAGCTAGAAATGCACCAGAGGATGTTGGCAAACAAGGATCTGGAAAGGAAAGTAAGAAATTTAGATAAAGAGGACCAAAAGTTACAGAAGGAGGTTCGGGCATTAGATAAGAAAGTGGATATGGTCTCTGGGGATGGTGGAAGTCTCTTGGTCGGACAGATTGTATATCAGAGTGATACTCGTAATCGTAGTCTACAGTCAAGTCTGCAGCTCATTTTTGAGGCCATGGAGAAATTCACGGCCGACTCCATGAAAGCTTATGAGGAGCTTTTGGAACGTAGTGAAGAAGAAAAGAAAAGGCTTCTCCAGGAGCGTGAAAAAGCTTCACAGGGCTGAGTAGTTAGTACAAGTGTCGATGCTTTTTTTGCACTCGTAATTTGGTTCATCACCTACTGCAAGCTGGCCCAGGATATTTGAGGGATTTAACATATGGAGTCAATGAATTGGTTCTATTCTCTTTGGATATCATTTACTCCATTTGTTGTGGCCTGTAATGGACTGCCTTGGTTGGTACTTTATGTCATCGCCTCAGTAAGCTATTGCCTCACCAACTAGCTAATCAGACATGAGCCCACCCGGGTCCAATACCAGCTGTTTTAATCGTAGTCAGCCAGCCAGGGCAATTGGGTGACTTGACAAGTGAAAATGGGCCAGATACAAGGGACAAGGGGAAGTTTGTGCCGATTAAAAACCAACTTGAGCGTTGAGCCACTGCAGTTGTTACACAACACAAGTATGCCAAAGCTGCTGCTGCCCAACTGGGTGCAAAGCCTACTGAATCTGTGTTTGCTCATAGGATTTTGTTATGAGCTATTGTTCTCACTGCTTTATGTACAGCAACAAGCAGTGGAGGTGGAATGCTTCATCTTTAAGCATCCTACGAGCAATTTCCCATTGTGTACCAGGTTTTCATGTAGACATGTTCGGGGGGCTTGATTTTGTGGGTACTTGGGAGAAGCAGAGGCAGGGCAGATCTCCCTCTAGTTTTGCATGAGGATTAAGATTTAAGTGTAAGCATAGGCAATCGGGCTGTTCAGGGTGACGCAAGTCACGGATAAGCCCAGCAATAGCAGATGTTGTTTGGTAAATCAATTTTTTAATTTTATTTTTCTTTATATTTTCCTTTTATAGTAATTTATTGTATAGATAACTTTTGAAACCGAGTAAACTGCAAACACCTTCAATAAAGAGCGGTAGCCAAATGATTTTTCTTTGAGGATGAGGATGAGAATGAGAATGATGCAGCAGCTGATTGATTGGAGACTATAGATGCTCTGTTTTATTTTTTAAACAAAATTGTCCTTCAACTCGACCCGAGCTCCCACAAGGAAATAACAATGAACATCAAAAAGAATGCTTAAACACAAAGAAAACAACACAACAGAAATATGGTGAACATAATTTGATTAAATCACAAAACCCAGAAAATCAGTAGTACCAGCTCGCGGTGGAGAAACGGGGTGTGTTAGGCTCCACCGCTGGTACGTTAGGCGGACACCTAACAGATTGATTTTGGGGAGGATTGGAAATAGATTGCCGGAGGCGATGGATAAGGTCTCATGGATAGACAAGATAAGAAGGAAGCAACTTCATGAAGGAGGGAAGGAGGAGGATGCGAGGTGGTTTGTTCCATCCCTCTCAAACAGAACAGAAGTGGATGACTTGTAGGAGAAGTTGTCGTTGGAGAGAAAAATTCTCCAAGAAGTTTTTCGTTCACAGTTTGAGCAAGTTTGGCAGCTATTATTATTATTATTTTCCCATGATAATGATAATACTAATAGAAAAGAGTTGCAATAGATTTAGAAGGGGGTAGGAGACCCAACAAGTACTTCAATAGAGACATCACAACCTAAGAAATAAAAATTAAAATGAGAAATCGATTCAAAATTACATAATTTCGTAGTTCTTTGACCAAAAGGCCAAGAAATGGGTTGTCTTGATGGCAGTTTATGAAGCAGTTTGATGGTTGAATCGCTAAGAATAAGTGTGTCCTGATTATGATGAGAGGTTTGATAAAAATCACCTATCTTGCGTCGTTGAATAAAAAAACATGCTGCAGTTCTTGACAAGAGAGGTAAGAATGAGCTTTCAAAAGGATGCGCGGAATTTGAATATGCTTGGATGATGTGACACCTGTGATCAAGTGTGTGGGAAAGATAGTGGCAATATAATTTGCTAATTGCTATCCAAGCGAAAATCCTTAACAAGCTTATGCAATTATTGATGTGAGCTTCGGAAATTGATTAATCCTTGCCCAAAAGCCGTACTTAATGGTATGAATTCAATGCTCCTTTACGGCTAAAATTTTCTCCTTTGCTTCGAGAACTATTATAGATATGTTTAAATATGAGAGAAAGTCTAAGAAGAGTTAACATCAAAGAAATCCAACTCGAATATATATATATATATATATATATATATATATATATCATGCATGCTGATCTCTAAAGCTTGGTCGGCATGTATTCATTCTCTACACGACTTTGTACCATCAAGTTTGCTTTCATTTAATTAGGTTTGCTGCCTATTTCAATTTGGTTCTTTCATAAAATTCATCGAAACCCTAATCGGGCTGTGTTAAACCACTAATTTTGATGTGAAATATTTAATTAAAACGAGAGATAAATAATAGAGTCAATGTTCAAACTCAGGACCTCTGATTTTGATACCATGTTAAATTACCACTTTTCTTAAAAGTCTATGCGGATAAAAAGAGATAAATTTAATTTTTTAACTAATACTTTAACACACAGGTCTAAAATGAAAGCATTTTCATTACTGGTTTTCTTGTCAAGTTTGAATCATGTTGAGGTAGATGTATAAGATTATGTAAGTTAATAATAATCCAATTAATTTAGTTAAACAGATCAAACCTCTCAACTCTAACATACTAATTTTTTATTGGATTTGTATAAGATTTACTGTCAACATCCATCGTATCATTTGTTATTCGCCTCCCATCACCAAATGATGATTCTATCTATGAGCTGGACTATATTCTTACTTTTAACCCAAGTAGAAGGTGGTAAAAGTTGGAAGACAAGAGTTCTTTAGCCGCCACAACAGAAGTCACAAAATGGTCCAAATCCTCATTCTCTTCTTCATTTTTTTTTTCATTCAATGGTGCCTACCATGAATCTTTATTTTTGTTGATGCCAAAAAAAAAAAAAAAAAAAAGAAGAAGAAGAAGATAATGAGAAGTGGCACATCTGGTATTGTGACAAAAAGAAAATAGGGCACCCATTTGAAGAGACTAGAGAATATATGCCTTCAATCAAATTACGTCTAATAGGGGTCAAGATACTCACTAAAGAACAAAAAACAAATCCAACAATCCCATGACACGTTTGGGTATCCTATGATAAAAGCAATTTAATTACAAAAAAAAAAAAAAAAAAACTCAAAATCATTTGCCTTTTTCACGTAGAAAAATCAAGCTCACTTGTTTCCATTTTTTGCTTTTTACTTAGACACTCAGATTTTGGGGTCAAGCATGCCAATAATTAAAGACATGATGCTCTTGTTCTCCTCTTTAACACTAATCATTACTTAAACACACAAGCATTTCAATATTATGCCAAAGATGGGAACATATCTAACCTTTGCCAACAATAAGAGGTTCAATGGATTTTCAAATTTATCTTTAACTTTGTTAACAATCAAAACCACCAAATTAGTCTCCAAAGTGGGACATAGATGTTACCTAAACAAATCTTTTAATTCAAAACCAAGATTTGTATTTTCAAGAAAAATACTAAATACTATACTCTCATTCGTCATCCCGACCCCATCTTACCGTCTGTTTTTACAATACCACATCAGACATATGAGATTAGAGTAAATTTTTGTTTTGTTTCAAAATAAAAACATTAACAACTTTTTTTGTTTAGTTTATGTCACGTCAAAGTAATTTTTTTTTTTAAAAATGGTTTTCAAAACACATTAACAAACATAACCAAAATTGTAGTACCATTAAAAAAAAGAAAAAAAAAGAAAAGTAGAATAAGCCTGTTTTTGGTAGGAGGAAACAAAAAGGATATTTTCTTCATGTGTTACCATAAACAATGTAAAGGTTGTGCATGGCATGTCATCCATTTTAGCATGTCCTTAATAATGGTGATGTGGCGAAAGCTAATTGGGTAAGGAGCTTGGCTCACCCCTATGTTTACTTAACCACCTATAGATAAACTAGATGATTAACCAATTAATTAAACTACATGATTAACTCTCTATGTTCTTCTATGTTCTATGTATGTATATAAATACACTCAAACAGACAACACAAGAGAAAGAAGAAGAGAAAGTGAGAAGAAAGGAGGGAGAAAGAGAACTCCACTACCAAATTGTACAGGGACACTGAAAGAGAAAAGGAAACCAAACAAAACAAAACAAACCCATCTCTCTAAAATCTAAATCCACACTGCCCCTTGTTTTCTCGACTCCTCTAACCCCAAACCTTTTGCTCAGAGAAGACCAAAAACTGAGTCATGGGTTGCTGTGCGTCCTCCTTTCTGACAGAGACGCACCCAGAAAAAGAGCAGCAACAAGCCCAGCTCCAAACCCAGACCCACCCACCTTCCTTTGGAACCGACCCGGTATCTGCCGGTGGAGCAGGAGTATCATCCTTCTCTGAGTTCTCCTTCTCGGACCTCAAGGCCGCCACCAACAACTTCAGCTCAGACTTCATCGTCTCAGAGAGCGGGGAGAAGGCCCCCAATCTCGTCTACAAGGGCCGCCTCCCCAACCGTCGATGGATTGCGGTGAAGAAGTTCACCAAGTTGGCTTGGCCGGACCCCAAACAGTTTGCGGTAAGCTCTGTGCTTTTGCTTTCGCTTTCATTTTGTTCATTTGGGTTTTGTGTAGATACTGAGGAAAGTTGGGTTATGTGCGAAATTTTTTGTTTTTGGTGTTGTAGGAGGAGGCGTGGGGAGTTGGGAAGTTGAGGCATCGGAGGCTGGCCAATCTGATTGGGTACTGCTGCGATGGAGATGAGAGGCTGCTTGTTGCTGAGTTCATGCCTAATGATACTCTTGCCAAGCATTTGTTTCACTGTATGTGTGATTTCTAGCTTGGTTTTCTTCTTTCTGGCTCTTGATTTGTTGTTTTCGCTGCTGACTAGTGTACCCAAGAATGTCTTTCTATTAGCTTCTTAGTTTGTTTTGGTTTGTATGGTCTCTAAACTTGTCTTTCGTGTTTAATGGCTTCCTCGAATCTTTGACATACCCGGCATTGACTTCACAGTTGACATTGGTTTACTATTTAAGGTGTGGTGGTTGGGTTTTGACAAATTTTAATAATTGCATTTCTCTTCTCTCTGCACCGAGGTTAAATGGTGTTGCAGTGTTGTCTTCTTCAAGTTTTGACTTTGAATTGCTATGTCAATATAGAATGTTTTGCTTTGATTTGCATTCAGTCGTACTGGTGGAGTTGTTTTACGGTTGTAGTATATGAGTATGCATATATACATTCAGTCTGTCTTTATTGAATAGAATGAGTCCAACTGAACTTGGCTTCATAATGTTAATTTCTTTGGAAGCTATGCTTGTAGTTTATAACTGTCTACGTCAATTTTCCTAATTTTCATTAATTGTTCCAAACTGAGTGTATTTTGTTTTATACTATGGTGTTTTTCTATTTATATTGTTTTTCCTTGAATTTCATGTGTGGTATGCATGTGCATTGCTATAGCTACCATATGTCATATTGAGAATTTCTGTTCTTCAGTTTTGGAATTTGTTCATTCTTGGTAGGGGAAAATCAAACCATTGAATGGGCCATGCGTTCAAGAGTAGCGCTTTATATTGCTGAAGCCTTGGATTACTGCAGTACTGAGGGCCGTCCATTATACCATGATTTGAATGCTTATAGGGTTCTCTTTGATGAGGTATTGCCTTCATAATTTTTTATTTTAATTTTTCTTACATAGACTAGTCATAGTTATTATTCAACATTCAGTATCATTAAGAGTAATGTCTTATATTTGAATGGATTTGTAGGATGGTGATCCTCGACTTTCATGTTTTGGCTTGATGAAGAATAGTAGGGATGGGAAAAGTTATAGCACCAACCTTGCCTACACACCTCCGGAGTATTTAAGAAATGGTAATAACTTCTTCACTCTGTATATCATTTTATGTTTGATTATTAACATTCTACTTCTTCACATGTTAGAGGATTGCATATTTCCCCAATCACATTGTTAGTTTATCTTTTCTCCAAGGGCTGATCTTTGCCGCTCATGCACGGAACTCACCCATTATTTGAATTCAGAACCAGTTATTGATGAGAAAATAGAAGTTAGGGAATAGACAGATCTTTAGATGTATGCACTTTCATCTGTGACAGTCTAGAATTTTTTTGCATGAATTGATGAGTTCTTTCGCTGTTGCGCATCTACATTTTGAAAGCTTTCCAGTGTTTTGCTATTGTACAAAAGGCCCTAACTAGTAATGGTCAAATATGTTAATATAGTGGCAACATGCCAGTATTTATTCTGCCATCTAAATTCTGTACGGTCATTTCTAATGTGCCAACTGAGGATTCTCAAATACGCAAATCTGAGTATCATACTGGTCAGCGATGGGGGGCAATTTGTCCTAGACTCTGTGATTAAAATGTAGAGTGGATTTTCTGTTTCAAGGTTATGGCCATTGTCCATCTTGAGGAACTTTGCAGTATATGCTTTAGTCATATATGATATAGCCTTAACAATTGACTATATTATAGTGAATTCTAGTTTGATTCTGGTTTGAACTTCACCTTATCTTTTGGTCTTTTTGAACTTCACAAAAAAAGACATGATTTTTCCAATGCCCACCACCTTTTTTTTTAGTTGGTGAATGGTAGCAATGAGTATCATCTCTATATTCTTGGGCGCACAATGGTTCTACTTTATGTTTGTTGTTCACTTTTGTAAACTATGTTTCTTTTTCTATTTGTAGATTGCTGAAAAATTGTGATGTCTGATTTACAATGCAAATCAAGCTGTTTATAGAGAGATATGTTATATGAATTACGATATTTACTTTCTTGTTTTGAATTGCATGACAGTTTTTCTTGTATAAACTTGACTTAGTATTTGCCTCAATTTGTATATTTTAGGAAGGGTCACCCCTGAAAGTGTTATTTATAGCTTTGGCACTGTTCTTCTGGATCTGCTTAGTGGAAAACACATCCCCCCAAGTCATGTAAGTGGTTTATGTTGTAATAGGTGGTATGCATATTTCGTATGTATGTTTATTCTTTCAATACAGTCTATGAAGTTATGGTTGTTGTGGAGTATCACTCAAATTGGCATCTCAAAGTTGTCTAAAATGGACTATAATATGCAGGAAATGAAATTTTTAATTCTTTGCGTCTTCTAGTCTCCAACATTTTGGATTTTAACAGCACTTTGTCTTTATTAACCACTCAGCTTATACAATTCTGGAACTCTTGCCTGTTTTCTACAATAAATTGCTTCTTTTGCCACATCCTAAACAGACATAATCAACCCATTATTGTGGTGTCATGCAATTCAAAAACACTTTAAAAAAGCCTTTTATCAATGGAAAACCATGCTTAATGCGTCAACATTTTCCTCAATTGTTTTAAGTAGGTTCATATAGCATCAGGTTGGAACATCAAGTAGCAAATACTGCTGTTCTTTCTAGGAATTAGACATGTTCATTAGTTTTATGTGACTTATAGATAGTAAGTTAACCACGGATGAGATGGTTATAATAACATAATGCCAGTCATTTCAATGGTGTGTGCATTATCTTTCTATTAGAAATTAATAGATACCAAGTACATGGTTAAGAACTAGCCTTGAATTTTTGAATTTTGTACTTAAGATTTGAGATGATTGTATGTTAGATATGATGAAATTTATTTAGTGTTGTTTAATTTATACAGGAACATGCTCTGGTATTAATTTGATCTTTATGTGTAGGCTCTTGACATGATACGGGGAAAAAATATCATTCTCTTGATGGATTCACATTTGGAGGGAAAATTTTCTATGGAAGAAGCAACAGTGGTGGTTGGTCTTGCATCTCAGTGTTTGCAATATGAACCTAGGGAGCGACCTAATACAAAGGATCTTGTTGCAACACTTTCTCAACTGCAAACCAAACCTGATGTAAGGAACTTCGCTTTTAATACTTCAATCAGTTCTAAGTATTGTCAATTCCAGCTATAGTTCCTCTGTGAATTTATGAATGTAATCCTTTTTGAAATTTATTTTTGGACGTGTGATATAATATCCTCTCTTTTGTTTAGAATTGTATAACCTTTTTTCTACAATTTCTTGACTGCTCAATGTGGCTGGACGCAAATAGGAATTACTTTATGTTCTATGTTACAATGATAGAAATGTATGCAAACACAAACTGTATCGAATGCTGTGGGTGGCTTCCTTGACTGTATCGAGTTTCTTTAAGATGATGAACTCTCATGATAAACATCAATTTGAGCAACATCTTCGTATGTTAGAACTAGTGGTCAGAGGATCTAAGGAGCTGTGCTTTTTGTAAAAGACCTGATTACCATTATTCTGGGTCGCAGGTTCCATCTTATGTCATGCTTGGAATTCCAAAGCATGAGGAAGCCCCATCAACCCCGCAACGCCCTCTTTCGGCAATGGGTGAGGCCTGTTCAAGGATGGACCTCACAGCTATCCATCAGATCTTGGTTATGACTCACTACAGAGATGATGAAGGAACTAATGAGGTAATTGGCTTGTAAAAGTGGGTCTTGCATATCACTATTCTCATACTTGATGCTAAGAGATTTGTTTGAATTTGGATTGATTCAGTTATCTTTCCAAGAGTGGACCCAACAGATGAGAGATATGCTGGAGGCAAGGAAGCGTGGGGACTATGCATTCCGTGACAAAGATTTCAAAACTGCCATCGACTGTTATTCCCAGGTATAATTTTGCATTTCTTATGCCAGACGAATTTATAAGGCGTTTGAGCTGTGATTATACAAAAAATTGTGTGCCGAATTTACTCAAGTTTGGTACAGATCTTTCTGCTAATAGGTTATGTTGAGAGTTGAGGGTTAATACCTTGAGAGTCTATTTGTGAGGCCTTTGACATAGCGGCATGATAGAATATCATTTAATCCAAAAGCTTATGCAAGGGAATTTAGACCCAATAAATTATGTTAGTCACCCGCTCGTCATTGTTATCAATTATGGACTCCATGAATTAATCAGTTGCACCATTCACACATGATTATTCGAATGGGGTTGCTGATTAGAACTTGGGTTTGATGTTTGCTTTCTGTTCCTCTTACTCTGTTTCTTTTGCAGTTCATAGATGTTGGAACCATGGTCTCTCCAACTGTTTTTGCTAGGCGCAGTCTATGCTATCTGTTATGTGATCAACCAGATGCCGCCCTTCGAGATGCGATGCAAGCACAATGCGTGTATCCGGACTGGCCCACAGCCTTCTACATGCAGTCAGTTGCCCTTGCCAAGCTGGACATGCACAAGGATGCTGCTGACATGTTAAATGAAGCGACTACACTAGAAGAAAAGAGACAACGAGGTGGGAGAGCATCATAAAAATCAACCCTGTAATGAGAGTAATAAATCCATTCATCACTACCCCATTGTTGTTGAGGCTACCCTAATCTGTACAAAAATTGAGCTGGGAATCAATATTGTATTCTAAAGTGAAAATGTAATTAAAAATGTGCATGGTTGGCGCCTTGAGTTCTAGCGACTTGTATGTGACATATTAATGCAGCTTTTCATCTTTATTTTTCTTGTTTTGGCCATTGTTGCTTTTCATCTTTGTTTAGTGCCACTGGTTTTAAGGCCCTACTATAAAAATGAGAGTGTCTGGCATTAACCCATTGGCCTGGATCTCTCTCTCTCTCTCTCTCTCTCTTCTTTTGTAAATGATAGTTATTATTAATGTTCTTGTCTTTCCGGATCCTGTAAATGTTCCCTGGATGTTATCTTTGATTTATGGAAGTATAAGGAACACTTCTGGAATACTCTGAACACAATTGATTCTGCCAGGGATATTTTACTCGATTGCTACTATAGTTCAGAATCCAGATAAAAAGGGTCTTCAACTTGCAATGTCACTCCAAACTACTAGAAAATTGTAATGCATCTCTTTTATACAAAAAATTTATAAAAGTATCCTTATAAAAAATTTAGAAAAATTACAAAAAAAAAAAAAAAAAAAAAATCAGAAACATAATTTTTTTAATAAAAACACTGGCGACAAATTGTGTCGCGGGTTTTTTTTTTTCCTTGAAGTTATAAGGGTATTTGAATTTTTGATAATTTTTAAAGGTATTTTTGTCTTTTTGCAAAAAGGGGTAGATTGTAATTTTCTAATAGTTTGAGAGAGGGGGAGGAAGAGGTGGGAGGGAGGCATTGCTTCAATTGAAAGTGTAAGGGAAACATTGTAAATTGCTTAGTAGTTTGAGGAAGGTATGTGTATTTCCCCAAAAATAAAAGAAAGACTTGACAAAGATATTACAAATAATGATTGGAAGCTCCTTGGCTCTCAACCCGCTGGTTTTTTTTTTTTTTTCTTCGAAATAAGGGTATTTGAATTTTTGATAATTTTTAGGGGTATTTTTGTCTTTTTGCAAAAATGGGTAAATTGCAATTTTCTAATAGTTTGGGAGAGGGGGAGGAAGAGGTGGGAGGGGGGTATTGCTTCAATTGAAAGTTTAAAGAAAACATTGTAAATTGCCTAGTAGTTTGAAGAAGGTATGTGTATTTTTTCAAAAATAAAAGAAAGACTTGACAAAGATATTACAAATAATGATTGGAAGCTCTTTGGTTCTCCCTTTTACAGAGTTCAAGACCCCTAGAGAGAAGTCTTCAAGAGGTAGCTCAATCGGCTATGACCACGCCTAATGAAGTGGATGTCACTAGTTCGAATCTCCCCTCTCCCTCTTGTGCGGACATGTCAAAAAAAAAAAAAAAAAAAAAAAAA
>CM017322.1:10810081-10882532 GCA_006937295.1 Carpinus fangiana
AAAAAAAAAAAAAAAAAAAAACCTAGAGAGAACTTCCCAGACAAACTATTGTGCTAGGGTGTTCTTCCCTCTTCCTCCCCTCCCGCATGATGTCTCCCCTACTAGTACCCTTGGATTGGTTTATCCTCTACTATTCCTTGCTTGGGGTTTTGGAGGTTAGATCCGTCTATCTTTCCATCTCGGTCATTCTCACACCTCTTCTCCACCTTCACAGGTTTGCCCTCTTCTCTCCTATGAATTATTTTTCCTGCAGATGTACCACACCGTAACAAAAGAGTTGCTCAAGAACTGAATTTAGAATGGAAATAAGGAAATAACTACTTCTTTATTGAATAAAGGGCCAATTTGAGATGGCTAATCTCCTATAAAGCATTTCGATGATGCTTACCTCCATGTTCACGATGAACCAAACAACTAACAAGATACCGAGTATATTCTCATTCAAGCTATTTATACAACCTTCTCCAACAAATCGTTCAACTAACTAAACTGTATTATAACCTTCTCAACTAACTAAACTATACTATAACAGTACCTGTTACACACACACACATCCTTCGTGTACGTGGGCTACACTTGCCACCTCTATCATGAATCTGTCCCATTAGATTCATGGTCCCCTTGCTCTTTTCGGAAGAGCAATTTTGGTTTTCAAATTTCTAAGATTCTGAGCACAAACATTGAGGTTGGGTGTCACACTCATGACAGATCCTTCAATATAATCTATCTTTAGTTCGCACGGACTGTCAATATATTTTTTTTGGCAAAAGTTGTGTCCAATTGAGCATGAAAGTTGCATTGAACTTGTAGGTGACGACGTGGCTTTAGGTGAAATATTACAGTACCATTGACCTTGGAAGCA
Organism: Carpinus fangiana; assembly: GCA_006937295.1. Classification (NCBI taxonomy): domain Eukaryota; kingdom Viridiplantae; phylum Streptophyta; class Magnoliopsida; order Fagales; family Betulaceae; genus Carpinus; species Carpinus fangiana. The sequence continues at coordinate 10,810,944 of CM017322.1, forward strand.
TTTGATTGTTTTTATTTAACGTGAATTTTTGTTAATATAATGTGTTTTGAATCGTGAGTTCGTATTATTATCATCCAATAATTTCTAAGATCTTTTGTATTTTTTTTTTGGGCAAATGACATGTCTAATCGAGTATAATTTTTTTTTTTAATAAAAGTTTTTCCTTTTTTTTAAGTAATTTTTTTTTCTTCAAATTAATAGGGGTATTTTTGTCTTATTGAGAAATCTATGGGGACATTTTTATCTTTTTGTTAGCTATGGTAGGATATTGTCACAATTGAAAGTTTGAGGGGAACATTTTCAATTGAGTGGTAGCTTGAAGAGGCATGTAAACTTTCTCATAATAATAAAATGCACGATCCCTTCCGACGATGATTCAAGTTGGGAAAGTAAAAAGCCAAAAATTGTCGTACACCGAAAGGGAATGGTCACTCTGGTGGAGCAAGTCCTAATTCTAGAGTTGTGTAGTATTTGTCTGTTGAATTTTTTTCAAAAGTGTGCATGTGAAAGCTTTTATAAACACCAGAGTCCATGTTTTTTTATTGGCCTCGTGGTCATTATTTTGTGAGCTAAGAGAGAACTTGTTCATCATTATGCTTTCAAGTTCATACCTTGCACCAATAGAAAAATAGTTTGAACAACAACAAAAACTAATGGATCAAATGGCAGTTATATTGACCAAGTAGTTCAAAGGACCTTACAATATAAACTATACATTTTAAAACAGCAAAAAAAAAAAAAAAAAAAAAAAAAAAAAAAAAAAAAAAAAAAAACCTGTATATACAGTAAAGAAATTTATGTGAGTTTTTGTTTTACTCCCTTGCATTATGTAATCAAATTCTCTTACCTTGATAAATATGCCGGAAGATTTGATAATAAAGAGCCCTTTTTATAAGGATGTGGTGTAAAACACTTCTTTTACTGTCTTCAATAAAAAAATGAGTACCTCAACTTTTTTCACAAATGGCTCGCCAACAACATGTAAACAAGAAGGAATTTGACCTTTGAAGCCTTCAACATTGGTTGTACAAAGTTAAGCAAAAAACATAAGGATGAAGCATATATGATCCCACATCATTTTGAGTAGTTTTTGTACAAAGAATCGCAACCCAAATGTTCTAAAAGAAAATCAAGAAAAATGTTAAGAGGTAGTAGATCTTTTACTAATAGATACTTACTAAAATGATGTGTAGTTCATTCATTGGTGTTTGTTACATTTCTCTTAATTAATAATTTTGTTTTTCTTCTATGAATAAACTACATATCAATTTAGTAAACCTATGTTATTAAAAGATTTAATACCAAACCCAACTCTCAAAATCTCATTGTTTAGAAGTAAATCAGTAAATTGAGTTCTGTTTTTTTTTTTTTTTTTTTTTTTTTAATTTTTAAAAAAACCTCTCAAAAAATAGATTAAAAGGAAAACGAAATACACAACTCAAAAGTTTTTGTAAAATATTATGATCGTAAGCATCTAAAAAATGAGAAAATTGCAGCAAATCAAGCCCTTTTTTATTCAGTTTTTGTAATTTCAATCCTTTGATCCAGAAGGGCAAAATTGTCCTTTTGAGGTGTAAATTTTCCGATAAGTACACACCGGAGAAAACAAATGTTCAAGAACTTTTGAAATTCAAATACGTATCAAAGAAAGTTAAGAGAATTAGAATACTGGGGGTTGTGAAAGCGGAAATCGACGGCCATTTCTCTTCAGCCGTCATTAGATCTGCTTCTTTCTCTTCCGGAAATGGGTACCACTGCTAAGTCTACAAACTCTCTTGCTTTCTTCTTCAATCATTATTCTCATGTTAGGGTTTCTTTCCATGCTCTTAATTTTTATTATTATTGTCGTAGTTTTAGTTCCACTTCTACTAAAACTACCAATAGTGGTAGAGATCTTGTGGAAAGCCCCAATCAGTTCTTGAAATCCGTGAGAGATAGATGCAGATCTCGTTGCTTTAGGAATCTTGATGATGCCTTGGGCTCATTTGATAGAATGCTTCACATGCACCCTTTGCCTTCCATTGTGGATTTTAATCAATTGCTTACTGCAATTGCAAGAATGAAGCATCACTCAACCGTGATTTCTCTTATTAAAGAAATGGAACTGCTAGGAATTGCTCCCAATGTTTATATTCTGGGCATTTTGATTAATTGCTTCTGCCATTTGAACCGGGTGGATTTTGGTTTCTCTATATTAGCAAGAATTTTGAAACTTGGTTTTCAACTGAACTGCATAGTTCTAAACACTCTTATCAAGGGGCTCTCTCTTCAGGGAAAAATTTCTGAAGCAGTGAAGTTGGTTAACAAAATAGAAAAGATAGGCTACAAACCTGATGCAGTTACCTACGGAACGATAATGAACGGTTTGTGTAAAATAGGCAAGACCAATGAAGCTATTGGGTTGTTTAGAAAGATGGAAGAAAGAAATCTTGAACTTAGTATAGTGTTGTATAACACAATCATTGATAGTTTATGTAAGGATAGATTGGTAACTGAGGCTTTGAATTTTTTTTCTCTGAAATGACAAATAGAGGAATTAAGCTAGACGTTTTCACTTACAGTTCTCTAATTCAAGGTTCATGCAATTTTGCCCGGTGGGAGGAGGCAACTAAACTATTTAATGAGATGCTGGAAAGGAAAATCATGCCAGATTTGCATACATTCAACATATTGGTGGACACACTTGGCAAGGAGGGAGAGTTGAAAAAGGCTGAAGAAGTTTTTAATCTGATGATTCAAAGGGGCGTAGAGCCTGATACAATCACTTACAATTCTTTGATTGACGGTTATTGTTTGCAAAATAGAATGGATAAAGCTTTGAAAGTATTTAATACAATGGTTGAGAAGGGTTGTTCGCCTTCTGATGTTAGCTATAGCATATTGATCCATAGATATTGTAAAAATAGAAGAATTGATGAGGCAATTTTTCTCTTTCGAGAAATGACTAACAATGGCATGATTCCCGATGTTGTCACTTACACAACTCTTATTGGCGGGTTTTGCCGAGTTGGGAGACCTAAGAAGGCACTAGAGCTACTCCATGAGATGCGAGGCTGTGGCCAACATTCCGATGTCCAAACTTATGCTATTTTGTTAGATGGCCTGTGTAAGAACCTATACTTTCCGGAGGCAATGGCATTGTTTCAAGCGATGGAAGACAAAAAGTTAGACCTTGATATTGTGATTTACAACATCTTGATTGATGGTATGTGTAATGCTGGGAGACTTGCAACGACAAGAGAACTCTTTAATACTCTTGTTACCAAAGGCTTTCAAGCTAATGTTTGGACTTATACTATAATGATCAAAGGGCTTTGCAAGGAGGGACTATTAAATGAAGTGAGGGAGCTATTTGAAAAAATGGAGGAGAATGGTTGCTCACCTAACCATGTCACATATAACACAATCATCCAAGGCTTCTTACAACATAATGAGACATCATGGGCAGTGAAATATATCCAAATGATGGTTGGCAAGGGTTTCTCGGCAGATGCGACCACAACAACCATTTTGATTGACTTGTTGTCTACTAATCAGGCAAATAAAACATTACAAGATTTTTTTCCAAAATCTGTGTGAAAGATTTCTAGTTCTTCAACATGCAGGACAAATTTGATATTCTAACCTTACAGAGGCAATCTGTAAGGTGCGAACATATTTGCTACAAGTCCTTAACGTAATATTTCTCTCCTTGTCTTTTCAACTACTATAATGTATTGCTAGTCCTCATTTGTTTTTATTTATTTATTTTATAGTTAATTTGTTTGTGTTAATTAATAGTTTAATTTTGGTCCTTAAGCGGGTGTTGTCACCAATACATTTCGTTGCCCAACACTTATTAAATGCTTTTTGATGGTAGGTGGAATCCTGCTCTTCTTTGTATGTAATGAAAGATGAAGTTGCAGTTCATTTGAGTCCAAGAAGTCTTGACTTTATCCACATTAGAGAATTTAGAAATATAATGAAATTATTATGGATGTGTATCATAAGCTTTGCTCATATCCAACTTGATAGCCATGTACCCTACTTTACCATACATTTTTGATTTCTCTTGCTTTATGTTTATATATCAATATGAGACAATTAAAACGTATAGGTTTTATTTGTAATATATTTAATTGTCTTAATGAAGAAAACAAAAGGTTCACAAATTTTTTCTCTTTTTCTCTGTATTTTTCTTTTTATCTTCTCTTTATATTATTTGGAATGTATTTGATTGATATCTTAATGAAGAAAACAAAAAGTTCTCTGTATTTAATTTTCTTTTTATCTTCTCTTGCTTTATGTTTATATCTCAATGTGAGACAATTATTTTTTTTTTAATTTTTTTTTTAATTTTGAAAAGAAGTCACTTTCATTAATCAAAATCACAAAGGTGACCAAAACAGCCCCCTTCAGTACATCTCATAAGCAACTAAGAGTCCAAAATCTAACTTCTCCCTAATAGATAATAGACAAACGATAAGCGCCACCACAAAGGTTGCACCAATCGCTGCCCCCATTAGGTTTTTCGAAATTAGATTTGTACTCATCCACTCTCAATGTGAAGGAGCAAGCTCCCGTGAAACAATACTAGAAATACATGTAGGAAAGTTCTCACGCCATACGCAATCCACTGAAGAAGAGGAGATAGCCAGCTTAGCCAACTCATGTGCAACCCCATTTTTTTCACGCCGTATATATCCCATCTTCCAGTCTAAAAAAAATCGAACCCCTTCCTGTATATCTTCCAGCACATGTCCGTATTGTCCATTGTTTTTCTCCTTCGACAGTACACCTTCTACCACACCTTTAGCATCTCCCTCCAGGTAAACTTTAGTGAAGCCCATTACTATACAAAACTCAATGGCCATCAACACTGCATGGCCTTATGCAGCAAATGGGGACAAGAAACCTCGTGACTGTCTACTGCCCATCACCTTCACATCTCCATTGTGGTCCCTGACTATAACACCAAAGCCCATACGTCCAGTCTTTCCAATTAAATTGTATGTGTTTTATTTATAATATATTTAATTGTCTTAATGAAGAAAACAAAAGGTTCACAAATTCTCTCTCTTTATTTTTCTTTTTTACCTTCTCTTGTTTCTCTTTATATCTCAATGTGGGAAAATTAAAACGTATGAGCTTTCTTTGGAATGTATTTAATTGATATCTTAATGAAAAAAATAAAAAGTTCCCAAATTCTCTATTTCTCTCTCTTTCTTTCTTTCTTTTTTTTTTTTTTGACATGTCCGCACAAGAGAGGGGAGGAGGGATTCGAACTAGTGACCTCCGCTTTATTAGGCGTAGTCCCAGCCTATTGAGCTACCTCTTGGGGACAATTCTCTATTTCTCTTTGTTTATTTTTCTTTTCTCTTCTCTTGCTTTCTATTTATATCTCAATGTTCATTTGTAAATTTCATACTCAATTTAGGAAAAAGACAAGAGATAGAGTTTCCAATTATTGTTTTTCAATGAAAAATTAGGGGTGAAATAGCGGTTGCGGTTAGCGGTTAGTGGCTAAAACCGCTAACCGCCTAAGCGGTTAGTAGATTCTACTAACCGCATCCGCTAACCGCTAGCGGTTAACTGCTTAACCGCCCAGTTAGCGGTTAACCGCATCCGGTTAACCGCTTTTTCTACTAACTGCTTTTTATTGGGCTTTTTTTTTTTTGCCGGTTTTGGGCTCACTTTAAACCATTGTTTTGCTCACTTTAAGCATTTTTTTTCCTCTATCATGGCCATTTTAGCATTAAAAATTGTTGGTTTAAAGTGAGCATTATATGTTGGACCATTATACCAAAATTTGGTTGTTCACCTTCTACAACATATAACATACGAATAAAATTACAACAAAATTATCGTTTTGGGTTAGGAAGAAATGAATATATAGAAGTGCAAAACTACGTCGTTTTGCACTTCTATATTATATAAATAATAAAAATAAGGTGGGGGGAATCGAAATCGGGACTCCTGAGTAAAATAGGTGCACAATAACCACTAGGCTACAATAACTTATTGTTATTTATTATATGAAATATATATTATATTTTAAAAAAGGCGGTTAGCGGTTAGGCGGTTTTTCAAAATCTACTAATCGCTAACTGCTAACCGCCTAGGCGGTTAGCGGTTTTTACTAACCGCTTTCAAAGCTGTTAGCGGTTAGTGCGGATAGCGGTTAGCGGTTAGTGCGGTTAGCGGTTAGCGGATGCGGTTAGGCGGTTTTAAATTTCACCCCTATGAAAAATTATAGTACAATTATTTTCTTTCTTTCTTTTATTATTATTATTATTTTTTTTTTTTTTGGTGCTAGAACATTTATTTTCCATTATATTAGTATTGTCATTTTATATGTTTTTTTTATCTTTATTTTCGGTGCTCATATTCTTCCATTTTTGTTTTTGTCCCCTATATATATATTTCTATTTTTTCTTCTTTTGCTTTCTGTTTATATCAATCAATTCCCGAAAAAGACGAGAGAGAGAGTTTCTATTCATTGTTTCTCAATGAAAAATTATACTACAGTTATTTTCGTTATTTATTTATTTATTTTTCCTATAATAGTTCTTTTCAATTTTTCAATCGTTGTTTCTCAATGAAAAATTATACTATAGTTTTATTTTCTTTGTCTTTTTATTTTTATTTTTTTTTTGTTTTGCTAGAGTAATTATTTCATATTTTTGTTTTTTTTATCTTTATTTCCGATGCTTATGTTCTTCTATTTTTTTGTTTTTTGTTAATAAATTTTTTTAATTTATATATTATTTTTTATTTAAATGATCACTTTTATTTTGTAAATTTTACATTGAATTCAAGAAATAATAGTGAGAGAGTTTCTTTTCATAGAAACTGAATTTTTTCAATATATTTCACACTCAATTTTCCAATTATAGATTTATTTTTTGTCTTTGTTTTCCTATATGTGTTAAAATTAGTTTCTTTACTTTTATATATGTGAAGGATGGTTGAAAAAAAACATTTATTTTCCATTATATTAGTATTGTCATTTTATATGTTTTTTTATCTTTATTTTTGGAGCTTATGTTCTTTCATTTTTTTTTTTGTCCCTTATATTTTAGAGAGTTTCTATTCATTGTTTCTCAATAAAAAATTATACAACTTTTTTTTTTCTTTGTTTTGTTTTGTTTTGTTTTTTGCTATAATAGTTATTTTCAATTATATTAATTTTTTCATTTTTTTTTATTTTTATTTATGGTGCTTATGTTCTTCCATTTTTTGTTTTTGACCCTTATTTTTTTCTTTCTAATTTATATATTATTTTTTATTCAAATGATTACTTTTCTTTTGTAAATTTTACATTAAATTCAGGAAATAATAGTGAGTTTCTTTTTGTAGAAACTAAATTTTTTCAATATATTTCACACTCAATTTTTCTATCGATAGAATTTTTTTTGTCTTTGTTTTTTGTATGTCTTAAAATTAGTTTTTTTTTTTTTTTCCTTAAAAAAAAAATCTATTTTACAAAACATTTTCCTATATTTGTGATTTCATTGGATTTGAGAAAAATATACAAAAAAAGTTAGTTTTTCTTTATTGTATTAGTGTTTTTCATTTGTTTACTTTTTTTTTTGTCCTTAATTTCTATTATAATTTATATATTATTTTTCATTCAAATTTTCTTAATTTTATTTAATACAAGTTACAAATTTTCTTTTGTAAATTTAATTGACTTTTGTTGTTCATTTTCACTTTTAGGTGTTCCTATATTCATGCCACTGTTTTTATCTCCTTTTTTAAAAGAAAAATTAAGCTACCAACATTCTTTTGTTAACAAAATTAGTAAATATAAATGTAATTAGATATCAACATGCTCATATATTTTAGAACACTTGTTTACTTTTATCAGTGTAATAGTAAAATTTCTCAAAAAAAATTGTTTATGAGGAGGAAGTTTAACTCCTAAAAAACAAAAGTTTACCATTGTTGGGTCATGGATCAACTCTACAGAGCCGGCCCAACAGTTCACCGGGCCCAGTGGAAGCCCACTTGCATCAGAGCCCGAGAGCGCCTCAGGCCTCGAGGATTCGAGAGCGCCTCGAGCCTCGAATACCCGAGAGAGCCTCGAGCCTCGAATACCCGAGAATGCCTCAGGCCTCGAGCATCTGAGAACGCCTCAAGTCTCGAGCATCAAAGGCCTTCAAGACTTTCGAGCCCAAGGCCTCTGAAGCCCTGGAATTTAGGGATCAGGAAATTGAATTCATAAGACCCGATCTTATCCATCCATTTCAAATGCCAAGCACCTGGAACCACGGAATCAGATACACTATATGCGAGAATTCGAAATTTAAAACGCCATAACAACCAAATCCTATCTTGATCTCATCAGATTTTGATACGGATAACTACTCAAATCCCTGATGACAAACTGCCTCGCAGAAAATCAGGGAAGAGTCAGTCACTGGTTAGGGGAGTACTCTCCATGCCTATATAATGCAAGTCACCTCCACATATTCTGGTAAGGCAATTTTGGCACCCTTATGCTTTTGTTGCTCTCTATTATTACTCTCTACAACAAACACTGACTTAGGCATCGGAGTGGCCCCGCCGGCTCACCCCCGGTCTCTTTGGTCCTATTGTCTTTCTCATTGTGTAGGCCAATTTGCATTGGGAGCACTCGAATCAGGAATCCAACAAGCGTGCCACGTCATCAATCGGAAACTGTGCATCAACAACCATAATGGATAGTAGAGTAAAAGTGGTATCATTGTTGAAATATAATGATTAATTAATCATTTTCTATAATTGATTAATCTAGAATTTTTTTTTCCTTTATATTTCATTTTAAACTACATATATGGGAACGAATAATATTTAACATGTTTTAATTTATAAGAACTAAAATTTATAAATTTATTGGATAAGTGGGTTTATGCTATTAAGTAAAACTATGGTTTAAAATGATCTTATCAACATTTGTCATTTTTTGTAGCTAATTTTGTTAATTGAGAGAAGAAAATAAAATTTGTTGTTGATAATTTTTTAAAATCTCTTTGACTTAATTATATATATATATAAAATAAAATAAAATAAAAAACCGGCGTGTAGCGCGGACTCTAAGCCAGTATATATGAGACAAGAGTCAAACAGCATTACAACATGACAAGGACAATAAATATTACAAAGGCGAGTTATTGCTCTTAGAGATGGCCTAGAATTGTAACACATGTTCTGAACTTATGCCTTTTTTGTTAATGAACCGTTTTTTAATATGTTTGATAGAAATCGGTCTTTCATTATTATAAGATTTTATTTCACAGATTTCTTTATGTGAATTTCATTAAGTGACAAAATTTAATGTAAGATAATTATGGTGCGCCACATCCCTCTCTCCACGTCTCTCTTTCATTATTCCAATGGTTATTTTTCATAATTCTAAGATTTTATTTCACAAATTGTTATTATATGAATTTCATTAAGTGACGAGATTGAGAAACCCTCGCCATAGAAGACCCTTTGACGGAGCACTTACAGCTGCACACGCGATCATCAGATCGTGGGAAACCTCCGACAAAGTCTAGGCCGCAATTTTGACGCTCTACTGCCATTTATATAATTATATTGTTCAACTCGTTACAAATAAGAAAAGGCTTGTTTGCATAAAGACCGAGATGATGGTTCTTCCATCCATCTGCCGTTAGTAAACTTAATGGAAATCCATGTCACTAACTTGAGGACCAATTACATTTTGACACGTGTCATAATTGCCAAATCATTAAATATGATTGAATTTACACCGTTGCCACGTAATAAATTTTTTTTTTACAAGTAATAGATTAAAATACTAGGTAAATATTATTTTTTTTTCAACTAAACCCTTCAAGCTCTATCGTGAAAACATATACCCCAAGCCCATTCTTCCCCAACCCCAATCTCCGGTGAATCGTGCCTTCTTCCCCAACCTCTGGCCACTAAGCCTCCGCTCTCTCTGGCCACGAAGAGAGTGTAGCTCCGCAAAAGTATCCTCAAACAAGAAGATCTTTTTATTTTCTATTTTTGTTTTTTGGGCATCCAAAACAAAAACCAAGAGTTGTCTCTTGGGTGCAGCCACGGAATCAGTTTCTCTAAGGCAAATAATATCTGCAACCCATCAAGGTTTCCAAAGGAGAAGAGAGCTAGCAAACCCAAACCCAATTTACAGTAGGATTCACACCCAAACCGGGTGTTTTTGCTTTCCCGTTCTCTCCAAGAAGTCTGATTTCCATGAGTAAGAGAAATATGGCATCTAAAACTTATCAGATGGGCTCCAGCATAAACGGACTAATCACAAATGCAGATGCAGATGGGCTCCGGCAAACTTTGCTTCGGTGGGTTCGTCGGATCGTGGGTTTTTCGGCTTGGGAAAGATCGGAGAGAGTGGAGGCTTCATGGCCGGAGGTTGGGGAAGAAGGCAGGATTCACCGGAGATTGGGGTTGGGGAAGAATGGGTTTGGGGTTTCTGTTTCGATCACGATAGAGATTGAAGGGTTTAGTTGTAAAAAAAAAAAAAAAATTCCCAGTATTTTAATCTTTTACTTGTATATATATATATATACATATATATTATGTGGCAATGTAGTAAATTTAGTCATATTTAATGATTTGGCAATTTGGACACGTGTGAAAATGTAATGGTCCCCAAGTCAGTGATGTGAATTTCCGTCAAGTCTATTAACGGCAAAGAAAAATGCTTCAATGCAATATAATGCCTATATTTAGCTCATTTTTAGTGACGTGATAGAGGAACAATCACATAAAAGGGATGATTGAAATTTGAAATTTGAATTTCAATCTTCTCTCTTATTAAATATGGGCCAAATATAAACATTATATTACATTGTAGCATATCTCTAACAACAAATTGATGGAAGGATCATTTCGATTTTTAGGCAAACCACATAGACCTCCTGTGATCAAAAGTAAACCAGATTAAAAAATAAAGTTGTGAAACCCTATGAGTGAATAGGGTATTTAACCCTTAAAAAAATTAAAATAGAACTTTCAAGTTTCATTAGACATGAATTTTTCCAAAAAAATAAAAAGAAACTCTTAGAAATTACTAGATTACTATAATAAGAACTCAAGAGTCAGAAAACATGACCACAACTAAAATTTACGTTAGTTAAAATCCATCAATCATTTCCAATGCCACGATGCTTAAACAAATCTTCACTTAGATAAATTCAAAAACAAATTTTATACTCGATTAGACATGTTATTTGCCAAAAAAAAAAAGGATCTTAGAAATTATTGGATGATAATAATATGAACTCAAGAGTCAAAACACATTACATTAACAAACATTCACGTTAATTAATGACTCAATGAAAAAGGCTCTCCTTCGAAAAGAAATTCTCTTCGTTCTCTCTCCTCCAAATAGTCCTTCCACACCGGCTTTCATGGGAGGAGGGAGCCTCGGTTCCTTCCTCCTTCTCCTCACCCTTCCGCCATCTCCTCCTCCACCATCCTTCCCTTCATGCCTTTTTTTGAGGCCAACCTCTCCTCTCGGGAAGCTTTATCTACCTCTTCAAAGGTCTTATTCACCTCTTCGGAGGCTCTATGTTATGTTTTTATCGCTTTTATGTTCAATAACTACATCAATCACCCCTTCTCTGTAAATCCACCGTTCAACGGCTTCCACGACGACTCTCATCTGCTCCCTCTGCTCTCTTCTTGAAATTTTTAGTTTTGATTTTTTCAAAATCAAATCTATGCATTTCGGGAAGCCATCTCCATCCACGCGCCCCTCCATCGTGTTCCTAGGTGTCGCCACTTTCGTTTGCAGTCTGAACCACCGCCATCCGACACCCACGCGCCGAAGCGTGAGTAATACGTGCCTACGAGTGGATCTCACTCGCAGGTGCGTGCTGTCCATGCGCCGCCCTCAACGGTGTTGCATCTCCGCTTCATCCACCTCCGTCTTTGGCGCACTTCCATCGGTCAATGCTTTCATCTAGTTTGTTATGGGTTTTGTATTTTGAATTTTTGTTCCTTTTTTTCTGTATTTTTAAGAGTTCCTTCCGTTGTTTGTAATTATTTGATCTGTATGGTTTGGGGAGGATTCTGGAACCTTTATGGTTTTGTTCTCCTCCTTGGATCATTTAGTTGTGCCATTGTTGACACACCAAGTCCTTACCGCCTTCATTGGCGGCCAATTTTCTTAGTCTTCGCACCAAGAAAGCATAGATCGACCCGCGTCATTCATTTGATGCACTGCCTCTTTTATTTTCTGTTTACTTGTCTTATTTTGGTAGTTTTAGGAGTTTTTTGTTTGGGTTGCCCAGTCCTTAGTTTGTAATTTGTTGTTGCTTATCTAAAAAAAAAAAAACAAAAAAACAAAAAACAAAACAAAAATTCATGTTAAATAAAAACAATCAAATGCTTCCAAGGTCAATGTTGCACGCCTTTCCATATTAGGCTAGTCGTATTAGGTTTATATTATATTAGCATAAGTAGCTAATCCTAACCGCATTAGAATAATGCTATTATTTTAATAAGAGTCTCTTGATGGCTCAACCCTAAAAAACATTGAAATAGTTTGCCTATTTAAAGGCTATTATATTTTATATGTTATAAATAAAAGAAGAAATGAATTAATCTCAAACCTTGTATTTGAAAAAAGTTTTAGGATTCTCTTAAAATATAAAGGTCTAGGTTCCCTCTTAGCCTAATTTATTCGTTGCGAACTTAGGTTCGCAACTGTCACAATATGCTTAAATAACTCTTCACTAAAATAAATTAAAACTTTAATACTCGAATAGACATGACTTTTGCTAAAAAAAAAAAAAAATCTTAAGATCACTAGATGACTATTATAAAAACTCAAGAGCCATGAGACCTAAACAAATATGCATGCTAGTCAAAAGCCATCAAACGTTTCCAGAGTCACCATGCTGAAATAAATTAATTTTTATAGAACTTGATAATCAAAAGTGTTTTGGAATGTACTGCCTTACCTTTATATTGGTATAGGCTTTGTATTTATAACTGAAGTTGTTACAATAGATAACAATATTTAAATACAGAAAGATATCAAATTACATTTGAATTTAAATTTTAACTACTCTGATGCTTATCAGTTGTAACTGTATAATCTTTATCTTGGAGACTCTTTTGAATTTGAACTTGAATATTATCTTGAGACTTATCCTTATCCTTAACAATTTTGACATGACCTTAACTTAAATTCAAGTTAGAAAAAACCCATCAAACATTTCCAAGGTCACCATGCTTAAAAAATTCTTTGCTTAAAAAAAAAAAACAAAAAAATCACTCTCGTATATAAAAGCCTTAAGATGTTATAAATTATGGATTCATCCTGGAGTTCCAAGAAAAAAACTAATCCCAAAAGATTGGGAGGAACAATGAACCAAAAAGGTATGAAGGAATTTCTGGTAATGATAATATTGTTAATGACTCTTTTTCTAGTTTTGAAGCATGCAGAGGGTCGTCCACTTCCTTTTTCTGCTACCAATATGCCCTCATCTCTCCATCGCTTGCCGGTACCCGCTCAACTTCTCTCTCTCTCTCCAAATGATGATGGAATACGCCCATGGAAGAAGAGTATTCATAAAGAGAAAAATGAAAAATTGAAATTTTGTTATAAACAGTGTGGTGGGTACGTCCTTAAGAATGTGAAGAAACACAGAAGGTTTTTCCTAGCATATATATCAGAAATTCAAATATTGTCTTAGTAAATGCAAAAAAATTATTGGCAGACGATAAAGGATATGGTATAGATTCCTGGGATCTCATAATATATATAGCCCATAATCATAATAATTGCATATTTTTGCAATCTCTTTATTTTGGGCAATAATATGTTGTAAGTGTGTGATTTCAGTCTTCACTTTAGAAGGTGGTTACGTAATAGTTTTTTTGTTCCTAGAATAAGCTGCAATCCTATCTATATAAAAGGATGTAGATGTTTTCTGGAAAATCAAATAGTGGAAAAAATCAATGAATTTATGCATCTTTTGGAGGTCAATTTATATTTTTTTTTCTTTTATCATGTCATTTCAACTAATAAAAACCCTCGAATTCCTATTACTTGGTATTAGATGTTCAACTTTTCTTTTGCTTTTATATCTCTTTATTGAAGCCAACATATTTTTTTCCATGTATGTATATGAATTTCAAATAGGCATTATTTAGATGTCCCCAAGAGGTAGCTCAATCGACTGAGACCACGCCTAATGAAGCGAAGGCCACTAGTTCGAATTCTCCTTCCTCCTTTTGTGCGGACATGTCAAAAAAAAAAAAGGCATTTAGACTATAATATTTCACCTAAAGCCACGTCGTCTCCTACAAGTTCGATGCAACTTTCATGCTCAATTGGACACAACTTTTGCCAAAAAAAAATATATTGATAATCCGTGCTAACTAAAGATAGATTATATTGAGGGATCTGTCATGAGTGTGACGCCCAACCTCAAAAGTTTTTTGTGCTCAGAATCTTAGAAATTTGAGAACCCAAATGGCTCTTCCAAAAAGAGCAAGGGGACCATGAATCTGATGGGACAGATCCATGGTAGAGGTGGCAAGTGTAGCCCACGCATGCGAGGATGTGTGTGTGTAACAGGTACTATTATACTATAGTTTAGTTAGTTGAGAAGTTTATAATATAGTTTAGTTAATTGATAAGGTTATATATACAGTTTAGTTTGTTTTCCATCACTTAAAACAATGCCATTGCCTCTGCAAGGTATAGGTTCTTATGCATGTCATCTAACAAAATCACTACAAAGAAATAGACATACAAATTGGGAGGGGATTTAAGCATGCGAAGGTAAAAGAGAAATAGAAGGGAAGATAAAAGAGAGCGCAAAAGAAAACCTTGACCATTCTTTCAGAAAGAAAAATAATTTTAATTGCCAACCAAAGGTTAGCTCATGGTTGCTGGCTTGGGACTACAACTTGTGTTGGCTCATTTATGTTTATTTGGTTGTTCGCTCATTTATAATTACCCAGATGAAGATGAAGTGAAATAATTCCTGAGGCACTAAATATGATGCCTCATCTCCCATCAAAAACAACAGACAAATTTAGAACAATTGTCAAATGGGGTTGTTCCAAAATTCAAATTGATTCAGATAAACACATAACTAAGAACAAAAATCTAATATTAAAAAATACATAATTTGAAACTAAGAAACACATAACTATGATGCTCTAAAACCGACAGCAGCCAACTTGTAAAATCCAGCAGTTTCATCAAACTGAACATTACCACAAATGAAAGTATACCGGCAAGTCAAACATATGATGAGTCAAATAAATTCACCCCATATTCCATAATTTAACCACTAAAAATAAAATAATTACCGAGAAATAAAACAAAAGCAACAACCTAATTTTATATCACGAAAAGAACGTAAGTATGTTTCAACAACAAACGAAAGGAGGGACAACATATATATGTATGTTCAGACAATAAGCATACAACCATTAAGAACCCCAAACTCCAAATGAACAATATTCTTTGTTGGGTTATGGATCAACCTTTGAAAGGCCCAATAAGCCTCTAGCCCAAGTCAAAGCTCAAAAAGTCAAAAACCAAAAAGTCTCAGGCCCCAGGCCTTCGAGACCACGTCTCGAATCCGAGACGGAATGATTCGAGACCAAAGACTCAAATTCGAGGCCTACAAGTTTGAGACCCCGGGTTCGAGACCTCCGAATTCAATGCCTTTATATTTGAGACCCTGGAAGTTAGGATCGATAATTCAAATTCAAATATCATTTCAGATGATAACTGGTCTAATCTTATTCGTTATATTCAAATGGCCATCTACAAGTATTCAAAATACAAATTCCATAACAACCAAATCCTATATTGATCTCTTAAAATCTTGAAGAGGATAACTACTCAAATCATTCGATAACAACTGCACAGCAGAAAATCAGGGAAGGGTCAGTGAATGGTTAGGGGACTACTACTCCATGCTTATATAATACAAGTCACCGCTTCACATTTGGGTAACTGCAACTCTTGAACTCCATACTTTTGTTTCTTATCATATACTATCTCTCAAATATTGACTTAGGCATCGGAATACCCACGCTGGCTCACCCCCAGTCTCTTCCAACCTATTGTTTTTCTTGATTGTGCAGCTAAACCCATTCACCAAGTATTCGACCAGGAGTCAGCCGGTGTGCCACATCACCAATCGAAAACTGTGCATCAGCATTCTTCAATAGCTATGCATCAACAAAATGTTTATATAAATTTTTTGGTTGACGAAGCAAATGTCCTATCACACTGTCCACCCCTAATTTTTTTTTTTTAATAATTTTTTAAATATTTTTAAATAAAAAAATTAATTATAGGACATGTGGCGCAATGTGATTGATGCTGACGTGACATTCCGTTAAATTTTAGACGAAATTTTAACGAAGGTACCTCTTGTAATTGAAATAAAAACCTAAGGAGCAAAAAATAAAGACTTTAAACCCTAAGTAAGTTTTTAGTATTTAACCCTTATTTTTATTGCTTATGTCGTAATTTTCATTTTTTCTTATTTGCATAGAAAAGAAAAAAGTATTGTATGGTTATTATGTTCCATACCTTAGTTGATAGATTTCCTGGAAAACATTTTACAGTGTTTGGTGCGTACAAAAAATAACAATTTTTTATATATAAATTTCTATTCAATTATATTAAACTCTAAATTACGAAAATGTTCAAACCAGGTCTTGGAGATGTCCTAATCGATTCCCACAGGGACCCAACCAGAACCAGACTAAAACTTGCTAGAGACTCGACCAAGATCCCACCCGAACATTTTCTGGAACATTTTCGTAAATATATATATATAAAGAAAATGTTGTATCACTCTGGAAATTTTAGACCGAGGAGTGACATGCACCAGGAATACTTTTTTTTTCCTCCTTTTGTAGGCAATCATGTTTTACAGTTACTTTCAGTCGTGTCTTTAGAATTCCTGCACATAAATCACATTTTTTTTCTTGATGAAAGGTAAAAAGATGTATATAACAACAACACAACTGCACAATCTTATCTAAATCCGACAAATTTATGCACAATCAAATACAAATATTGTCAAGGTTGTCTCTCCCATATTAATTACCTAGATGAAATGAAATAATTCCTAAGAAACCAATCATTTGAAATCTAACTCAATATGATGTCTGATCTCCCATCAAGAAGTAGGAGCTAAATATATCAAAAACGACATACAAAACAACGAATCGAGGACAATTGTCAAATGGGGTTGTTCCAAAATTCAAACTGATTCAAACCCATAACTAAGAAGAAAAAAAAAAAAAAAATCGAATATTAAAAAGAAGGCACCTGATTCTTGGGGTGCTCTGTATCAAGCTCTGTTTCCAGAGCTCCCAAAGCTCGCATTAGAATAAACAATTCATCAACTCAATTATTTAGTCCTTAACAATTTTCCTAAAACGTGCATACACTCAAACAGAGAACTTAAAAGAAGTTAAAAGGCATGACAAATACAACAGCTTCTTATGGAATAAATAAGCACAACAATCTCAAATTTTATTGGTACAAAAAGACTCCACAAGCATTTTCTCATGACATTGAAGTAAGAAATCATCTTAACTTAACAAACTGGTACAAAAATACATCATTTGAAATAATTTGAAACTAAAAACTAGTAGCAGCATCAACCGAAAAACTAGCAGCTTCATCAACCAAAAAAACTGGTAGCATCTAATTTGTAAAATCCAGTAGTGTCATCAAACTGAACAGCACATAACCACCAACATCCAACTTCCAATATCCAGCAGCACCAAAGAAAATCAAGAACACATAACCACCAAGCTCCTAGACCTTCAAGCATGTTCCTTCATTCATGAGATCCTTGTAAGAATTTAAAACATTTGACACTTAAAAATACATAAATCAACAAGAACAAAACATGCTGAGTAATTAAATTAAGAATAAAACACGATAAGTAATTACAATTAAACATGCCACTTGGCGCACTAATTTTTTAGTATACCTGAATAATTACTATCTTGAGTGAGAATTATATGACCATGCTGATCATCAGTTACTGAAGAAGGCAATGATATTAGCAAAATATCATTTAAGGAGAAGTTTCAGATTTTAAAGAACGATAAAAAAAAGGAACCAAAAGCTTATTGTAAGCTTAACTGAATTATTTCTATTTTGAACGGTGAATTGCCAGTCAGGGACATATGTCCCATAAAATACAGCCAAGTAGACAATAAGAATGGTACACTAAAACAGCCAAAACATATCCACGTAGCCCTTGAACAGCCATCATTGAAGGAGCTCTTATGCGTCTTCATCATCATACTCATCCTCATTTGGATTGTTGCCTCCCATGTATTGACATTTACAGTTATATAATTACAATTGAATGAAAAATAAAGGAAACTTTGAGTTGACTTTCCAAAAATGTTCAGAATAGTACAATTTTGTATATATTGTTACGTGTCTAGTGGGAAAAATTTTAGGATTAGAATTGAATGACTTGAGAGATATTACATTAGAAGTGGTTTATAAGTACTGTAAGTCTTTTATTTTCATTAGAATTGGGATTTGAATGTTAGAGATAATATGTTATCATGTTAAAAGTGGTTTATTCCAATTAGTCATTTATTTTCACTATGCATTTTATGTGTCTATTTAAAGACATCAAAAAGCTAACAAAATAACCAATCAGCTACATTTGTTATTTGGAGGATTGAGATTCCTTAAACTACCCTAAAGTAAGGAGGCTTAGAATTCTTCAAATTATCTTACCAAAATTCTATTCCACGTCACGTAACACGAGTACAATATAGTACCAAATTAAATTTCTGGACAATAGAAAGCAGTAATTGGACAAGGCTTGGTTTGGATGTTGATGGTTCGAGCTTGTTGGTATGTAATCTTATTCCAATATTCTCTTTTTCTAGAAGTAGTGATGGATAGGTTGGGTTTTGAGCAAAAATGGATTCGTCTTATTATGTTGTGTATAAAATCTGCTCACTATGAGGTTCTCATCAATGGGACACCCACGGGGCGGATTCAACTATCAAGGGGGATTCGCTAAGGGGACCCTATTTCCCCTTACCTATTCTTATTGTGTGCAGAAGCTCTTAGCTCACTTCTATTACAGGTGGACATAAGATGAGAAATTATGGGGGTGCCAACCTCCAAAAAAGGGCCTCGGATTAACCACTTATTCTTTGCAGACGATAGCCTATTGTTTTTCAAGGCATCAACATTTCATTGGAACAAATTGGCAGATCTTTTGAAGTTGTATGAGATGGCGTCGGGACAAAGATTGAATCAAATGAAGACTTCAATATTTTTCAGTCGAAATATGACACAAGAAAGGAGGGATGAAATAATGAGGCTATTCGGAATCCCGGCAACCCAAAGATATGATAAATATTTGGGTTTGTTGGCCCTGGTTGGTAAATCTAAAACACAGGCCTTCAAAAGTATCAAGGACAAGGTTTGGAAGAGATTAAATGATTGGAAGCTCAAATTTTTATCGCAAGCAGGTAAAGAGATTCTGTTGAAGGCAGTAATTCAAGCAATCCTGACGTATAGTACGAGTATTTTCAAGTTACCGAAAGGTCTTTGCTTGGAAATTAACTCTATAATGCAGAAATTCTGGTGGGGGCATCAAGAAAATGAATCTAGAATACATTGGATGAGTTGGAGCCGTATGGGGATGTCAAAGGAAAAAGGTGGGATGGGCTTCCGGGATCTAATTTGTTTCAATAAGGCATTGTTAGCTAAACAATGTTGGAGGTTGTTTAAATCACTAGACAGTCTTGCGGCTAGAATTATAAAGGCGAAGTGTTATTCAAATGGCTCTTTGATGATGGCCAAATTGGGGTCCAAACCGTCTTTTGCGTGAAGAAGCATCTTCGGGGCTAGGGAGCTACTAGAAGAAGGGTTGATGTGGAGAATAGGAAATGGAAAAAATGTGAAAATTTGGGGCCATAATGGATCCCTAAACCAACTTCTTATACAGCTCATTCCGCGCCAAGAATGCTGGAGCCGGATAGCAAAGTAAGTGATTTAATCAATTGGGAAGCTGGTGGGTGGAACCATAATTTATTGGGAGCATTGTTTTGAAGAGGAAAAGGAGGCTATTTGTACAGTGCCGATCTGATATATAAATCAGCCGGATATACAAATCTGGAGGGGGACAACTTTGGGGGAATTTTATGTTAGAAGCGCATATCACCTTGGGAAAGAAATTGAGAAAAGAAATGTACCAGAAAGCTCTAACAAGATGCAAGAAAATGTTGTATGGAAAATTCTATGGAGCATGGATGTACCGAATGCTGAAAAAAATTTCTTTTGGAGGGCATGCAACAATCTACTGCCCACCAAAGAAAATTTGATGACGAAGAGAGTGGTTAGTGAGCCATGGTGTCCAATATGCGGAAAGGAATCAGAATCGGTGATCCATGTGCTTTGGGAATGCAGTGCAGCAAAGGACGTTTGGGGAGACAGTGATCGGTGCTTCCAAAAAAGAACTATTGAATATAATTCCTTCCTACAGCTGGCTGAATCCATGATGGTGCGGTGTGGATTAAATGAGAAAGTCAGTTTTGTGAGGATGGCTCGAAAATTATGGCAACGTAGGAATGCATGGGTTCATGAAAACAGATTTGGGCATCCAGCTTCTATCATACGGGAGGTGCGAAGGGCAATGGAAGAATACAAATTACTTAATAAAAGGGATGATCGTGTGCACCAGAGGGAAGATAGAATTACACTTATTGGCTGGAAAGCTTCTCCTGCGGGATGGTGGAAGGCCAACTGGGACGTGGCAATAGGCAAAAATTCTGGACGGGTTGGTGTAGGTGTGGTGATATGAGATAGTGAAGGGCAGATCATCGTTGCTAGAAGTCTTACACGATTGGGAAGGCTGGATCCAACGACAGACGAAGCTTTGGCAACCCATTATGTTGTATGTCTTTGTCAAGAGTTGGGGGTGGTGTCCTTAATTCTTGAGGGGGATGCAAAACAGGTAGTGGATGCTATAAACTCAAAAACTAGCAACTAGAGTCGCTATGGGCATTTTGTGAATGACACATGTAGAATCTTACAAGAAAAAGTGTCTCAATGGAAGTGTGTCTTTGTTCCTCGGGAAGCAAACCAAGCGGCGCACCGCCTAGCGAAGGCAGCAACAACAGACATCATAGATAGGATATGGAGATATGAAATTCCAGATTGTATTTGTGATGTTTTATTGATGGAGTCTTAGCTCCATCTTTTGATGGTTGATGGGGTTTTTCCCAACTCCATTTTCTGATTATTGAATGAGAAGTCTTGAAGAATTTTTTCAAAAAAAAGAAAAAGAAACAATAATTGGAAACTCTCTCTCTCTCTTGTCTTTTTCCTGAATTGAGTATAAAATTTACAAATGAATATTGAGATATAAATCGAAAGCAAGAGAAGAGAAAAGAAAAATAAACAAAGAGAAATAGAGAATTTGGGAACTTTTTATTTTTTTCATTAAGATATCAATTAAATACATTCCAAATAAAGCTCATACGTTTTAATTTTCTCACATTGAGATATAAAGAGAAAGCAAGAGAAGATAAAAAAGAAAAATAAAGAGAGAGAATTTGTGAACCTTTTGTTTTATTCATTAAGACAATTAAATATATTACAAATAAAACACATACAATTTAATTGTCTCACATTGAGATATAAACATAAAGCAAGAGAAGATAAAAAGAAAATTAAATACAGAGAACTTTTTGTTTTCTTCATTAAGATATCAATCAAATACATTCCAAATAATATAAAGAGAAGATAAAAAGAAAAATAGAGAGAGAAAGAGAGAAAATTTGTGAACCTTTTGTTTTCTTCATTATAACAATTAAATATATTACAAATAAAACCTATACGTTTTAATTGTCTCATATTGATATATAAACATAAAGTAAGAGAAGATGAAAAGAAAATTAGATAAAGAGGGAGAAAAAGAGAATTTGAAAAGCTTTTGTTTTCTTTATTTAGACAATTTAATGCATTACAAATAAAACTCTTATGTTTTAATTATCTCACTAAAAGGCTACCATCTAAAAGCCACGTGTCGCAATTCTAGGCATAAAGCAAGAGAAGAAAACACACACACACACACACACGGAACAGGATCCTGTCCATTTCAAATGAAATGGATAATATCCATTTAGTGTAAAATAAATGATAGTATTGTCTTAACATTAAAATTGAATGACTAAATTTACAATATTACCCTCTCATTTTACACTAAATGGATATTATCCATTTCAAATGAAATGGACAGGATCCTATTCCCACACAAAGCAAGAGAAGATGAAAAGAAAATTAGATGAAGAGAGAGAGACAGACAGAATTTGAAAACCTTTTGTTTTCTTTATTTAGATAATCTAATGCATTACAAAGAAAACCCCTATATTACATTCCAAATAATATAAAGAGAAAGTAAGAGAAAATAAAAAGAAAAATAGAGAGAGAAAATTTGTGAACCTTTTATTTTCTTCATTAAGACAATTAAATATATTGCAAATAAAACCTAGAGGTTTTAATTGTCTCATATTGATATATAAACATAAAGGAAGAGAAGATGAAAAGAAAATTAGATGAAGAGAGAGAGTTTGAAAACCTTTTGTTTTCTTCATTTAGACAATTCAATGCATTACAAATAAAACCCTTATATTTTAATTGTCTCACTAAAAGGCTAACTTCTAAAATGCCACATGTTTCAATTGTAGTTACTTTCTAATAGGGTTGGTTAAGGACACGTGTCGCAATTCTACGCACTCTCTAAGTCAAAACTCGGCTTTTATATATATATGAAAATATATATATATTGTTTTATGGGGAGGAAAAAAAAAAACCAAGAAATAAATTGTGTGAGAGAGCAAGAGAAATTTAAGACATATTTAAGTGGAGATAGATGGAGAAGTTGATAGATCATAGGAGGTAAAGTTAAGACCAAAAAATAAAAAAAACCCGGTTAAGATATTAAAAAATATGGACACGTATTGCAATTCTAAGCAGTCATTACGTAAAAACTCGGCTTTTATACATATATATATATATATATATATATATGACGACTACATGGACCTCTAGTGATCAAAAGTAAACCCTAAGAGTCAAAAAATAAAGTTGTGAAATCCTAGGGGTGAATAAGGTATTTAACCCATTTTTTAATTGTAGAGTTTATTAAGCATGGTGACATTGGAAACTAAAGAAATTCATAATGAAATAATAAATTGCGGAATAATAAAATAGATACAAAAGATTTTGCGTGGTTCTGTTTATGACTAACGTCCACAAATAAAGCCCAAAAGACTACATTATACTCTTATTCAAAATGATATCTTTTACAATACATGGTACTGCAATTTATAGGAGAATTGTGGTAGATAAGTTTGGTAATCAAATCAAAGAATTTAATTACCATCAAATCTAATTACAATAAAATCAATGAGATTTGATTATCATCAAATCTGATTATAAGAGATTATAATTAGTTACAATGAAATCAAATAGACACGCCTGAGCCTTCTCCGGTTGATCATTCTGTTTTTTGTTTTATGTTTTCTTTGGTTTCCTTGTATTTTGTTTCCTTTGTATTATTTTTTGTTTTGATTTTCCTTTGTATTTTGTTTTTGTTGGGTTTCCCTGTATTTGCTTTAGTATTTCCCTGTATTGCTCCTCTCTGTTTGTTTTGTGTGTTTTTTGGTTTTTACAGTTCTGCCGATCTTCTCCGCGTCTGTTTCCCTGCACTCCGTTCACTGTCGGGCCTTTTTTTGCTCCCCCACCACGTCGAGCTTCCAACGCGTCCTTCAGTGTACAGGGTCTGCTTGCACGCGATCGGTTTTATTTCCCTGTATTTTTATTGTTTTTTGCTTGTAATAAGTCATGTCTTGATCGGCCTGCTGTTGGGTGTGATGCATGGTCCAGATCTTTGGGTTGTAGATGTGAACATTATCCTGGCTTTCGGGTCGAGGAGGACAAGTGTTGGCCTGAGGTTTTCAACCTTTAGTATCAAGGTATAAGTGTTGGCCTGGGGTTCTCAGCCCTTAGTGTCAAGGAATAAGTGTTGGCTTAGGGTTCTCAACCCTCATTGTCAAGGAATAATTGCTACCTATGCATTAGTTGGTTCTGTCTGGTACATATTTGTATTTCATTTGTTGATTAGTTATAGTTTAGCGAATCTGTTTTGAGAGTCTGAATTGTTATACATCTTGTATGACGTTGGTATCTTTGTAGTTTAGCTTCGGATACTTCGGGACTTGCCCTGTATTGTAAGAGCTTTGCTTTTGATCTTTTATGAATGAGACTATGATGATTTTCTTTTTTTAAAAAAAAAAAAAAAAACACACACAAAAGATTTTACGTGGTTGGTCTATGACCTACATCCTCTCTTATTCAAAATGATATCTTTTATTATTATTATTATTATTTTGAATAAAAGTACATCTCTTATTAAATTCATTGTGTTAGAGCGAATTGCACACTGATATCTTTTACGATACATGGTACTCCTATTTATAGGAGAATTGGGGTAGTGGTAGATAATTTTGGTTATCAAATCAAAGTAATTTAATTGCCATCAAATCTAATTGTAATAAATTCAATTAGATTTTCATCAAATCTGATCATGGGATATTACAATTAATTACAATAAATCAAATCACTTAATATTCTCTGACATAAACGATTGATGGCTTGGAACTAACATGAATTTTAGTTAAAAAGAATTTTGGATGTACTAATTGGTCTAGAAGTTTGCCTTTGGCGTCTGCTCAATAACAATAAGGCCCCGTTTGGTTGGCGGATTATGCCCTTGGATTGGACTAGTTAACACTAGTGTGTGTTAGTCCTTTGTTTGGTAACATTCTATTCCTAGGAGTAGTTTATTTCCATGGGACTATTAATCCCATGCACACAAGATTAGTTAAGCAATTAAAAAATGAGTGGCTTAGCTAATCATTTCCTGTGGGATTAAAAATATCGTGTAAAATTGCCCAAAACACCTACACTTTTCACACCTTTCACGATATCCATCTCTCAAAGCAACGTTCTTCATCTCTCATAGCAATGATCTCCATCTCTCAAAGCAAGGTATCTCTCTCCCCTCTCTTCTCTTCGATCTCTATTTTCTTGGTTATTTCATTCTCTCTGTGTTTCTTGGAATTTTTTTTTCTTCTCTCAGGTTTTTTTTTTTTTTTTTTTTTTTTCAAATCACACACAGTTTTGCTTTTCTTTTCTCGGTTTTTTTTCCCCTTATTCCAACGGAAATCACGGATATAATTGGGTTGGAATCCTAAAAGGAATCACCGATATAAAATATGAAATATGGTGATTATGTGATTTTTTTATATAAATAATTTTAATTTTCTAGCATAATTGCAAAAAAAAAAAAAAAAAAAAAAAATCCCACATACATGACATAATTAAAAAAAAATTTATAATATAGTTGTTTATGTTTCGAAGAAAAAAAAAAGGTCCTTAATAATATAAATTGTGTTCGTATTATAAAGGTATTTTAGAAAATAAAATCACAATACGATTCCATTCACCAACATATTAAATTGTACCAAACGAAAGAATATGATTAGGTAGTCTATTCCAATGTTACAACCAAACAAAGGAGTAATAATAGCTAATTTATTCTCAGTGGTAACTAATCCCAATGGTAGCTAATCATTTTTCAATGGACTAGACAATCTACAAACCAAACGAGGCCTAAGTATTATAAAGGGAGGGGAACACAAGGAATCTCATCCTCTTCAAATATCAAGTGGTCGTAACATGATTTCGATCTAGATCTCAATGCTATGTCGGTAATGTTTTTGCAATGTCTCCTTCTCACCAGCTCTCCAACTCATTATCAGTTATTTGTAAACTAAAATATCACAGCTGGATGATCACATAAGATAATAACATGTTGCACGATAACACTTAATGCAATACACGAATGGCATTGAATTCATCTCCTCCGACACAATTAATTGCAATTAGTGTTTCAGGACTGTTTTTTTGTCTTAAAAGTGACAATATACCTGAGATGGTGTCTTTCATTTAATATAATTGGTAATGAGTTGGTGGGGAGACAATGCATAAACATCGCTGGTATTGCATTTAGATCCAAATCGAAATCATGTTACTACTCATTGAGTTATGAAGATGATGAGATTCCTCTCGTCTCCCACTACCCTCTAATATATATTCAGTAGATGCTTACTGAAGGATGGCAAATTAATTTGTAGACTGATTTGAACATTCAACTCCTAGGCCTTTCTCTTCTGTGAGTGGAAAAAAGATGGCCTCATCTCCTCTTAACAAAAAATCCCATGCTCGATCCAATAGCTTGCCATCCAGACCACATCCTCTCATTCTAGACTGCAATGAGCATTTATGCAGATTGGAGGCTTCTGCTTCGTCATCATCATTAAGCTGCAAACTAATTGGCCTTCAGGATTTGCATGATTGTGCTGAAAAGTTGCTTCAGCTGCCCCAAATGCAACACGCCTTTGTCGAAAGGTGTAATGGCAAATTGGTAGAAGAGCTTTTGGATGGATCTCTCAGGCTCTTGGACATGTGCAGTGCAGCCAAGGATGCCTTGATACATACAAAAGAATGCGCACGCGAACTCCAATCAATTATGCGCAGAAGGGCAGGAGGTGGCGTGGGAATCGAAAGGGAGGTTAGGAAATTCTTGACCTCTAGGAAGGTTGTCAAGAAGGCAATCCAGAAGGCCTTAAAGGGCATGGAAGGCAAGCATGCTGACAAAAACCACGAGATGCTTCCCATGGTTAGCACATTGAGAGAAATAGAAACAGTAACTCTCATCGTGTTTGAATCCTTGTTGTCCTTTGTTGCCGGGCCGAGGTTGCAATCAAAACTAAGCAGCTGGTCCTTGGTTTCTAAATTGGTGCTCCCCAAAAGAGTAGCACATGAGATTGAAGAAACAGCTGCATCGGAAGTTGAGAAGGTGGAAGCTGCATTACATTCCCTCATTACTCACAAAACAACCAAATCAGATTATATCACTCACGTTGAGAATGTGCATAACTTGCTGGGGAATTTGGAGTCAATTGTTCAAGATCTTGAAGAAGGACTTGAGTGCCTGTTTAGGCGCCTAATCAAAACCAGAGTTTCTCTTCTCAACATCGTGAACCACTAGCCAGAAAATTCACAACGCAACATCATAGATATACAGTTTTGTCTTTTTTGTTTATTATTACGAAAAGAGAAGGAAGGCAAATACTTCCTATGTATACTTGTAAATGAATGAGATATTAATTACAAATCATCTCTCTTTTTTTGCATAAATCATCTGCTCTTCATCTGTTGTTCACAATCTTTAATTCCAGCACTTTCACTTTTAGCTGCACAATATTGGATGTGAATGCTTGATTATATGAAGGCCTGTAAACGATCCGAACCAAGCCGAGTTTAGGCGAGCTCGAGCCGAGCTTGTACAGTAACCGAGCCGAGCCGAGCTTGTACAGTAACAAGCCGGGCTGAATAGTGTCGAGCTCGATTTCGACCTGAACTTAATCGAGCCGAGTTTGAGCAAGCTCAAGAGCTCCTCGGCTAATTTGCATGCCTAATTTTTCCTATAATTTAAATAAATTTATATTAACTATAAACTTAAAAGATAATTTATATACTTTACTTGTTAATTTTATAATTTATATAGTATAATTATTATATAATATAATTTATCTTTATACTTTACTTGTTACTTGTTACTTGTTATTTGTTAAAGTTAAGTTAGTATATGATGTATATCATATATTGTAGATTTTCTAGTATGCATGATTTCATGTGAGCTCACCTATTAGTTATCCAATAAGTGATCTAAACCGTTAAAATTAAATACAAATTCGTATCAATTAAATCCTAGCCGTTTATTTAACTAAAGTATGCAACAAACCATGCGTGTATAGTACTCCATAAAAACTCTAAAACAAGCATTTTTAAGTAAATATTAAATAGGTTTAAAAATTGTAGTATTTTCTCAAAAAAAAAAAAAGTAGTATTATTTAGTTTTAAATTGTCAATACTTAACACCATTAAATAATTCAATCCAAAAAAATAAAAATAAAAAATACTATTATATTTGTTAATACTTAATATATACTAAATTAAATACTAATAGTAGCAGTTAATACTTAATAATGCTAAATTCTTAAAGTTAAATTATAATATTTGTATATAAGTTATAAGGACACACACTAATCACTATTAAGTTATTAACTAACAAACAAATAACATATTAGTTAACAAACAAATAACATTTAGCAATGTAGATGAACCGTGAAATTAATTAATAGTTAATTAATTCTCGAGGCGTTACAATAACTGCTTGTTAGTAACATCCACGTTCCATTTATTTTTAACATCCTCACAAAGTGCTTTCAATGGATAGTTTGGTTGTGCCATAAACTTGTGGACCATCCTGTCTGCAATCCACTTAGATGTTACAATTGAGGACTTGCATTTTCTTGTACAATTGTGAGTAGGGTTCAATGACTTAACCATGAATGTAAATTCACCTGGTACCAATGAACCATACACTCTCCATGGACAACCTTTACTCTTACTCTTACAAATTCCAATCACCTTATCCCCATCATTTTTAGTGAATTCTACGTCTTCCCCTTTCATGCGGGTGTATGTTCTCACAGCTTGTCTGAATTGCTTCGCCGAAGTAAATGACATACGAATATGCAATTTGGGGTAAGCCATGTCAACATCATGAAATTCAGCAAAAGTAGGCACACACCTAGCCTTACTCACCACCTTGTTATCATCATCATCATCACTATTAGAGGGACTTACCAATATATCACTTCTCATCAACTTAGAGGATGATGTATCCTTTTCGTCATCCTCTAACAATTGGTCAGCAGTGCATAGTGTATGAGCAGCAGATTCACTTTCCTCATCACCCTCATCATCAAACTCCACATCTTGAACATCTTCATCACCAACCTCTACATTACCAACCTCTTCATCACCATCCCCCTTATGACCAACCTCTTCATCACCATCCATCTTATTATTTACCATCTCATCACCAATACCCTCATCACCGTGGGTGGATGTATCAACCATTGGTTGATCACCACCATCATCCAATGCATCATCATCATAGGTGGTAGAACCAGCCACTGGTTAATCACCACCATCATCCCATGCATCATCATCATCATCGCCCATCAATGACTTCCAAAATGGGTTATCTATAATTTTCATCCTTCAGGCATTATCAGCACCCTCATCATCCTTATTTGCACCTACTTGTTAATCAACAGTATGATATGACACAATGTACAAAACCACAATGAGAATCAAAGGTTTACATTGTTGCAAGTACTCAATCATTTCAACACACACTATCATCAGATGTTAAAAGCACCAACCCATCATCCAAGGATTTATCAGGTTGAAGATAGTAAATCATATCACCTTGTTGGTATCCATATGAGTTAAGTATTTTTTCCAGTTCAATAAATGATAGCCAACCTAGTTCATAGGGGTCATCAACCAACTCTGTTTTTCCATCAAGGTAGATGCACTTATATTTCCTATCAAACGTACCTCCATAATGAACCCTGAACATGACCATCTCAAGTCCCGTTGTGCAGTATTGTTGGACCCTACAGGACAAATTTACAAACATTAAACCCTAAAAAAAAAAACAAATAAATTAATGAAACAGTATCATATAATATTACTTCTAAATTTATGATAAAGACAAAAAAAGAAAGAAAAGAAAAAAAAAAGAAAAAGAAAAAGAAAAAAAAGAAGAACAAAACAATCCACTATCATGGACAAAGTTTGTGCAGGTTAACAGAAAAAAAAAAAGAAAAAAAAAGGCCTAGACTTATCTGGGACTTATCATAAAGACAAAGAAATAAACCAAACCAAACCAAGACAGTATCACGTAGTTATCATCCAGACAAAACAACAAAAACAGTGCACTGTCATTCGAGACCACTTTAAATAAATAGATAAAGAAAGTCAAATACAATAAATAAGTAAAAGCACAAACATGTGGACTAGCAACAACCGTGAAATCGAAGACAAATGGTGACTATCATGGGACCACTTTAGATTTTTTTTTTCTTTTTATTTTTTATTTTTTAATAATTGAACTAAACAAACCCTAAAACCCTAAATATATCAATCTGTACTCAATCGCACAAAAGGTTAGGGGTGTCAAAAAAAACCGGAGAACCGGAACCGGAAAACCGGGAAACCAGTTCCGGTTCCGGTTTAGAAAAACCAAAAACCGGGTACCCCGGTTCCGGTACCCGGTTTTTGGTACCCGGTTTTTACCGGGTTACCAGGAACCGGGTTATATATATATTTTTTAGTTAGGGCTTTACATTTTAGTTTTACAACACAGTTTCTAGCCTTTTATCCTCATGTCTACTCCGTCGCCCAACACAAATTTATGAATGATCTTTGAATATAATATATAATAGTTTTATATATATAAATAGGCTAGAAACTTAAACAGTGCAGGTTTTCTTCCTCTTCTTTATGGGTGATCAATTGTCAATTCAAACTGGACCTCAACCTAGCCTGACCTGGTCTGAGCTGCATTTTTAGATTGCCTTCCTCTTTTTGTGACTTAGTGTATCTTATGTTATCCTGTGATCTTTTTGTGAGCTGCATTATGTGAGTTGCATTCTGAGAATGCAGCTCTTTTTGTGAGCTGCATTCTTTTTAAGCACATCATGTGATCTTTCAAAGTGATTTATAATCCCTTTTACTCTTTTAGATATGTCAAAGTTCATTGTTTGATAGGCAGATAATGATTAAAATAGCCGATTTATGAAAAGAAAAAAAAAGGGCTTATTTTAGGCCCAATACCTAAAATAAGCCCAAAAGGTTTTTTTTTTTTGAAAAACCGGTTACCGGACCGGGTACAACAGGAATCGGCCGGTAACTGGGACCCCGGTTTTACCGGGTTCCGGTTCCGGTTCCGGTTTCCCAAAACAAGGAACCGGGGTACCCCGGTTCCGGTTCCCGGTTTTGGCCAAAAACCGGGAAACCGGACCGGGTTGACACCCCTACAAAAGGTGGATAATTCGACATGAACGGTTGCTTTCACTCTGACAAAAACTTTAAAAAAGTTTTTGTTGGACTGGTACTTAAAAAAAAAAAAAAAAAAAGTTCAAAGTAAGTGATACTTACAAAAAGTGCTGCGTCGTTCTAGGGTTTGGTGTCATGATCTGTTAGAATTTGGCTAGCATCAGCAGCGCCATTCTAGGGTTTGATTTTAGTTCTAAAAGATTCACAATTTAGTGCCATTCTAAGGTTTGATTTGAGTTCCAGAAGCTTCACGATGTGGCGTTGTTCTAGGATTGGGTTTAACTTTCTGGAAAATGAGGTTAATACACTTGAAATTGTAAAACAATTTGTTTTACTCAGGGACTCCAATGACTTTATTTCATTTTACCGGGTTTTTTAGTATTTTAAGGCGTGTTATAAGGTTATTAACGACACTTAGCCAATTCAGATAAGGGCACACGCGTAATTTTACTGTTCATTATATTTTCAAATATGAGGACTCATAATTGAAGGGTTTAAGCGTTTTTTGATAGTACCAAGTAAGGGCAAAATGGGGAGAGAAATCGAAAAGAATGCACGTGCAGCGCACGTGACACATTGACCGTCATGTTTAACATCTTTGACTAACGGTAGGGGGTCTTTGGTAACGAAATGGTAGTTCATAGGGGGTGTAATGTAAAATTGGTAGTTCATTAGAGCAAATAGTAATCGCATGGTAGTTCGTGGGGGGAAAGGATAATTACCCTTTAAATTTTTATGCAAATGAATCCTCGAAACTCATGTTATTTTTTATTTTTTGAAAAATATGAAACTTCCGTCAATGAAATTTCACGAGCATAAAGCTCTACATCATTGAGCATATAGCTTTGAAAAATCATCGCCAAAAGCTATGAAGGTTACAAAGTCATAAAAATGAGTTCAAGCTTCCGCTAACTCATGTACAATTATATTTAAGGAACATATCTACTTCATGCAGACTAGATCATCTAAGACATGGGTAGCCAAAATACCAAAACAAAAATAAAACAACTACAAACTAAAAATTTAGCTATGAGAGTTAAGTTCCCACACCGATCTATTTCATCCTCAACCCAAAGGGGCTGGACAACAAATCCATCTCAACTCGAAGGCCGGAACAAACAAAAAAATAAAAAAATAAAACACAAACCCCATAAGTAGCGGCGGAGGAGCACGTCATCGTAGACATCCCTTCAGAAGACACACTTTGGCCGAAGAAGATGATAAGATAAAGGTTGAATAAACTAGATTTGGATTTAGATCTACATACTAGATCTAAAGCGACCCACCAAAAACGGAGACCGAAGGAGCCTACAGAGAAAATACCAAGCACTGCTACCATAAAAGGGAGGAGGAAAGATCTAAATCTAGATCTTCAATCCTCTTAAAATCCCTCTTAGTGTTGTTTAGAAGAAGAGAGAGAGAGAAGAATTCTAGAGAGAAGGTAGAGCCTTTCTCTAGAAACCGTTTTTGTGAAAGATGGCAGTTAAAACTCACTATATCTACTTTAGCTAATGAATTTTTAAATGCCTCTACAACCGATTAGTTATATTTTTATTTATGTCATTTAAATATTATATTTTTTAATTTTTTTATAGGGATTGTATTTTTCCTAAATACCCTATTTTTCAACTTTTGGGAAGAAAAAAAATGTGGAGAGAGAAATAGTAGGAGAACATTTTGGAAAAAGGGAGATCTAGAAGAGAAATAGTTGTAGGAGAAAATTTTGGGAAAAGAGAACATGTGAGAGAAACAATAAAAACATGAAATAACTCATTCAAAAGTGTAGCTACATGTATCTTTTTTTTTGCTAATCTAATAAAATATCAATTTTACCTTTTTTATTGCTTCTCCAATGCAAGGGGTATTTTACAAATTTAAAAAGTTATTTCAGATAAAAGTATTACTTGGCTCATCCATTGGGAATGCTCTTATAAAAAAAATAGAAAAAAAATAATATTTAGATGATATAGATAAAAATATAACTAATCGAATGTAGGAGGCATTTAAAAATTATTAGCTAAAGTGGATAAAGTGAGTTTTGAGGAGTCATTTTGCATAAAAATTTGGCTCCTCCATTGGGAATGCTCTAAAAGTGCTTTTTTTTGTGTGTGGCAAAAGTCGTGTTTAATCGAGCATAAAAACTAATTATTTAATCGAAGATTTGTTTAATCATGGTGACCTTGGAAAGGTTTGATGGGTTTTGGCTAACTTGAATTTAAGTTAAAGTCATGTCTCTTGATATATTGTTTAGTTTTTATTATAGATATCTAGTAATTTCTAAGTGTTTTTTTTTTTTTTTTGGAAATTAGCTTTATCCCCCATGAACTACCATTCTCTTTCCATTTGCCCATATGAACTACCAAGTTCACCTAAGACCCCCCATGAACTGCCATTTCGCTACCAACGATCCCCTACCGTTAGTCAGAGGCGTCAAACATGATAGTCAATGGGTCAAAAATTATGGTCAATGGGTCTTAGTAATCTGTTTCCCATTTTGCCCTTACTTGGTTTTAAAAAAAAAATTATATACAAAATTAAAAAAAACAAATTAAGTTAAACCGGCGGATGAAGCTATCGGCGAAGTAAGGGACGATCTCGACCGTGGCGGATTGGAGATCAGAGGTACGCCAGCTGGAAGAGGACCCATTTTTGGACCAGCTTTGGCCTGTTGAGCCCCAGCTTGGTCTCAGCCGGGTTCGCGTTGTAGAGATCGAGCGCGAGCCAGGAAGTTGAAAGCGGCTTGATCGCCGGCGTCTCCGAAAGCGGCTTTTCCGTTGGTTGTGAGCTCGTTCTCGAGGCCCGAAACGCCGTCTGTGTCAGTCCAACCGGTGGTGCCGTTTGAACCCACCAAGCTCCCGATCCGGAAAGTCCCCGGAAGCTATGGCTTACCTTTTATTGGACCGATCAACGACCGGCTTGACTACTTTTACAAGCAGGGTCGTGAAGAGTTCTTCAAATCACTCATCCAAAAGTACTAATCAATAGTGTTCAGAGTCAACATGCCACCTGGCCCTTTCATAGCGTCTGACCCGTGGGTGGTTGTTTTACTCGACGGCAAGAGCTTTTCGATGCTCTTCGACGTCACGAAGGTCGAAAAGAAAGACATTTTCACGGGGACTTACATGCCATCGACGGAGTTCACTGGGGTTACAAAGTCTTGTCGTATCTCGACCCGTCGGAGCCGAGCCATGGCAAGCTCAAGCGGCTCATGTTCTTCCTCCTCAAGTCCCGTTGCGACCACGTCATACTGGAGTTCCATTCCAGCTACGCGGAGCTCTTCAGGGGCCTTAAGAACGAGCTCGCAACCAGTTGGAGCTCAACGGGCCAAAGGTGGTCCAAAAATGGGTCCTCTTCCAGTTGGCACCTCTGCTCGCCCATTGACCATGATCTCCAATCCGCACGTGAGGGCAAAATGGGAAACAAATTACTAAGACCCATTGACCATGATTTTTGACCCGTTGATCGTCACGTTTGACGCCTCTGACTAACGGTAGGGGGTCGTTAGTAGCGAAATGACAGTTCATGAGGGCAAATAGAGAGAGAATGGTAGTTCATGGGGGTAAAGCTAATTTCCTCTCTTTTTTTTTTTTTTTTTTTTTTGGTGGCAAAAGTCGTGTTTAATTGAGCATGAAAATTTATTGATTTAAGCGAAGATTTGTTTTAGCATGGTGACTTTGGAAACATTTGATGGCTTTTGAATCTAGTGATCTTTAAGAGGTTCTTCTCTCTCCATTTTTTTTTTTGGGGGGCAAAAGTCATGTCTATTTAAGTATTAAAGTTGTATTTCAATTTATTTAAGTGAAGAATCGTTTAAGCAAATGGTGACCGTTACAAACCTAAGTTCACAACGGATAAATTAGGCTCTAAGGGAGCCTAAACCATTAGATTTTAAGGGAACCCAAAACCTTTTTTCAAATACAAGGTTTGAGATTAATTCTTTTCTTCTTTTATTTATAACATAATAGCCTTTAAATAGGCAAACTATTTCAATGTTTTCTGGGGCTGAGTAATCAAGAGACTCTTATTAAAATAATATCATCATCCTAATATGGTTAGGGTTAGCTAAATTATGCTAAATTGGAAGCATTTGATTGTTTTTGATTAACGAAATTTTTTTATAAGGTTGTGTCTTGACTCTTGGGTTATTATTAATACTAGTATTCAATTTTTTTTTTTTTTTTTTTTGGGCAAATGACAAGTCTAATCGAGTATAAAAGTTGTTTTTTAATTTATCTAAGTGAAGATTTGTTGATTTTTTTTTAAGCATTGTGACATAGGAAATGATTGGTGGATTTTAACAAACGTAAATTTTAGTTGAGGTCATGTTTTCTTACTCTTGGGGGGTGTTTGGTAAAGAGGTTGGCTTAGATACTGTAATTGATGTAGATTGATGTGGAAAAAAGAAAATAAGAATGTTTGGTATAGAAAAATGAAAAAGTAGTATGAAAAAGTGAAAATTTTTGTTTTATAGTGATTTTTTTATTTGAATAATAATAAAAAGTGAATGATATAATATAAAAAGTGAAAAAATTAGAATGTTTTGATGTTAATGTTTTTGGGAAATTGAAGTAAATAGTAACAAAGCAAAGCCAACCCTTTTACCAAACAAGGCCTAATTAGTAATCTAGTAATTTCTAAGAGTTTTTTTTTTTTTGGGAAAAATTCCTGTCTAATGAAAGTTCTATTTAATTTTTTTAATGGAAGATTTTATTAAGCATGGTGACATTGGAAACGATTGATGGCTTCTCACTAATGTGAATTTTAATTAAGGTCATGTTTTTGAGTTTTTCTTACAGTACTTTCTAAGATTTTTTTTTTTTTTTGACAAAAGTTGTGTCTAGTTGAGGATAATAGTTTTATTTGAATTTAAATAAGTGAAAAAAGAATTGTGGATGTACTAATTGGTCTAGAAGTTTGCCTTTCACTGTTTGGCGTCTGCACAAGTATTATGGAGCAAGGGGAACACAAGGAATCTCATCCTCTGCAAATATCAAGTAATCGTTAACATGATTTC
Organism: Carpinus fangiana; assembly: GCA_006937295.1. Taxonomy (NCBI): domain Eukaryota; kingdom Viridiplantae; phylum Streptophyta; class Magnoliopsida; order Fagales; family Betulaceae; genus Carpinus; species Carpinus fangiana. Next base: position 10,847,021 of record CM017322.1, read on the forward strand.
GATCTGGATCTCAACGCTATGTCGGTAATGTTCTTGCAATGTCTCCTTCTCACCAGCTCTCCAACTCATTATGAGTTATTAATTTGTAGACTAAAAAATCACAGATATGCAATACACGAATGGCATTGACTTCATTTCCTCTGACACAATAAACAATAATCGATATTTCAGGAAGACAAGAAGCTGGTGGGGAGACATTGCATAAACATCGCTGATATTGCATTTAGATCCAAATCGAAATCACGTTACTACTCATTGAGTTATGAAGATGATGAGATTCCTCTTGTCTCCCTCTACCCTCTAATATATATTCAGTAGATGCCAATGGAAGGATGGCAAAATTGTAGACTGATTTGAACATTCAACTCCTAAGCCTTTCTCTTCTCTGAGTGGAAAAAAGATGGCCTCATCTCCTCTTGACAAAAAATCCCATGCTCGATCCAATAGCTTGCCATCCAGACCACATCCCCTCATTCTAGACTGCAATGAGCATTTATGCAGATTGGAGGCTTTTGCTTCGTCATCATCATTAAGCTGCAAACTAATTGGCCTTCAGGATTTGCATGATTGTGTTGAAAAGTTGCTTCAGCTGCCCCAAATGCAACACGCCCTTGTCGAAAGGTGTAATGGAAAATGGGTAGAAGAGCTTTTGGATGGATCTCTCAGGCTCTTGGACGTGTGCAGTGCAGCAAAGGACGCCTTGATACACACAAAAGAATGCGCACGGGAACTCCAATCAATTATGCGCAGAAGGGCCGGAGGTGACGTGGGAATCGAAAGGGAGGTTAGGAAATTCTTGACCTCTAGGAAGGTTGTCAAGAAGGCAATCCAGAAGGCCTTAAAGGGCATGGAAAGCAAGCATGCTGACAAAAACCATGAGATGCTTCCCATGGTTAGCATATTGAGAGAAATAGAAACAGCAACTCTCAGCGTGTTTGAATCCTTGTTGTCCTTTGTTGCCGGGCCGAGGTTGCTATCAAAACTAAGCAGCTGGTCCTTGGTTTCTAAGTTGGTGCTCCCCAAAAGAGTAGCACATGAGATTGAAGAAACAGCTGCATCGGAATTTGAGAAGGTGGAAGCTGCATTACACTCCCTCATTACTCACAAAACCACCAAATCAGATTATATCACTCACGTTGAGAATGTGCATAACTTGCTGGGGAATTTGGAGTCAATTGCTCAAGATCTTGAAGAAGGACTTGAGTGCCTGTTTAGGCGCCTAATCAAAACCAGAGTTTCTCTTCTCAACATCGTGAACCACTAGCCAGAAAATTCACATTGCAACATCATAGATATACAGTTTTGTCTTTTTTTATTATGAAAAGAGAAGGAAAATACTTCCTATGTATACTTGTAAATGAATGAGATATTAATTATAAATCATCTCTCTTTTTTTTGGATAAATCATCTGTTCCTCATCTCTTGTTCACAATCTTTAATTCCAGCACTTTCACTTTCAGCTGCACAGTAGCTCGATTATATCCCTTACTTACCCAATTATTCGGTGTCATGTGTAAAATCACCATTAAAAAGTTAAGAAAGTAAAAAGGATATATCTTGTTCTAATGACCCCATTAATCAATTAACCAGACCTTGCCAGTTGTTGGATTAATATATATACGAGCTGAATAATGGTGTCAGTATTAAGTGGTGCGAAGGCTTGATCCAAATTATACTTGAGCTTTGAAAACTAAAAGTCATGTGTATAAAAAAGAAACGGGGTTCACAAAAAATGTATTGTAATGCATGCATATGTAGATTCCATTTAGCATAAAGCATTATTTTCTGAACATTATTTCCATCCATCAATGCTAGCAAGCTATTGATCGATCAACTTGATATCAAAGTTGTCAAGATTCCAATTGTTTCAATTTTCAGACCAGATTAATTTAAAGTTCATCTAAGAATTAATAACAAGTACATGTGTAATAAAGAAAAGATTGTAGAAAGTGGTACACATGCAGAATAGACTATTAAAACATGTATGCAGATCTTGCCTGCTTCTTCCCCAGCAATCATGCTTGGGTCCCGCACAATTTGTCATTTTTTTGTTTTCTAATTATTGATTTAATAATCAATACATGGTGTTCTCATTGTGTTTGCATGTGCACGTGTGCAAATGAGAACTTAATCATTGTTCAATTTTTTACGTAGTACTACTGATATTTTCACAAACTTAATTCAAATAGTATATCAACAGCTGGAGGTGCTGGTGGGAGCAAGACATTGCGAAAACATCTCCATAGATAATATGGTTTAGATATAAATCAACATCACCTTGTTACAACTCAACCTGTAATGTATACAACTCAACCTGTTAGGAAGATTTTTTTTATTTTTTTTTTCAAAGCAAGTACAGGGGAACAGGGAAGGAGAATAAGTACATCAAAGAAAAAACAAAAAAGATGGGTAGGCAGGCCAGGGTGGATGGATGGCTATTGCCACCAATCTTGTATCAGTAAAGATGCTTGTGATATAGGAAATTAGAAATGAAGTATTATTGATATATAATGAGTTGGAGGCTTGGTGATCAGGAGACATTGCACAAACATTGCTGACACGGTGTTGTTATAATAAAATGTTGCTACTATACGAATGATTTTTCAAGAAGATGAGATTCCTCTTGTCCCCCTCACCTTAAAATATATAACAAGCAGATGCTAAGGAAGGAAATCGGAGTCGTTTTCAATATGCTTCTCTTTTCTTAGAAAGGGAACATTTATGCAGATTGAAGGCTTCTGAAGAAGGCATGCAGTGAGCAAAGCCTTGAGGAACATGAAAGGCATGAAAAATGGACGCACCTTCTGCCCCCCCAACACAGAAAATGAGACTATGGCCATGTTTAGCATCTTAAGAGAGGTGGAAACATTCAATGTCACTGTGTTTGAATCTTTGTTGTGCTTTATTTGTGGACCAAAGACAATCAAAGCCAACTGGATGCAGAATGGTCTTTGTTTTCCAAAATAATGAGCAGGAAAAGAGTAGCTTGTGAGGAAGAAACAGCAGAAGTGAACGAATTCAGCACTTAGTTCTCATGACAAAAACATTTGATAACGTCCTCAAGAGGTAGTTCAATCGGCTGAAATTACGCCTAATGAAGCGGAGGTCACTAGTTCGAATCCCCCTCCCCCTCCCCCTCTTGTGCGGACATGTCAAAAAAAAAAAAAAAAAAACATTTGATGACAAGCATATTTGAGACTATGCATAGTCCGCTCAAAGAATTGGAGATTCATGTCCGCATGCAAGATCCTGAAGAACAGGACTTGAGTGCCTTTTTTAGGCGTTTAATCATAAACATAGTTCTTCTCAACATCCTTAATTAACCACTAGCTAAGAAAATTATGATGCAGTCATGGCTTTTTTTTTTTTTAAAAAAAAAAAAAACTTCACTTAACTTTACTGAACTTTCATGGATTTTGCAATCTATCCCTCCCTCCAAAAGTTCAAAAAATCTCAATTTTATGTATTGAACTTTTAAACATTTGCAATCTCACCCCCTCCATTAAAATTTTATGTTAAATCCTACGAGCGGTAAAAAAATTTCAAAATACTCTTGTATTTATTTAAAAATTTTGTAATTTCATAAATTTTATAGGGTTATAATGGTTTTTTCACCTTTTAACCTTCAAATTTAACCCTAAACCCTAATAAGAGAGGTGAGGCTGCAAAATTTTTAAAATTTGATATGCTAAATTAAGAGTTTCTTAAATTTGACTGGAGATTGCAAAAGCGGTAAAAGTTCATGGAGTTACGTGAAGTTTCCCTTCTTTTTTTTTGCAGGAAAATGGTTACGATTTAGCTCTTCATGCTTGTAAATGAATGCAACATACATTTAATTTTCTAAAATAAAAAATTAATGTAATATTTTACACAGTTTTGCACAACCATTGCAAACTTCTAAAAATGGTAACCTTAAATTAATATTTTTTAAAGTTCAAGGGTATAATTGCATAAGTGATGAAAGATCAAGGATGGTAAGCAAAACTTTCCCTAAAATAAACTATATATCAAGACCAATATTTAGCGCCAACTAATTTAAGCCCCATGAACAATTTATGCAATTTAAGTCATGAAATCTGTTAATTAGGGGGACAGTATGATTAGTCTAACATGTGACTAGCAATCTTCAAATGGTCGTACCATTTTTCTATATGCTAAAACACTTGGCAAAGTCATGAATGCAGATCTTGCTTCCTGCTTGCATAGCAATTAGGTTAGGGGCCTGCACCACATGATTGATTGCATGGTTGTGTCTTTGGGCTTATGTTGATGGAAATGAGGACACCAGATGGAACAACTCTTGCTTCTTAAATCAACGATACTTGTAACTTTCAAAACCATCGAAGAGGGGAGAATTAATCCAAATTTACTCTAAGAGCTCCACTAGCCTCCCTATCCGAGCAACAAGTCATTTATTCTTTTGTTGTTGGACCACAAAAACAGAAGTTCTACTATTAAGATCTGATGAGGCAAGCATGTCTCCAATAATCCCTAACTCTGAAAATTCACTCCATTCTGCAAGACCTGATGTCTGCGGAGTCTCTACGCCATGCCGTCTACCAACAATAATAAGGTCATATTCCTTCACCATACATCGAACTACCAATGCCGTCTGAGCCCCATCTTTCACCATCTTCTCTAGGTATAACACAGATTCATAACCTGTACTATTAAGTTTAACATCCTTGAGTATCTCAGAGTCAAAAAAATATTCTTCCCAGTAGGTATTATTACCTTGATTGCAAACGGTAACGAAGTGTACCACAGTGAGAGTAATTTTGGAGTGATTCGCCATGCGTTTAGCAAAAGTGAGTGCTTCTCTGTCATCATTACCTCCAAAGAAGATCATGGCAACAGAATAGGATGACTTTGATGAAATCAATGAGTGGTCTAGATTACCACGGTCAATCAGGATACCAACAGAGCAAGGGGCTAGTTCAAGCACACTGCAATTTAAGGACCTCATGGCATTATCCTCTAATTCAACAAAACCATCAATGGACAATTTTCGGTGGAACGGCAGTATGATGAGGGATGTGAGTTTATCCAATCCAAGGATGCATATGTTTTCGTGCATAGACTTGAGTGAAGAGATTAATGTGAAGATGTTTACTGATACAACACCTAGATTGTCCTGTTCAAAGTGCTTGAAGGAGAGAATGATATTCTTCGAATAGGAATTGTTAGACACGGTCTTTTTCTGCATTTGGTGGGAAATAAAAACAGGAGAGGCCCGACCAATTAATTCAACAAGGTGAAGCACATAAACAGCAAGGGGCCTTTCTCTAGATGGGCACGATACTTCAAGCAGTTTGGTTATAGAAACAATGTTATCTGGCCTATGAATGCATGCTAGGACTCGAAGCTCTGCATTGCGTGTGCAATTCATTAAATCCCTTTTCAGGTAACCTGCATATTGCCTTGAAGGATCATACAGGAACTTCACTAGGGGTGGAATGAAAATTGCAGTCAATAGGATGTAAACACATATCAAAGAGAACCCATCATCGCTTATCACCTGCACTTAAATAAAAAAAAATGTTGGAGAAAACCACCGGGTCATGACCTTGTTCAAGAAAACAAGGTTTTTTTTACTAGTAAAGATTATGTGCTAGAAATTGTTTTTTGCAATATAATATGATGTTTCCAAAAGATCAATATTTTTTTTCATTCTTAATTTTAGAACTTATGCTTAAAATAATTTTATAACCATGAAATATCAACTATCAAATTTGCAAAAAAGATAATTTACTATAATGCTTTGTTACTTTTCTTTACATCTACATGATGAATATTTTTCTTTAGGCTAAGTATTGTCTGTTCAAAATTCAGGAAGGGGAAAGGAAAGAAAAATCCAACATGCAATTTTGTTTTTTGTTTTTTCTCATTCTACCAAATTGAAATGAATGAACTGTAGGTCTGCATTAAAAGAGGATAAAAAAAATCAGGCAATCATCTCAATGTATATCAAAGGCACCCAAAAAGGAACAGAAAAGAGAAAGGAAATTACATTTTCTAGGAAAAAAGAAAAAAAAAAAATAGGGGAGAAAAGATGGTCACCTCGGTATCTCTTGAGAATGTGCTGCTAAAAAGTTGGCTTACACCTTTGCAACTCAATAATAGAGCGACTGCGAGAGCATCATTTAAGGGCATTTTGGAGTATAAGGAAGGAACCAAACAAGCCACCATTTTGGCCACAAAAGTCAGAACAATGATGACTGTGTTGATTTTCATGAAACTGTTGTCAAATTTGATTATACTCAAATCTACCCTCATCGCACAAGTAGTCACATAGAGCGGCAGAAAAACATCCGAAACGAAGTAGTTCAACTTTTTGACAATAGCTGATCCTAAAGGCGGTCCATCAGGTATTGCCAAACCCAGAAGGAAAGGTCCTAAGATTACCGTCTGACCAAAGAAATGAGAGAACAACATGGAGCCAAGTAAAATTAGCATGATGGTATGAATGTACGTGTTTTTGACAGGCCTGCCTTCCGGAGTCTGTCTGATTACCCAAAACGATGCTGGTCGAATTGCAAATACAATGACGATAACAAAGCTCATGATTGCTCCTAAATTTATAGAGGCAATCTTACTACCTTGCTCCATGCCAGTTTTAGTGAAGGTGGCCACAAGGCCTAAAAACAGGCCTAACAAATCGCTCACCATTGCTGCAGATAGGCTTAATCGACCCAGTTCGGAATTCAGGATATTGAGGTCCTCAAGAAGGCAAACGAGGACCGGAAATGGAGTTACACAATAGTTTACCATCAAATATGGAAGTTTAGGTGCTTCTTGTTTATTTAGTCGCCACAATCTTCCAAGTTGCTCTTCGACTAAGAAGCCAATTAGCGTTGGAAACAATATGCATGCAACACCAGTAAACATGGCTTTTCTTCCACTTCTTTTTACCATTCCTACATCCATTTTCACAGCACTCACAAATAGAAAGAGTACGAAACTGAAGAGAGACAATGTACCTATGATTTCTTGACCTCTTATCCAGAACAGAACATTCAATATTTTGAAGCGTCCCAGAAGAGACGGACCAAGGATTATGCCAACCTGGTTCACAAAAAATCAACACAATTAAGCTTAGTTACAATCAATTAAACCTGAACAGGGTGCAAACAATTCTTTGCGGCTAGGACGTTCACGGGCGAAAGCTCGACATTAAAACAAAGAGAGGAAGAGGAAGTGGAAGAGAGCACTTACAATAAGTTGTGTGGTGAACTTGGGGACTCCATAAGGCTTAAGAACGTAGTGGACGGCTTGGTTGAAGGTGAAAATGAGAGCCATTTGTAGCTCAAGCATTGGCAACATAAACGGCAAAGTCCCAGAACCAATGTAGTTCCACAAGCCGAATGAATCGATCGGGCCTGGTAACTGAGTGCATTCGATCACGGAGATCCTGCCGCTTGTATTTACATATGTGATTGTACCCTCCGCAGGCAGAGCCTTTCCTGCCATGTCTCGTTCTATTTTCACACAAACAAAGTTTGATGGACAAGGAAATTAAGAGCAGGCAAGCTGGGGTCTTTTCTTCTGTAAAATTTTGCGAGAAACTTTTTCTCTATTATATTCTCAGAACATGTGATTTTATATCATGCATGGGCCATAAAATATGTTAATCTTCTAGAAAATGATGAGCATCCATTATCTTATATATATATGTGGACTTTTTAATAATGGGTTTCACTTAGTATACATATATTATGCAACGATGCAGATCAGAAAATTGATTTCAAGTGCATGCTTGTGTATATATATATATACGATGATGACTTAACCGCACATACGAAATCCTAGGCAACGGTATTGAAGATGATCATATATACCTTTCCAATATTTATCTTTCTGGAATTAATAACAATTTAGTGTTTGAGATAAGCTAAAATAACAACTTAGTCTCTGCAGTCAAATTCTGTCGAAACCACCTTATTGATTCCGTTAGCATGCCATGTCAACACCAATAAAATGATGGTATGTATCACTCTTAATATATATATATATATATATATAAATGGGGGGAGGGGGTGGCTGTTCCACACCTTTCGGATGTCGTTTGCGATTCTTAGTACTCTATGAATTCCGCCAATCGGATTCCTTCTATTCAATTATGCAACATTTCTCTTCTTATTATCAACTCGTAGACCAAGGCCAAGGATAGAAGAATGTTGGGAATGTAAGAGCCCTAGCCTCCTTGCTCATATGCTTGCCGGTCACCAAAGTTTATGCAATTCTGATAACTAATTGTAAAGCTTTAGATAATCAGCATAAATAAATGCTAAAGAGTAAAGATTTAATAGGTAAAATAATAAATTAAAGATATATTTTGAAGAAAATAAATTGATCACATAGCTAGGCAGGCGTACAATATATATATGGTGTGCATGGGAGTGCTTGCCAAATGGCAACCCGAAGGATTTTCAAAAGCCATAAAAAAAATACAAGTAAAAAAAAAAAAAAAAGACCAAGGGATATGATTAAAGGCCAACTATAAGTTAATGAACTTACCATTAAAGGACCATTAACATAATATATATATATATATATATATATACCCATTACAAAACAACACGTAAGTTCTTTGTTTTGATCACTGCTTCTCGATCTTTAGACTCTAATTAATTTCATGGGGAAAATACATTTTACCCCTCGAACTATTTACCTATTTTCGCTTTTAACCCAAATGTTTAAAATGTGACACTTTACCCTTCAAAGTATCTAACATTGACACTTGACCATATGAAGTGCACTTTACCTCTTGAAGTATTTTGAGTCTACACTTTGCCCCTCCAAAGTAACTAAGTTTTGGGGGATAAAGTGTTAACTCATGGGGGGTAAAGTGTTAATTCAAAATACTTCAGGTAGGTAATTAAAGTGTACTTCATGGGGTCAAGTATCAATGTTAGATACTTTGGGAGGGTAAAATGTCACATTTTAAACATTAGGGTTAAAAGTGCAAATGTTTGAATAGTTCAGAAGGATAAAATGTATTTTTCCCTATTTTCATTTATGATTTATGCATGTCACTAGAGAACAAATGGTTAACATTTAAAATTTGAGGATTTTTTTTAAAGAAATAACCGTAAGAGAAGCATAAGCAGGTGGAATGGGGTGGTAGACCGGTGCTGGACGTACGACCGCCGATGGTGGGGGTGCAACTTTTTTCTTATTATAGCCTCTGAATTTTTATTTTATTTTTTAAAAATTTTATATTGTCCGCCCCAAAAATAAAATTCTAGTTTCGTTGTTTGCACCGGTGGTTGAAACTTGCGGTTTGTTGTTCCCAAATGATAACTCAATCAGCTGTAAATTACGTCTCATGAAGTAGAGGTCATTAATTCAAATCTCCCTCCCCTTTCCCTTGTGTGAACATATAAAAAAAATAATAGAAAAAACTTTACTTTCGCCCCCTGAACTTACACACGATTTTACAAACTTTAAAATCTCACACTTTAAACCCTTGAACTTTCAATTGCTCTCAATGTTAACCCTTCCATCAGATTTTAAATATTACATGATGTTTATACCCTTAACTTTCATATAAAATTTTAACTTTTAAAACGTTTATATGTGTGGAAAGTTGAAAGTCAGGAGTATACACATCATGTAACATTTAAAATCTAATGGAGGGGTCCACATTGAGTGCAATTAAAAGTTCAGTGGTCCAAAGTGAGAGATTTTAAAGTTTGAGGGGGGTTTGTAAAATTACGTGATAGTTCAGAGGAACAAAGTGAAGTTTCCCCTATTTATAAAATTATAATAGTCACTTGATGATAGAACTCTCTAAAAAGACTTTTTTTTTTTTTAAAAAAAAAAAAAAATAGTAATAATAATAATAGCACTTCAGAAAAAAAATATTCATAAAGAAGACAAAACCAAAAAGACAACAAAAAAATATTTTTGTTTTATATTTTTTCGGTAGGTGGGAATATCATCAATTTATATTTTGACTTCTCTTTAGGTTTTTTGTTTGTTTTTTTAGGTGTTTTTTTTTTTTTTGTTTTTGTTTTTTTGTCATTTAAAAGCATTCTCATAATTATTTCAAAAATATGGGAAAAAATCATTTTACTCCCTGAAATTGAGACATTTTTCAATTTGAACCCTAATGTTTAAAAATTTGCAATGTACCCTCCTAATGTTTCAAAAATTAGCAATTAACAATATCTGTTACTAATTGTCGTCTAAGTAGATAGAAATGACATCACGTGCATCTCATATGGGACTTTTATGTCGCGTCTTCCAATTTTGCACCCAACCTACTAGTGAAATAATGTAATTGCATCTCATTATAACTCAATGCTTGTTTTGATTTTGTTTTTCATTCATCAACCCCTTTTGAACCCTTGGGTGTCATGTGGATGTTGGAGTGAAAAGGAAAAAGAGCAAATGCGTCTCACCTACTTCTATGCTAGCATTTTCCATGTACTTAGACGGCAATTAGTAACGGAATGTGTTAATTTCAAATTTTTGAAACATTATGGAGGTACATTGCAAATTTTTAAATAAAGGAGTTCAAATTGAAAAATACCTCAAACTTCAGAGAGGTAAAGCAAATTTTCTCCAATCTAGAGCCAAAGCTCTAAACAAAAGAGCAAAACGCTCTATAAGTACAACATCATATATACAACTGGGGATTTCTACGACCCATATATTATCAACCATTCCTTAATTAGACAGCTACTTTTGTTGTAATATATGTGTTACAAACAATTGTTTTCTTTTATTTCTTCTTAAATCCTTTTATTCTTTGATTAATATCCAACTAGTGGTTTCTTGAAATACTATTGTGACCGTTTGGTTATTAAAAACCATTTAGTTTTTCTATACGTTTTTTGACCATGAGTGGTTAAACTCATTAATTTTATTTACCGTTTGGTCTTTCGATTTAACAAGTTTTTATTGCACTTTGATAACAAATTTTACACTTGAGTTTTCATTTATGACCGTTGGTCATTGAGAATTTCATGGGTTTTAATTCTTTAATTGTCTTGACCGTTAGTCTTTAAATATGATTTATGGCTTTTGCTCAGTAACAAAAGTTTTACAGTAATCAAGTTTTGGTCATGGAATATTTTTAATGCTTTAAGTTCTAACCGTTGGTGACCTTTCTTATATATATATATATATATACATATATATACTAATACATTGAGGGTACGAAGAGGATATAAGAGATAGAAGAAAAATTCACTTATTTTTTATCTAAGGCTAAGTCCGTATAGTGTGTTGCAAAACACTTGTTTCATGGCATAAAGCCATATGCTATATCATTTTTTTTCTACAAATAATATTATGAAGTCCCTCATCAACTTTGATAATTGGGTTGTTCTATTACTCTTCGTTATTGGAAGTGCGTCCTTAATGAATGTAGACGCTATAGTCTAATCCTGGGAAGTTGCGTGTCAAAGGATCTGATTGCACTGAGTTATACACTCCGGGAGGCACGAATCAACCTTTAAGGATAACGCTCTTGCGTGATTTTATAGCATTGTGAATCTTTTCATACTCTATTTTTTTTCATCTCTTGTATTTTATTCATTTTATTGTTAATATTCATATTCTAATTATTTTATATCAATGAGAATTTGTGCACTATCCGAATTTATTTCCAACAATCTTAAAGGTTGATTATGATGGTTGCACAAATATTTTGGTTATGATTATAACAATAGTATTTAAACTTGTGAGAAGTCAAATACTATAAAATTGTGGTATACAATTCAAATATGAAAGATGAAATCAATTCTTGGGTAGAAAGATTTTGTTGTGAAAAAAAAAAATCTGATAATTGATTCGTTTATCAAAGAAAGAGTTTAATGTCATATGTAGGCATTGAAAATGAAAATATTTTGATTGAAAGAGTTTTCGATGATTTGAACTCAAATTGTATTAATTTAATTTGTTTGTCAAATAATCTTTTATTATTGGGTTATTATTCTTATAATAAAAAGAGTTGAGCTTTTTATGGATTTGTAGAACTTAGCATTTTTTTTGTTATATTGTGTTAAGCTTGGCTAGAAAACATCTATGTAGATTAATAATAATAATAATAATGAGTAGTTACTCATGGTGCGATGGAGAAAAATACATAAGCATTGCTAACTATGTGCAAAGAATAGAACTTTGCTAAAGATTTTTGCAGGTAAGCACATAGTAAGATGAAGAGATGTGGTGCGCATATTGAGTCGATCGATTCTCACAACACTTAGCTAGTTGGTGTGTGGTGGCGACAGTCTATTTTGGAGGATCTTCAAGTAAAACTGTTGGCTCCTTTGTGAATTCTTATATTCTGATTTATATGTCTTATTTTTTTAAGACATGGCATACAATTTCTATTATTAAAAGAGAAAGGAAAAAATTAAGTGATGAAGGTGCTCCTTGATTGAAATTAGAATTAATACTTTAAAGAGTATTTGCTAATTTTTTATCTATATCATTTAGCTTTCAAATTTATCTGTCATGATGGTTTAGAATAAAATATATATGATTATTGATGTTCTTATTAAGGCTCATTTGGTATTTGGAAAAATTATTGTACTGTAATATGTATACCAATGGCATAGTTATGACAATGAGTCAATAATATGTTATTATTATTTGGTTGAGCCTAATACTTTGCATATTTACTGGAGCTCTAATTGGAAAAGATTTATTTACTATCTTGAAAGAAAACTGTCAATTGACATAAAAGAAATGAGTAAATGATATATTATACTTGGAGAAAGATGAGCTCATGAAAGTTTTTTTAAAGCACTTGAGTGCTATTAATGAAATTTTATTTCATTATGACTATTTGGTTTATTCCATTAATATTTAGCATGATAGATTTATACATGTAAATCTTGGCTACATCAAGGGAATGAAAAGAAATTAGAATATTGGAATAAATTATGAATGGTATGATTGTAAATTTTTAGGCAATCTACCAAAGTGTGGGGGGAAGCCATTATTTTGGATTATCACATTTATAAGCATTGTTTTGAATACCTTGAAGTGTGGGGGTATTTAGCAAATGTTATGTTACCTGAACCTAAAATGAGGAAACTTAGTTTTAAAAACCTATGATGTGATTTTATTGGTTTTACATGTAATAGTTCATGCTATAGATTTCTTACTATCAAGAGTGATGTTTTAGATTGCTATTTTCCTTGAGCATGTGTTTTCTTTGAAAAATTATTTCATGAATTTTCTGTTGCTTCTAATAAATTGTTGATGATGTGTAAGAATCGAGAAAAAGCAAGCGAGCTAGAATGGAAGGAATTTCGGTATTAATTTATTGCTAATATTATTGATGATGATCCAATATATTATGGTGAAGTAATTATTCTATTTGATGTGTTTGTTTTGGTTAGAGGCTATACATAATGAATTAGAATAAATTATGTCTAACCATTATTGAGAACTCATTGAGTTATTTCCTAAGACCAAATCAATTGGTTATATACATGTGTTTAAGAAGAAGCTTAAACCGAATGATACAATAGATAAGTACATAGTAGACTTGGTAGTTAAAAGCTATAAGTAAATGCAAAATGTTGATTATTTGATACTTATTTTTCGGGTACATAAATTGTATCTATTTTAATATTATTTGCCATTGCTTCTATTTATAATTTGTTGCACATCAAATGGACGTCATACTGCTTCTCTAAGTAGCGAAGAGATTTATATGGAGCAGTTCGAGGGACTAGTAATCCCTGGTGAAGAATATAAAGTGTACAAAATGGTGAATCTTTGTATGGATTATAGCAAGCACTTAAACAATGGCAAGACAAGCTTGACAAAGTAATGTTGTCTAATTCATGTTTGAATAGCAAGTTTTACAATAATGAATGTATCATTATTTGTTTATATATATGCATTGATATTGTACATGAAACTAAATTATTTCTTGCATATAATTTTGATATGAAAGACATAGTAAAGCTAATGTCGTATTGAACATTAAAGTTATTAGAGATAATGATTGCATTATTTTATCTCATACATATTATATTGAAAAGATACTTAAAAGATTTAAGCATTTTGATTATCCACCTATGTTTTCATCATATGATTCAAAAATATATTTAGTTAAGAATCATGGTAATCATGGTGTTTTGCAAGAAAAAATATTCACAAATGATTGGTAGCTATATGCCCTAATATTACATATATTGTTAGTAAATTGAGTAGATATACTCATATTCATGGTATTGAGCATTGTTATGTTATCTCTAAATTGTTGAGATTCTTAAAGGGCACAATTAACTTTGGTTTGTTATATTGTGATTATCTTGCTATCTTGAAAAGATATTGTGATGCTAGCTACATTTTTTATTTAGATGAGCAAAGCCTACTAATGGTTATTATGTGTTTACCCTGGTTGGATGAGCTATCTCTTTGAAAGTTCTCAAAGCAAACTTGCATAGCAAGATTTACTATGAAGTCAAAGTTAGTTGACTTGGAGAAGGCAGGAACTGAAGATAAATGGCCGATGAGCCTATTGATAAATTAATTTGCTTTTATATGCTAATTCAGTTCCACCTGTGTTTTCATTATGATTGACAGGCTACCATAGCTTGAGCAAAGAGCAAAACTTTATAGTGAGAAAATGCACAATATTGTGAGGTAGCTTATTGAGACCGGTATATGTCCATGGACTTTGTGAGGTCATAAAAGAATTTTGCAGATTCTTTGACCAAGCCACCAACAAGAAGGCTAGTGAGAGAAGCATCGAGGGGGATAAGACTGATACCCAAATTATGACACTGTGATTGATACCTAACCTCTGTGATTGGAGATCGCATGATGAGGTTCAATGGGAAACGAAGTCACATGTGATCACGGTATGTACTGTCAATTTATGTTTATTAACTATCTTGTTGAGAAGATTAGTGATGAGTCCATCCCTATAGTGCAAGACAGTACAAGATGCAGAGTGATTAAGGGTGAGCTTATAGCTCTTAATGGGTCCATAGTCCCTACCTGTTGGGATAGGGTGTTCCCTGCACACACTCTTGATGGATACCACCTATATGAGTGTGGAGGTGCTATCTCCTATGAGACTTGGGTAGGTCTTTAGAGAATTCATGAAAGCCATTTTATGGTATAACAACAAAAGATGCAGAGTGAGGATGAGTTTAAAACTCTTAATGGGTCCATAGTCCCTACATGTTGGGATGTGATGTTCTCTGCTCACATCCTTGATGGACGCCACCTATGTAAGTGTGGAGGTGGTGCCGCTTCCTATGAGACTTTGGCAAATCTCTAGAGTACTCATGAAACCCAGATGCGCATGACTTGTATAAGGCGCCAACCTGCTATAGAACAACCCAATTTTCATTGATTTGATTTTTTGGAGAAAGTTATGTGGGTGATAAGTTTGATTAACTTGTGGATTTGGTTAAAAGAGTTTAACTCTACCATGATTCATCAAGTTCTTACTTATTTATCCTAGGTACGGTTAAAATCTTCGGGTACCACATCGATGCATACTTTAAATCTCCTCTTATTCTATTGTTTGTAACATGTGGGGGATTGTTGTAATATATGTGTTACAAACAATTGTTTTCTTTTATTTCTTCTTAAATCCTTTTATTCTTTGATTAATATCCAACTAGTGGTTTCTTGGAATTACTATTGTGACCGTTTAGTCATTACAGACCATTTAGTTTTTCTATACGTTTTTTGACCATGAGTTGTTAAACTCATTAATTTTATTTACTGTTTGGTCTTTCGATTTAACAAGTTTTTATTGTACTTTGATAACAAATTTTACACTTTGAGTTTTCATTTATGACCATTGGTCATTGAGAATTTCATGGGTTTTAATTCTTTAATTGTCTTGACCGTTAGTCTTTAAATATGATTTATGACTTTTGCTCGGTAACAAAAGTTTTACAGTAATCAAGGTTTGGTCATGAAATATTTTTAATGCTTTAAGTTCTAACTGTTGGTGACCTTTCTTTTTTATATATATATATATACTAATACATTGAGGGTACGAAGAGGATATAAGAGATAGAAGAAAAATTCACTTATTTTCTATCTAAGGCTAAGGCCGTATAGTGTGTTGCAAAACATGCACTTGTTTCATGGCATAAAGCCATATGCTATATTATTTTTTTCTACAAATAATATTATGAAGTCCCTCATCAACTTTGATAATTGGGTTGTTCTATTACTCTTTCGTTATTGGAAGTACGTCCTTAACGAAGGTAGACGCTATAGTCTAATCTTGGGAGGTTGCGTATCAAAGGATCCGATCGCACCGAGTTATACACTCCGAGAGGCACGAATTAACCTTCAAGGACAACGCTCTTTCGTGATTCTATAGTATTGTGAGATCTTTCCATACTCTATTTTTCATCTCTTGTATTTTATTCATTTTATTGTTAATATTCATATTGTAATTATTTTATATCAATGAGAATTTGTGCACCATCCAAATTTATTTCCAACAACTTTTGCCAACCTATGAGTAGCAATGTTCGCTTCTCTCTTCACGCTTGCATATGTACTTCATGTTAAGATTAAGATGGTAGTACTTAATAATGCTACACACAATTTTAATTGGGAAAGTTTCACACGTATTTAAAAAAGAGAAATAATATAATTCATTCATTTTTCAACCATTTTCATAGTAAATAGATAAATTTACTACTGAATTTGTAGAGAGTCCATATGATTCCACAAACCTAATGATTGATATATTGAATTTGTATGATAAGATGGGAAAAAAATGGGAAAAATATTGACTTAAATCATTTCTCTTTTCAAAATGCATATTAGAAACATATCCTATATTAATTCTATTAAATTGTTTTTTTTTTTATATTGTAAGTTTAAAATTTGAAAATCAATAACTTTTTAAGTATACATTTATGACTTATTACATAGTTTGAAAGGACATTAAAGACTTGTTTGCTTTTTCAAAAAAAAAAAAAAAAAGACTTGTTTGCTTTTTTTTAATCATCTTCATAGTAAATAGATAAATTTATTATTGAATAGAGTCCACATGATTCCACAAACCTAATGATTGATATATTGAATTTGTATGATGAGATGGGAAAAAAATGGAAAAAATATTGACTTAAATCATTTCTCTTTTCAAAATGCATATTAGAAACATATCCTATATTAATTCTATTAAATTGTTTTTATTTATATTGTAAGTTTAAAATTTGAAAATCAATAACTTTTTAAGTATACAATTATGACTTATTACATAGTTTGAAAGGACATTAAAGACTTGTTTGCTTTTATTTTACATAAAGGTGCACACATGCATAAATATATACATATAGTTTCACCTGTGGTTAAGCGTCGGTCGGTAAAGTCGATTTCGGTAGAAAAATTTAACTTCTGCATTCCACCCCAACATGGCCAATAAATTTGGCTAATTCACTGACTCTTACCGACAGTAACTTCTACCAACACCGACCGTAATTGACAAAGCCGATTTGTTGTCGATCAGTAATATTCGGTTTGGGCTGTGCCTCGATTATGTATTGGACCTGTTGGACATGTCCATTTTTGGGCCAGCAACTTTGATTTTGAGGGAATTTTGGGTGTTAGTTTTGAAAGTCAATAGAAATCGGTCGATGTCGGTTGAAAACCGACATCCAAAAAATCCCTTCCACCTACAAAACCGGTAAAAACCATTCCGCCTATTGTCCATCTTCTAGTCGGTCATGCTCAGTCTCGGTCGGAACTCAGAACTTTGTGGTGTTGTGAGGAACCGGCTCTAAATTCACTAAAAAATCCCTTCCACCTACCGAACCGATAAAAACCATTCCGCCTATCTTCCATCTTCTAGTCGGTCATGGTCAGTTTTGGTCGGAACTCGGAACTTTGTGGTGTTGTGAGGAACCGGCTCTAAATTCACTCTGCTTTTGTGGGAGAGGAAGCAAGATGTATAGATGATGTCAATTCTCCTGATGTTGTATAGTTGTTGTTGCTGTCTGTCTTGCTGTTGATGTATTGTTGTTGCTGTCTATCTGTTGATATATACTTGGGTTGTTCCCTTTTTGTTTTTTTTGTTGCTTTTAGCTTGATTATTCTGTTTTGTTGAGTATAGGTGGGTTGTTTTAGGCTAAATCCAAGAAGATTGAGATTTTGGATGTATAGTTTTGTTAGCAACTTGAGATCCAGTAGTTCATTGCTGGGGACTTTGTATCATAATAAAAAATTCCATTCATCAATAATAATAACGATAATAAGCTTTACACTCTAAATATAGTCAGAAGTACAATGATGATAATAAGCTTCACAATCTTCTTCTTCTTCTTCTTCTTCTTCTTCTTTTACATTTCCACACAAGATCAAGGAGGGAGATCCGAACTAGTGATCTCCGCTTTATTAGGCGTAGTCCCAGCCGATTGAACTATCTCTTCTCAAAAGTTCTCCCAAACCCATTGATCTCATACCTCTCATATTAAAACCTAAAAGACCTAACAATGAACAACCATGAGAAGAAGAATGGATTTAGTTTCATATCCACAAAGGTTAGAACGATAATGTTAGAAAGAATTTGAATTTATTCAAATCCAATCTAATCCCAATAAAATCCATTCATTTAGGGTAATTAATCTCATCAAATCCCTAAATTTAGGATGATCCAAATTTACCATAATTATGAGCATCTCCTGCAGAAGTAGGTAAAATAGCTATTAAAAAAATACAATTTTTTTACTTTAGCTATTCATTTTTTCATACACACTCCAACAAATCATCCTCTAGTCTACTATCTATTTTCTTTAATACTATTTTGTGTGGGAAAGAGTGTGAAAGAAAGAGGAGGAGAAAGAGAGTAAAAGGAAGAAAGGGAGAGAAAAATAATAATAAACAAAGTTTATATTGTAATAAGCTAATCAGCCTATTTACTATTCATACAAGAAGGAAAATCTACAAAATAGCTATCTGCTGGAGAGGAAAAAAGGCTAATAATAGTCAAATTTGATTATTATGAAAGATTTGCCTATTCTCTTGGCAATGCTCTCCACTAGCCACCCTAGCCGAGCAACAAGTCATATATTTTGTTGTTGTACCACAAAAACAGATGCTCTACTATTAAGATCTGATGAGGCAAGCAAGTCTCCGATAACTCCTAGCTCTGGAAACTCATTCCATTCTGCAAGTCCTGATGTTTGCGGAGTCTCTACATCATGCCGTCTACCAACAATAATAAGGTCGTATTCCTTCACCATATGTCGAACTATCAATACTGTTTGAGCCCCATCTTTCACCGTCTCCTCTAGGTATATCAAAGATTCATCACCCATATTGTTAAGTCTAACATCTTTGAGTATCTCAGAGTCAACAAAATATTCATCCGTGTAGGTATTACCTTGATTGCCAGCAGCAACAAAGCGAACCACAGTAAGGGTAATTTTGGAGTGATTGACCATACGTTTGGCAAAACTGAGTGCCTCTCGATCATCGCTACCTCCAAAGAAGATCATGGCAACATAATAGGATGACTTTGATGAAACTATTGAGTGGCCTAGATGACCACGGTCAATCAGGATGCCAACAGAGCAAGGGGCTAGTTCAAGCACACTATTGTTTAAGCTCCTCATAGTATTATCCTCTAATTCAATAGAACCATCAATGAACCATTTTCGATGGAACGGCAATACTATGAGGGATGTGCGTTTGTCCAATCCAAGGATACATATGTTTTCATGCATGGACTTGAGTGAAGAGATTATTGTGAAGACATTTACTGATACAACACCTGGATTGTCTTGTTTAAAGTGATTGAAGGAGAGAATGATATTCTCGGAATAGGAACTATCAAACACAGTCTTTTTCTGCATTTGGTGGGAAATAAAAATAGGAGAGGCCCGACCAATTAATTCGATAAGGTGAAGCACATAAACAGTAAGGGGCATTTCTCTAGATGGGCATGAGAATTCAAGTAGTTTGGTTACAGCAACAATGTTATCTGGACTGTGAATGCATGATAGGATTCGAAGCTCTGCATTGTGTGTGTTATTCATTATATCCCTTTTCTGGTAACCTGCAGCATATTGCCTCGAAGGATCGTACAGGAACTTCACTAGGGGTGGGATGAAAATTGCAGTCAATAGGATGTAAACACATATCAAAGAGAACACATCATCGCTTATGACCTGCACTTAAATAAAAAAATGTTGGAGAAAACCACTAGGTGACCTTATTCAAGAAAACAAGGTTTCTTACTGCTAAAGATTATGTGCTAGAAAATTTATTTTGCAATATATATAGTATGATGTTTCCAAAAGATCAATATTTTCTTTCTTTCTTAATTTTAAGACTTTTAAAATACTCCCATATATAACCATGAAATATCAACCCAACAAATTGGGAAAAAAGATAGTTTACTGTCATGCTTTGTTCATTTTTTTTACATCTACATGTTGATTTTTCTTTACGGTAAGTTCAAAATTAAGGGAAAGGAAAGAAAAATCCAAAGCAATTTTATTTTTCTTTTCTTTTTTCTCTATCCTACCAATGTAAAGGAACGAATTGTAGGTCTGAATTAAAAGATGATAAAACTTAGGCAATCATCTCAATGTATATCAAAGGCAACGATAATGGTACAAAAAAAGAGAAAGGCAATTTCGTTTTCTAGGGAGAAAAAAGGGGGGAAATACATTTTTTTTCTCTGAACTATCCACCCATTTGCACTTTTAACTTCATTGTTTAAAAAATGACACTTTACCCTACCAAAGTATTTAACATTGACATTTGACCCCCATGAAGTGCACTTTAACTCCTTTAAGTATTTTGAGTTGATAGTTTATCCCTCCGAAGTAACTAAATTTTGGGAAAGTAAAGTGTCAATTCAGGGGGGGTAAAGTGTACTTCATGGGGTCAAGTGTCAATGTTAAATATTTTGGAGGGGTAAAGTGTCACTTTTTGAATAATAAGGCTAAAAGTGCAAATTGATAGATAGTTAAGGAGGTAAAGTGTATGTTTCCAAAACAATATATATATATATATATATATGGGAGAAAATTAAGATGGTTACCTCAGCATCTCTTTGGTATGTGTTGGAAAAAAGTTGGATTACACCTTTGCAACTCAATAATAGAGCGAGTGCGAGAGCATCATTTAAGGGCATTTTGGTGTACAAGGGAGGTACCAAACAAGCCACCATTTTGGCTACAAAAGTCAAAACAATGATGATTGCGTTGATTTTCATGAAGCTATTATCGAATTTGATTAAACTCAAATCTACCCTCATCGCACAAGTAGTCACATAGAGTGGCAGAAACACATCCGAAACGAAGCAGTTCAACTTGTTGACAATAGTTGATCCTAAAGGCGGTCCATCTGGTATTGCCAAACCCAGAATGAACGGTCCCAGGAATATAGTATCTCCAAATAAATGAGAAAATATCATGGAGGAAAGGAAGAGTAGCATGACGGTATTAATGTGCTTATCTTTGACAGGCTTGCCTTCCGGTGTCCGTCTGATTATCCAAAACATTGCTGGTCGAATTGCAAATACAACGACAATAATATAGGCCATGATTGCTCCTGAATCTTTAGCGACCGTCACAGTTCCTTCCTCCTTGCCAATTCTAGTGAAGTTTGCCACAAGGCTTAAAGTCAAGCTTAACAAATCGCTTACCATTGCTGCAGATGTGCTTAATCGACCCAGTTCGGAATTCAAGATTTGGAGGTCCTCAAGTAGGCAAACGAGGACCGGAAATGGAGTTACACAATATTGTACTATAACAAATGGAAGTTTAGATGCTTCTTCATTACTTAGCGACCACAATCTTCCTAATTCTCCTTGGACCGACAAGCCAATTAGCGTTGGCGACAATACGCATGCAACGCCGGTAAACATGGCTTTTCTTCCCGTTTTTTTTACCATTCCTATGTCCATTTTCACAGAAATCACAAATACAAAGAGCATGAAGCTGAAGAGAGATATCATAGCTATTATTTCTTGGCCTCTTATGGAGAACAGAACATTGAACATGCTGAAGCGTCCCAAAAGATACGGGCCAATGATTATGCCAACCTGGTTCACCAAAAATCAAGACAGATTAAGTTTTGATCAATTAAACCCCATGCATGGGAGTTGGAATAAAGCATGCACGTACAAGAACTTGTGTGGCGAACTTGGGGACTCCATAAGGCTTAAGAACGTAGTGAGCGGCTTGGTTGAGGGTGAAAATGAGAGCCATTTGCAGCTGAAGCATTGGCAACGTAAACGGCAAAGTCCCAGAACCAATGTAATTCCATAGGCCAAATGAATCGATCGGGCCAGGTAACTGAGTGCACTCGAAGATGGAGATACGGCCGCTTGTATTTACAAATGTGATGGTATCCCCCACAGGCAGAGCCACTTCTGCCATGCCTCTTTCTATTTTCTCACAAACAAAGTTGATGGACAAGGAAATTAAGAGCATGCAGGCAAGTCTTTTGTAACGATTAAAATTAGAATCTTTTCTATTTTATTTGAACCGGATAATATCTGGTTAATTATAGTGTATGAGTATTTTTGTCCATTCGAAAGTGAAAAGACAAAAATACATTTCCACGGCAACTAACTCAATATATATTATCCAATTCAAATAAAATTAAGAGAACCATGTTCCATAAGATTCAGTATGTTGTATTCTTAGAATAAGTTATTAATTTATTGCATCCATTATCTTATAATGGTTGTAATCGGGTTATTAAAGTCCATGTGTATATACATTTAGATGAGTAATGCTACAAGTCCCTCTTGTGTCACTTTTGTATCTCTCCAAGAATAATGTGGCTCTTAAAATCACCATTGGACTTATGATTAATTATTATTGAATTTTGATCAAATAGTAATTTTAAGAATCACATCATTATTAGAGGGACACAAAAGTGACACAAGAGGAACTTCTAGAATTACTCAATTTAAATAGAAAATATTGTTAGGTTTTTTCCTGATTCTACGTTAATATTATTTTCTAAAAATAAAAAAAAAATAAAAAAATAAAAAAAAAACTGAAAACCTGAATTATATTTCTCTCACCTAACTTTTATAAAATAATATCCGCACAAAAACATAGATAAACACACACACACACAAAACCTTAACATTTTCCTATATATATATATATATATATGATGACGATGACGACTTAACAGACACAAACGAAATTGTAGGCAACGGTATTGAAGATGGTCGTACCTTTCTAAGGTTTATCTTCGGGGAAGGTCATGCACGCCTGGTCATTCAAATATACATAGATTCTCTCATATTTTTAAAAATTTGAGATTTTCATATTCTTAAATTTGAGCCATCCATTTCATTTAAGGGCAGACCTAGTGTTACTATATATGGTACTGGAGTCATCGGCAACCCTAAGGATTTTCAAAAGCCATAAAATAAATAAATAAAACAAAGACACAAGGGATGATTAAAGTTCTCTGTTCTCACTTCTCTTTAGACTTTAATTTGACTTCTGATTTGTTGCATGCCACTAGAGAAACCATATGGTTCAGCTTTCGAAATTTGAGAATTTTTTTAAAAGAAATAACCATAAGAAAAGGAGAAGGTAGAATGGGGGTGATGGACCGGTGCCAAGGTGGTGGTGGTGCAACCGTACGTGCAAGCCATCGTCTGCGACTTGGGTCACTAGGTGATATGGACGGAACTAAGGGGAGTTGGTGGTCTCACCTCCAAAAAAAAATTGTTAAAACAAGTAATTAATTTTTAAATTTATTAAAAAAAATTGTTTAGGCCTTTTTTTTTTCTTCTTATTATAGCCTTTTAATTTTTTTTATTTTATTTTATATTGCCTCTACTTAATGCGAGGGTTGGAACCAGCTGGACCGGTGGATGAAACTTGAAACTTGACGTGGAAAGAATTTTTTTTTTTTTTTTTTTTCTAATCGAATACAAGAAAATGTACGTTAAAGAGGGATCATTCTCACTTTTGATCCGAACATAAGAATTAAAGATCCTTTGTTATTGTTTCCAAACACAAGGTTAGAAGCGACCTACTTAGCAAACTAGTGTGCCCTAAAATTAGCATAACGAGAAACTTTCAAAGTCATAGAGAAAAGAAGAAAAATCTCATCCACAACACTAGAAAGGCTTGAGAGAGTCTTCTTGTGACCTGTTACGGTCAACTAAAAGAGATAAGAAGAAGAAGAAAAAAAAAAAGGTCTTCTTGTGACCTGTTACTGGTCAACTAAAAGAGATAAAACAAAAAAAAATTAAAAAAAATTTATAAAAAAAAAAAAAGAAAAAGGAGGAGGGAAAGTTTAATTGCATACCCCTCAAACTACCACTTAATTGTCAATGTCCCCCCCAACCCCCCCACATTTTCAATTATGATATTGTTTCCCAAACTACCAAAATATTGTCGATGTCCCCCCAATGATGAAAATTACCCTTAGTAAAATAAAAAAATAATAATAATAATATAACTTCTAAAAAAAAAAAAAAAAAAATTCCAAGTGTTGGCCAAGTTCAAAAATAAAAGGGTTAAAATACAATTTTGGTACATGTGGCTAGGCCCAAAATCAAACAGACCCTCAATTTCAAAAAGTAACCCAAGTGATACACTAATTAGTACTTCCATCCATAATCCATCCAAAAATTTAATGGATCTCCTCATCAACACCTGTAAGATCATGGTGGCATATGTCCTGGATGCCATATATTAAAACCAAATTTACGTGGGCTTAAAAAACAATAATGGAAAAAAAATAAAATTAACTTTTTAAACTTAATAATTGAAATAATAATAACCCAATTAAAAAAAAAAAAATGGAGTGTTGGGGTGGCCGGCCATCCCTATTTTCTCTAAGCCACCCCCAATGGCTAGTCAGAGGGTTGCCAAATCATACAGTGTGACTTAGTGGGTTGCAAAGAAGAACAACAATAAAGAACATATAGGTATTTCTAAATCTTGATATGATCAAAGGATTTACGAAATCTTCTCTAAAAGCTAGATACTCTCTAAGGTTTGAAGGAAAATTATGAAAAAAAAAAAAAAAAAACTCAACTCTGATACTTCTTATTGAATAAAACTCACATATAAACCAAATATACGTTCTAGAGTCTATAAAACGTGTATTTATAGGCCTCCAAATCCTAAACCTAAAATTAATACAAATTATAATCAGAATTGAAAACCCTCGGTCACCCCCAAAGGCAAACCCTATAAATTTTAATTTTTCTTTTAATTTTTTAATTTTTTTTTTTTTTTTTTTTCATTTAGCCCTGGGGGATGGCCAAACCACCACATGGGCCCCTGAAGTAAATGCAGAAAAAGACTATCTAATAGTTCATATTCCGAGAATATCATTCTTGCCTTCGATAACTTTGAACAAGACAATCCAGGTGTTGTATCAGTAAATGTCTTCACATTAATCTCTCCACTCAAGTCCATGCATGAAAATATTTGCATCCTTAGATTGGACAAACTCACATCCATCATAGTATTGTCGTTCCACCAAAAATGGTCAATTGATGGTTCTGTTGTTGAATCAGAGGACAACGCCATGAGGACCTTAAATTGCAATGTGCTTGAACTAGCCCCCTGCTCTATATATTGGCAGCTTGATTGACTGTGGTCATCAAGGCTAGTCAATGGTTTCATCAAATTCATCATATTCTATTGCAATGATCTTCTTTGGAGGCACTTACTTTTGCCAAACGCATGGCAATAACTCTAAAATTACTCTCACTGTGGTTCACATTGTTTCTGCGGTCAATGAAGGTGATACCTACTGGGACGAATATTTTTTGACTCTAATATACTCAAGGACACTAAACTTAACAATACAGGTAACGAATCTATGATATACTTAGAGGAGATGGTGAAAGATGGGCCTGAGATGGCATTGATAGTTCGGTGTATGGTGAATGAATACGACCTTATTATTGTTGGTAGACGAAATGACGTAGAGACTCCGCAGATCGATATCAGGGCTTGCGGAATGGAGTGAATTTTCAGAGTTGGAGATTGTTGGAGACTTGCTTGCCTCATCAAATTTTAATAGTAGAACATCTGTTTTTGTGGTGCAGCAACAACAAAATATATGACTTGTTGCACGATTGGAGAGGCTAGTGAAGCTCTTATATATGTAAATATGAAACCAACATTATCCTTCTATCATTTTCAAATATGAAACTAAATCCTTTCATCTTCTGGTCTCCTAGGTTATAATATAGGGCTGGCAATTTTGACACGACCCGTGAACCCAATACAAATACTACATGAAATTAGCGGATTTGGGTTTACCTTAAACGGGTTTGGGTTGTAAATGGGTTGACCCATTTATCTTCATTAAACGGGTCGTGTCACGGGTCACCCGCGTGTGACCCGACATACCTTTTTTTATTTTTTTATTTTTTTTACACCTAATCTAGTAATCTGACAGATAAGATTAGGGGTGTCAAAAAAAACCGGGGAACCGGAACCGGAACCGGAAAACCGGGAAACCGGGAAACCGGAAACCGGGAAACCGGGGTCCCGGTTCCGGTTCCGGTTCCGGTTTGGAAAAATAAAAAACCGGGTACCCCGGTTCCGGTACCCGGTTTTTGGTACCCGGTTTTTACCGGGTTACCGGGAACCGGGTTAAATATATATATTTTTTATTTTTTTTAGTTAGGGCTTTACATTTTAGTTTTTTTGTTTGTTTACATACTTGTTTTTACTTTTTATTGTTTTAAAATTTTCTTTATGCACCTAATTTAAAATGATTTTTAGGGTATTTTAAAAAATTGAATTTTTATTTCTAAGGCCCATATAAGCAAAAACATCGATTTTTTTAGGATTGTTGGGCTTTGTTAGGTTTATTTTTCAATTATTTGGAACAATTACAACAAAGCCCCTTTAATTTGGACAAAAATACTAGATTTTTTTAAAAAATAACCAACTTATGAAAAAAAATAGGCTTATTTTAAGCCCAACACCTAAAATAAGCCCAAAAAGTAATTTTTTTAAAAAAACCGGTTACCGGACCGGGTACAACCGGAACCGGCCGGTAACCGGGACCCCGGTTTTATCGGGGTGCCGGTTCCGGTTCCGGTTTCCCAAAACAAGAAACCGGGGTACCCCGGTTCCGGTTCCCGGTTTTGGCCAAAAACCGAGAAACCGGACCGGATTGACACCCCTAGATAAGATGAAAAGTTTAAAAGTGAAAGTGAAACACTGCAACCTATTTTTTTTTTCTTTCTCATGCACTTCTGACTTCTCCTTCTCAAGAGCTGCCGCCTCAATCATCACTCATCACTTCACTCAAAAGTCAAACTTGATATTGTTGAGGCATTGGTTTGCACTAGAGATTGGTTATATGGAGAACAAGGTAATATTAGTTATTTGCATATTTAATTTCTTCATTTACTTTTTTTTTTTTTATCTTACTTTAATAACATTAATTTCTCTTGTCTTTTGATATATATAGAACAAAATTTAATGAAGGTAAATAAAGAAGAGAATGTTTTGACACTGAATAGTATCAATTTCTGTGACATTCCAAGTTCATCTGGAGCATACTAAAATGAGCATATTTGTGGGTTATTCAAGGAATCAAGATCAAGAGTGGACAATATAGGGCAAAAATGGGAACCCAATTTGTATAATTATATTTGTAATTTGTAAATTGTAATGATATGGTTTTTTTTTTTTTTTTAATTAGACAATTAAGTTTATTAAATGATTTGGTGCTAGCCAACTAGGAGTTTAATTTTAAGAGATGAATTGCTAAAACTATTATTATTTCATTTAAAAAAATAATAATAATCTAAACGGGTCAAACGGGTCGTGTTGACCCGTTATACCCGTTTAACTTAAACGGGTTCATTGGTCGTGTCGGGTGACCTGTGAAAATTCATGGGTCGTGTTGTGTCTGGAGCCCTGACCCGTTTATTAAACGGGTCGTGTTTGGGTCTAAGCTAAACGGGTCACGAGTCGTAAATGGGTTGACCCGTGGACCCGTTTTGCCAGCCCTACTGTAATATGAGATGCCTGAGGTCAAAGGGTTCGGGAGGACTTTTGACTATATTTATTATTAAGAAAAAATACATTTTACCTACCTGAACTATTTATCTATTTACACTTTTAACCCAAATATTTAAAAAGTGACACTTTACCCGTTCCCCAAAATATCTAACATTAACACTTGATCCCATAAAATACACTTTACTCACTTGAAGTATTTTGAATTAACACTTGATCCTAGTTTAGCCACCCCAGACTGGTCAGTCTAGGGTGGCCAAAGTGATGCAGTGTAGGATCATGATAGGAAAGAAATACAACAAGTAGAAGGGATAAATATTTATAAGATCGTGAGACTATAAACAAATTAAATAAATCTCTCTAAACGCTAAATGCTATCTAGGGTTTGAACGAAAATAATGAAGAAACTCAACTCTAAGTGTTCATATTAAAGAAAACTGAATAATAAACAAAAGCTGCTTTCTCAAGGTTATAAGCATGTATTTATAGCATCAAGACTCCTAATCATAACAGTAAACAAAATAAAGTTGGACTAAGATTTTAGGATGGCCGTCCGGACAGAACAAACCCCTGTTTGGACAGTCCCTCTAAAACTGAAAGGAAAGTGTGTAAGTTAACTAGCTGTTTGGACAGAACAAACCTCCATCTAGACAAGCCTACTGAAATTCAAATACAAGACTGAAAAGGAAAACTAAGCTAAGTAAAAGATTGAAAAGAAACCTAAACCAAATAAAAGACTGAAAGGTAAGATAGGCGTCCGGAAGGCTATCACACTGCCAGCGAACGAACGCCCCGGGTTTTTGTATGGAGAGGCCTTTGGATGTAGGCCGTTCGGACAAGGAAAACTCTCGTCCGGACAGTGGTCCTTAAGGCTATATTGATAACCTTTCTGCTAATGTTTGTGACCTTGTCTTGACTCCTCTAGGTGCCTCCACACTTACATCTGGTTGGGACTTCCTCGTGTAATCCCAAGCACTCTGATCTACATCACAAAGCCACCCCAACGCCAAATTGGGGTGGCCGAGCCTCCCCCAAGGCTTTTGGGGGTGGTTCGGCCACCCCTTGGCTAGCCATTAAAGGCCTATTATGGCCAAAATGTGGTGGCCAGCTACCCTAACCCTCTAGATATATATATATATATATTAAAAAAATAAGTTTGCTAATTAGGGTTATTATTTTTCAAGAGTTAAATACATAATTACCCCCTAGGATTCAGTTCTTTATTTTTTTCCCCCTAGGTTTTGATTTTTATTGCAAGAGGTCCTTGTGGTTTTGATAAAGGACCAAATTGGTCATTCTGTCCGTTGACCATTAGTTGACTTAACGAAAATGATACATGGACCAATTAAATCTTGCCACGTGTCATATAATTTATTTTTTATTTTTATTTTTAAAAAAATTAAAAAATATATTTTTAAAAAAAATTGCCAACCCCATGGAGCCAGCAACTCAATTGTAAAATCTTTCTCAGTGCATGTTACAGTGAACTAATTAAGCAACACAAACAAGGGCTTCTACTATATATATATAATCACGAAGCAAGACCTTGATAATGGATGAACAACAGCTGCTAAACCTATAAATATTCACTCCATGACTGAAGCACAAAGCCATAACGGCCATCAATATTTCATCATATTCCTACTCTTCCCTATCTTTCCTCAAATCAAATGATAGTCTTAGGGTTGACTTTCTCCCCCAACGTCGATGAGACTTCAACGCTGTTATTGGAGAAGACGGCACTGAGTATGACCGTGACAACGACGAATATGTAAATGATGAAGAAGACGACAACGACGACGACGAAGAAGAAGAAGCTAGTGGTGAAGATGGTACTTGACATTCTTTCCTTGTATTGCACTTGGGGGTGGCTCGGCCACCCCCTGGGCTCAATGGGGGTGGCTAGGCCACCCACAAAATTTTTTTTTTTCTTTGAAAAAAAATATATTTTTTAATTTTTTTAAAAATATATAAAATAAATTACATGACACGTGACAAGATTTAATTAGTCCACGTGTCATTTCTGTTAAGTCAACTAACGGTCAACATACGGAATGATCAATTTGGTCTTTTATCAAAACCATAGGAATAAATCAAACCCTAGGGAGAAAAAAATAAAGAAGTAAAACCCTAAGGGGTAATTAGGTATTTAACCTTTATTTCAATTATTAAGTTTAAAAAGTTTATTTTATTTCTTTCATTATTTTATTATCATTTTTAAGCCGCGTCAGCCAATCTCCTGATTTGGCTTTAATATGTTGCATCCGAGACAACTGTCACCATCTTACAGGTGCTGGCGTGGAGATCCGTTAAATATTTGGATAGATATTGGATGGAAGTACTAAGTGTGTCTTTTTAATATTCACATGTACCACTTGGTACACTTTTTGAAATCAAGTGGTCTATTTGATTTTAGGCCCAACTACATTTACCAAAATTGCATTTAAACCATAATTCCTTTTTATAAGAAAAAAAATGAAATTTAAATAAAAATTTCAGTTTTTTTTTTTTAAAAAAAAAAAATTTAAAATCATTTTTAAAAACATATATTTTTAATTAAAATTTCCTTTTTTTTAAAAAATATATATTTTTTATTTTTTATTTTTTCAAATTTGTAAAGGCATTTTTGTCTTATTGAGAAATATATACGGGCATTTTTATCTTTTTTCTAGCATTGGTCAGACATGGATAATGTTTTGTTAGTTTGCGGGGGTTTGTGTACTGTACCTAAAAAAAATAAAACTAAAACTAAAAGGGAAAAATGCATTTTACCCCCCTAAAGTTTGACCACTTTTTCAATTTAAAGTCCAATGTTTAATAATAATAATAATAATATATAGTCAAAAGTCCTCCCAAACCCATTGACCTCAGGCATCTCATATTACAACCTAATAATAATAATAAATACAGTCAGAAGTCCTCCCAAACCAATTGACCTCAGTCATCTCATATTACAACCTAATAATAATAATAAGATAAAAATACACTTTACCCCCATGAACTATTCGCTCATTTGCACTTTTAACCCCAATGTTTCAAAAGTGACATTTTACCCTCCAAAGTATCTGACATTGACACTTGACACCAATAAAGTACACTTTACCCCCTGAAGCATTTTGAGTTTACTCCCAACTTCGGAGGGTAAAGTGTTACTTTCTAAACATTGGAGTTAAAAAGTGCAAATTGATGGATAGTTCAGGGAGGTAAAATGTATTTTTTCCTAATAATAAATATAGTCAAAAGTCCTCCCAAACCCTTTGACCTCAAGCATCTCATATTACAACCTAAAAGACCAAACAATAAACAACCATGCATGAGAAGATGAGTGGATTTAGTTTCATATTTGTAAATGTTAGAAGGATAATGTTAGTTTCATATTTACATATATAAAAGCTTCACTAGCCTCCCCAATCGTGCAACAAGTCTTATATTTTGTTGTTGCTGCACCACAAAAACATATGTTCTACTATTAAAATTTGATGAGGCAAGCAAGTCTCTAATAATCCCCAACTCTGAGATTCTCTCCATTCTGCAAGCCCTGATGTTTGTAGAGTCTCTACGTCATTTCGTCAACCAACAATAATAAGGTCGTATTCATTCACCATACACCGAACTATCAATGCCGTCCCAGGCCCATCTTTCACCATCTCTTCTAAGTATATCATAGATTCATTACCCGTATTGTTAAGTTTAATATTGTTAGTTTTAATTATTGGCTAAATGTTCGGAAAGCAAAATGGATTCAATGCCCACTTACCGTCCAGACGGCCTATAGCTTCTAGATCTAATTTACAATGTATTTGAGTTCTAACTAGACTATGAGTTTTTTAGGTGTTATATTCTAGGTCTTATTTTCAATGTATTTGAGTTCTAACTAGACTATGAGTCTTTTAGATGTTATATATAGATCTCTTCAAATCTATATAATGTACGAATTCTGCATCTAGAAGTTGTCGTCGTGTGCTAAAAGAGTCTATGATTTAGAGCTTTTGTTCTCTCTCTTAGAGTAAATGTTCATCGTTATTTATTGATTGTTGAAGTGAAGTCAACCGGAGTTCCCGTGAAGGGAATTGAAATCACGTAAGAGGATTGTGCCAACTGTCTCTGGAAAGGGCTACTGCGGTAGATGACAAGTAGGTCACTTGTCTTATACAAGAGTGTGTCATAGCAAATGTTTTGTAAGTATGAATATCTTGTAATCCTTTATTCTTTTACTGAGTTAGTTGATTTCCTGGGTTTGGTTTCCTCTTCGTAATCAAAATATATGTGTTCTTTATTGTTTATTGTTTCATATATATTTGGTTATTTATGAATTGTTAGATCAGATCTATTTCCGCATAATATTATGTGAAACACCTATACATTCTGAATAGGTGTCGTTTGGAGTCGTAATTAGAATTTTCAATTGATATTAGAGCGGGTTCACTTTATTTGGATTAAATTCCTAAGTGAGATCTTTTGACTCCTGTTTGCTATGAATACTTCTCAAGGGGAATATGATCTTATAAACTCCTACAACAATTTGTTGGAAAAATTCACTATTGTGAGACATCAATACATAGATTGTTGGAAGGATTTTAAGATTTTGAACATGTGAACAAATCTTTAGTAATTGAATTGTCTGAATTACATGTCTTAATTGACTCTTTAAAATCTGAGAAAGAATCTTTGGCTAATGATTTCTCTAGATCACATATCTTGATTGATTCTTTAAAATCTGAGATTTGTGCTTGTTGAAAAGTCTTTATCACTTGAGAATGAATTGAATGGTTCTAAGGAACTCTCACGAAATTCCTCTAATAATAATCTGAAAAGCCTTCTTTGTATTGAAGAATTTGTTTCAAACAAGCTTAGTATGATTGTTGATAATGTTGGTACATCTACTTCACATGCTTCTAATGAGTCTTTGAATGTTGAGCTTGTGAATGACTCTATTTCCAAGACTCCTTCAATTAAACAAACTCAAGGTAAGTTTGTTCCTACATGCCACCATGGTGGGATTATTGGTCACATTAGACCAAACTGTAGGAAATTCAAAGCTGCGCCTAAGAAAGAAAATCAAGCAGCTGCTTCGACTCTCCATGGTAAGAAAGGTAAGAAAATTCATCTTGAGCATCATGCATTTTACCTTAAGCCTAGAGTCATGCATCCTCCTAGAAAATTACCTTCTAAAAGGTTTGTGCCCACTTGTCATCATTGTGGAAAGGTTGGTCATATTTGACCAAAGTGTTTTGATTTGAAATCCCATAAGCATAAAAGTGAAAATTCCTTTTCTAGGAAAGAAAGTGAGGGTTTGGTCATAATGATGAGAGATGTGCTATCTAGGCTAGATAAGTTCGAGCAAAATCATAAGTCTAGGCTTAAGATTTCTCAAGTATGAGTTAAGAAGGATGATACCATTCACCCCATGAGAGGCAGTGGTGGTGATCTCACCTTATGTTAGGTGAGTCACCCACATGCGTAGGAATGGTTGTTATGCATTTTTTTTAATATCCTAGAGCATGTTGTTTTCTATTGCTTTGTTTTTGTTGTTTTTTGTTTTTCTTTTTGCATTGATTTTTTTTTTTGTGCATTTTATTTTGAAAATTTTCAAAAAGACAAATATTTTAATTTGGTTATTTTTATTTCTTCCTTTTTTTGTCTGATGCACCTTGAGTGTCCATTATGTGCTCATGTTTCTTCCATCGATTTAATTCCTTGTATCTTAAAATGTTTTTAATATGCATGAGTTGTCATTGTGTACAATGGACTATTTTTTTTGGTTACCTAAAGCCTAAGCTTAATTTGTACATTTTGCTCATGCTTTAAACAATTGTGCACATTTAAGCTTAAATTGATTTTATTATTAAAATATGAGTTGTGTGAGGTAACTATATGAGGGTTTTTAACTAGTTGTATCTATCAATTTGACCATACACTAGTTGAACCTAGGGCTTATAAATTTCAGCATTTCTCAAAGCACAAAATGTTTAAAGACACCTTCTCATGAAGAAAAATTGTGAAACGAGAAATTAAAAGATTACATTCCAAAGGAATTTATTTCACTGTGTCAAGCTTATATATGCTTTGTTTCAAAAGAGGAATGCATTGGATGAGAGTGGCTAGGCCCTAGTATGATAAGGTTTGACTTTTGATTTGATTTGCTTGTCAAAACCTTTATTGTGGTGAAACCTTCTCCTCAACTTATAAATTGTTTTTGTTATTCAATGGTTGGCTTACACACACACGACACAAGCATGGGTTGAATGGACTTTTTGGCATTACTTGGGTTAAACAAAAAGTGTTCTTGTTTTCTATACGTCTCATATATATTTTAAATTTTTTGAGATAATTTGGAATATTCATTGCTTGAAAACATGAGTTTTTGATGTATGCATTCTGTGTGTTTTCTTGACTTTTGAGGGGCGTCTCGGTTGAGGACTTTGTTGGATTTTGTTCCCAAAATTGCCAAAGGGAGAGTTTATTAGTTATAATTATTGGCTAAATGTTCGGAAAGCAAAATGGATTCAAAGCCCACTTACCGTCCAGATGGCCCGTAGCTTCTAGGACTAATTTACAATGTATTTGAGTTCTAACTGGACTAGGAGTCTTTTAGGTGTTATATTCTAGGTCTTATTTTCAATGTATTTGAGTTCTAACTAGACTATGAGTCTTTTAGATGTTATATATAGATATCTACATATCTGTATGATGTACGAATTCCGCATTTAGAATTTGCCATCGTGTGCTAAGAGAGTCTATGATTTAGAGCTTTTGTTCTTTCTCTTAGAGTAAATGTTCATCGTTATTTATTGATTGTTGAAGTGAAGTCAACCGAAGTTCCCGTGAAGGGAAATCACGTCAGAGGATTGTGCCAGCTATCTCTGGAAAGGGCTATTGCGATAGAAGGCAAGTGGGTCGCTTGTCTTATACAAGAATGTGTCATAGCAAATGTTTTGTAAGTATGAACATCTTGTAATCCTTTATTTTTTTATTGACTTAGTTGATTTCCTGGATTTGGCTGCCCTGGAGATGTTTTACTTTTAGAGAGTTGTCTAATTGGTTTTCTCTTCATAATCAAAATATCTGTGTTCTTTATTGTTTATTGTTTCATATATATTTGATTGTTTATGAATTGTTAGATCAGATATATTTCCACATAATATTGTGTGAAACACCTATACATTTTGAATAGGTGTTGTTTGGAGTCGTAATTAGAATTTTCAAATATCCTTGAGTATCTCAGAGTCAAAAAAATATTTGTCCCAGTAGGTATCACCTTCATTGACCATAGAAGCAAAGTGAACCACAGTGAGAGTAATTTCAGAGTTATTAATTGGCCATGCGTTTGGCAAAAGTAAGTGCCTCTCGATCATCATTACCTCCGACACTACAAAAAACATGGCATTTACTAACGTGGCTATTGTTCACTTTTTTTCCCACGTTAGCAATTAGTAACGTGTTAAATTTTAACACGTTAGTAATGGGACCAAAAAACAAAAAAACAAAAAATAAAAATTTTACTAACGTGTCATTATAAACACCTTAGTAATTACTAACGTGGCAAAAACCACACGTTAGCA